>CAXHWN010000984.1:979700-1509700 GCA_964020975.1 Hermodice carunculata | reverse complement strand
CACCAGGCAAATTTGACAGAATTTGTTCAAGACATTTTGTTGGAAGTAAAGGTTCGACACCAAACCCCCATTGCCCACGTAATTTCCGTATAAGAACTGGACGATTGCAGAAAAGAACCCACCACAAACCGCTGGCAGAACCGTGTGAGATGGCCGAGGATCGAATGACCTACCCAGCAACGGAGAAAGACCAGTTGCTAAGTAGAAAGCGGGGGTGCAATCGCTGCGGTGCCGCGGTAGCTCACAGTACTAGCTAATTTGGACCAAAGCTTTTGCTGTAAGTTATTTGGCCAGTAAGGCTTTGGAGAGAAAGGAGCACATACTCAGTGTGTTCGTTGACCTATCCAAGGCCTCCGATACTGTAATTCACGATATATTATGCAATAAATTGTCATTTTGAGGAAGTAGGGGTATACAACAGAGATGGTTCAATAGTTATCTAACTAAAAGAAGCCTAATCATATGAATGAAAACTCTAATATACTTTCAACCAGTTGTGGTGTTCCACAAGGGTCAATTCTTGAGCCCTTGTTATTTCTGCTTTATGTTAATGATTTAGGTCAAGTGTCACATGATATGTTCTGCATGCTTTTAGCAGATGATACTAGTCTACTTGCTAGTGACAAGAACATGGATACACTACATTGCAAAAGTTGTACTGTTCTAAAGAAAATTGTGAAATGGTTTCAAACAAATAAACTATCAGTGAATATTGAAAAATAAATAACATGATATATCGAACTCGAAATGGTAGGAAAAGTACTAGTGGCTTTTCATTCGATATAAACGGAATTCCCTTGCAAAGAGTGGACGCCAATAAATTTCCAGGAATTGAGTTTGACGAAAATTTAAATTGGGAGTCCACGTATGGTTTACCTGGAAAAAAATTAAGTAAGATACTTAGAATTCTCAAAAAGGTTGGACATGAATTTGGTAAAAAGAATATATTTCAACTATATAATGCATTAGTGTATCCATATCTTATCTACTGTTTACTACATGGACAGTAACATTCACATGTACCTTAGATAAAATCGTAAAGATTCAAAAGAAAATCATAAGGACAATAACTTTCTCGAGCTATACTGCTCACACTGATGAATTGTTCCATAGATTTAAAAACCTGAAGTTTCACAGTTTGGATAAGCACTTACCAGGGATATTTATGCATAAGGTAAAATGCAATTTAGTTCCATCTATAATTATATAGTTATTTTTTTCCAATAACCTACTATCGTGACATTGATCATATGTGCCAAACGATATAACTATTATGTTTGTGAATGTGTTTTGACAGTTGGTGTTTACTGCCAGGACAGGAAACGAATTTTTATGTCAATATTCACTCAAAACTGTATTCATGATGTCACACTGCTATAGATGATTCGATATGAGCAGTACACCTACTTGGTACTCCAGTCTAGATTTACTGTTTCAGACGTATCTGGTTATATGCTGAGACACTCTGGCTCATATCGTTTGCTATCTATAATTGAAACCAGTCATGTAACTAATCTTGCGATCATCGGTACTCACTATGTTTGACATAAGCCCTGGGCGTCAGTTCCGTGTCACGTTGATGGTCACCGTGAGGTATTCGAACACTGTACAAGTGACTGTTTCATTCTCTTTGTACCTCGTATCCACCATGTGGATTTTGTTGACTGGGTATGAGCTGCATATTTACGGAGCGATTTTTTTTTTTAATTTACCGTTTTTGCAACACTCATGCCGTGATTGTTTACGTGAATGATTAGGACTAATTTAAGTCCAATTTACTCATTTCTGGATTAAGCTCTGCCATTATCCTTAACAATGTTATTTTTATTAATTTTTTCATTTTTATTTATTTATTTTTTGTTTATTTAGATTTTTTCTGTTCAACAAAGGAATACGGACATGTTAATATTGATCTTATTACACAAGAATAGCTGAAATGTCATGTTTATTCTTCCATTGTTACAAAGTTTTGTTAGTTTGTTTCATGTCCAGAAATAGCTTTCATTCTATCAACATTCAAACGGTAATTGTCGCTACCGTGCTCATATTTTTCTTTATGTGTATTGTATCTGTTCTTTTATACTTTGTATTTTGTATTTGTGCTAGATTGATTATCTGTGAATTGTACATGTATCAAGCAAGCAGTTCCATCAGTAACAAAGCGTTTCGACATGTTGCAGCTGGTATTGTACATGTACCTGTCACACAGTATCCAGTGAAGGTTATGTGTATTATATCTGTTCTTTCATACCTTGTATTTTGTACTTTATTTATTTATTTATTTGTTGCTTTGAAGACTAAATTCTCCAGCATACATTGTCATATACTTATTGGGTTTTTTGTAAACATGAATGCATTTATTTTCTGTTGTGTCTCACAGTGTTCAGCGACGGACATTAACCAGTATGATACCCCTTAATGGGCATTTGTTTAAATCAATATAGAGCTGTGGTAGGGTTATTTCACAACAAAGATGGGTTTATGTTCCTGTCCATGTCTGCCAACGTGTCTACATTTTCATATCACGATCATAGTTTCATCCTCTCTTTTACCTTCCTCATTAGTATTTGCTGCAATATTACTTACCGAATGTCTATGCCATCTTAGACATGTGACGGTTCTTATATTTAGGGTGCTCTCCACGAGTATTCATCCAAACCCTGGTCCAGTTCATAATATTGTTCTTAATAAGTTTTCTGTGTGCCATGCAAACGTACGTAGCTTAAAATCTGGTGGTAAACTCGAAGAAATAAGTATTTCGGCGGAGTCTGACAAATTGGAAGTCATTTCTTTATCTGAAACATGGCTTGATACTTCCTACCCTGATGCTTTATTGGCAATTGAAGGCTTTCAAACCCCGCTACGTAAGGATCGTGAAACTGGTTTAGGGGGAGGGGTTGCCCTGTATGTAAAAGACAATCTACCTGTCAGACGATGTGCGGAGCTGGAAACTCCCAGCAGTGAATGTATCTGGGCTGAAATTACTGTCCCTTCTGGTAAACTGATTCTAGGTGTTTATTATCGTCCACCAGGCCAATCTGCCGCAGAGAGAGACCTATTTCTGGACAATTTATCTCACTCCATTTCGTCTGCTATCGAACTTAACCCTAAAATACTCCTAATAACAGGTGATTTTAACGATCGCTGTGTAAGCTGGGATTCTCCTCACACCGACAGTGAACTCGGACAGCGCCTCTTTGATCTGTTGGCTCAAAACAACCTGCATCAGCTCATATACAAACCTACTCGTGTGTCGGAGTACTCTGCAAACCTACTAGACCTCATTATAACTGACTCCCCTGGTTATATCCTTAACTCCGGCATACTTCCTCCTATATCCTCTTCTGATCATTCTGTCGTCTTTTGCTCTTTTTCTGTGAATCATTACAAGGATCGCCCCTTTAAACGCCCTCTCTGGAACTTCAAGAGGGCTGATTTGTTCAACTTGAACAATGTACTCCCTGATGCTCCTTGGGAAACTGATTTCACAGTTTTTGACTCCATAAGTGACACTGTGTCATACTGGTCAGACCTATTTATTGACACGTGTAAACAGTTTATTCCGTTCCGCGTGGTCACTATTCGACCCAGGGACAAGCCCTGGATCAACTGTATTATCAAAAGGCTAATAAGGCAGCGCAATCGCGCATGGAACAGATATAAATGCCAGACACAAAAGCCTCGGCCTCACACACTCCTCACTACTCAAAATATTGAACGCCTCTTTCAGTTATACAAACGGAAACGTAACTCTACAGTCAAGGCTATTAAAAACTCCATTCGTCTTTACTTTACCAAACTCCGATCTGAACTAGACTCAAGAGAGATAAACTCTAAAAGGTGGTGGAACCTTAGCAAATCTATTTTCGGTCACAAACTTTATCAAAACATACCAACTCTGATTGACGGTGGAAGGAATATTTCTTCTGATATTGAGAAGTCAGTGACCTTCAACAAGTATTTTGCTGATCAGTGTTAGACTCCGCATGATGACAATCCTTTGCCCTTGCCCGACCTTGCCTTCCGAACTGAGGCCCGCCTGTCTATATTTCAAGTGCAAGTAAATGATGTGGAAAAGATTTTAAAATCTCTGAAAACCGGTTCTGCTTGTGGTCCTGACGGTATAGGCAACACCCTTCTTAAATACTGTGCCCCCTCAATCTCACGTTCTCTCACTGATCTGTTCAATCTCTGCTCATCCAACTCATATTTTCCAGATCCCTGGAAGAGGTCCAACGTGTGCCCCGTTTTTAAGAAAAGTAACAAACAGTCAAAGGAAAATTATAGGCCTATTTCACTGCTCTGTAATGTCTCTAAAGTACTTGAGCGTCTAGTTTATAACGTTTTCTATGAGTATCTAACCTCTAACAATTTACTTTCTGCTAAAAACTCTGGCTTCAAGAAAAACGATTCCACCATAAATCAACTTGTTAGCATACTTCATACTATTTACCGTGGCCTTGAGTTGGGCCATGAGGCCCGTATGGTTTTCCTGGACATATACAAGGCCTTAAACAGAGTCTGGCACGCTGGTCTACTTTTTAAACTGAAACAATTGGGGTTTCAAGATCCTGTGTTACTATTTATAGAAAGCTATCTCTCAAACCGACTTCAACGTGTTACTATTGGAGGACAGACTTCACCTTGGCTCCCTATAGAGGCTGGAGTGCCCCAAGGTTCGATCCTTGGTCCCCTACTTTTCCTCGTTTACATTAACGACATCACTGTCAACATCACCTGTGACATCTGTTTATTCGCAGATGATACCAGTATTCTTGAAATTGTCCACGAACCAATGGCCACAGCTGAAAACGTTAATTATAATCTTACACAAATTCATCGTTGGGGCAAGCTCTGGCGTATGACATTTAATGCCATAAAACCAATCTCAATGACCTTCTCAGCTAAACGACATAAGCCAGATCATCCTCCCCTACTTCTTGGAAACACACCGATACCTGAAGCCACTCTACATACTCACCTTGGAGTTACACTCTCAAGTAACTTGTCATGGCACCAGCATATAACACGTATTGTTAATAAAGCCAGCCAACGGCTTGCTCTTTTACGCAGACTCAAATATAAACTCTCCCGCCAAACACTCATACGACTGTACAGTACAAAGATTCGTCCTATCCTCGAATATGGGTGTGTCCTGTTTGACAGTTGCACTGAAAACCTGTCACAATCTATAGAAGCTGTTCAGTATGAGGCAGCCAGGATCTGCCTTGGCGCAACTAGATACACTCCACGTGTCTTACTTCTCGAAGAGCTTGAATGGCAAACTCTGGCAAATCGGAGGAAATACTTTAAGCTTATTCTTTTCTTTAAAATGTACAATAGGTTAACTCCACAATACCTACATGATCTCGTTCCTCGTGACGTTGCATTCACTACTGGGCGCCTTTTGAGAAATCGTACTGAATTACGCCAAATTAGGTTCACCACCAATCGCTTCGGCGATTCATTTCTCCCGTCTGCTATCAAATTATGGAATAACCTCCCGGTTGATACTCGTCTCACCATTTCCCTGCCGCAGTTTAAATCTAAATTAAATCTTTTACTCTTAAGTGTTGACAAAAAGCCCACATACTTTAAACATGGAAGTCGTTTTCTGAACATATGCCACACGCAGCTATGTCTTGACTTCTCTGTTTTAAACGCCCATCTGCATCATGTCAATATCCTTCCAGCCTCAACGTGTGCATGCTCTCATACCACTGAAGATATGAAACATTACCTTTTGTTCTGCCCCAAGTTCACTGTGCAAAGGGTCCGTCTACTGAACACTGTGTGTCACTTACTCGCTTCAGGTGTAAATCCGACTTTAATAGGTCAGTGCTCTAGTGACATTTTACTAAATATTCTCTTGAAAGGTAGTGAGGACTTGCCAGACACTGATAATGTATCCATCTTTGAGGCTGTTCAGACATTCTTATCAGAATCTAGACGTTTCATCTACTAATTTAGTATATGATCTCATTATAAGTCTCCACTATCTGGCATCAATTGTATTATTCGTGTACAAGCCGTGAATTTAGTCTTCTGTTCTCGTCCAGCGTGTATTGTATATATTCCTGTGCGTCCTTTTATGTACTGGAGAGCCTCCAGATTAGTCTTTGTGTACTATTAGGCAATCCAGAGAAAATAAATATGTTTATATTATACTATAATGCAAAACCTCTTTACGGATATTGGTGATATACATTGTCACAAAACCAGACATGCAATACCGTAGTTTTTATATCCAAAAATGTCGTACAAATTTTTAAAGAGTTTTCGATAGTATGTCATGGACCTTCAATTTGGCAAAAAATCCCATTTACATACAGAAAGCGAATTCGATTCACACATTTAAAAAAAAAAAAAAAAAAAAAAAAAAACACCTGAAGCAGCACATTCTAGAAGAACAATGAATCAGCTACAGTGAATACTTCCTTTTTGCTTAACATTTCTGAATAATTTATTTGTAATAAACTACTGTAAATATATGACATATGCAAATTGTACGTATTCAAAGGCCCTTTAGGTTGGGGGAAATATAAGCCCCGTAAGGTTTATTTCTTGCATTTGAAAATCTATTTGTAAAAATATTTTCTTATAACTTTCTTAATGTATACATATACCATTTGTTTAGACTATTTGTAGTTGATCTTCTTCGATGTATAATGGTTTTCAGCAATAAAGCAATACAATACAATACAATACAATTATCATTACCAATTTAAGGGGGATCCAAACAACTTGCATTCATTTCAATTGGTCTTTCTTTGCATCATGGATATTTTATGCACTAGATGTATTTCATACGATGAAGAATTTGTCCAGTTACCATGTGCGGTGTACATAAGGTAACTAGCAAAACACTGAATTTGCATCTTTTATTTTTTCCTTTGTTTTTGAGACAATCGCCCATGAAAACATAGCAAATACATAAGCTTTTTTACACCCCGTGGAGAATTGACGCGTACTTGTACACTACTCTTATTTGTTCCGCTCAGTCCCGCTGTCCACACGGCCTTTCCTTCATTCGTCCATCCGTTACACCTTGTATCCCCAACTGGTCAAAGGTCTTCAATCATATTTATTTGAAGGACTAAGTAAACGGGAAAGCTGGTGAACCCTTCCAGTCACCTGAGCTTTTTTGCTGAATGGCTCCTGACTATCAGCGGGTCCCAATTATTTATTCAATACGAAAAAAAAATAATAATAATAAAAAATTGTGCACCTACAAAATGCGGCCCGATAAAGGTTCCCCTTACCGTATTGTTCTTCAGATACAAAAGCTTTGACGTTGAAATGGGCATCAGAATACGCTAGGTGTTGCATAGGCCACTTGAGCCGTGAGACCCTGCAACCAGCCACACTTGTTACCTGTGACGACAAAGAGGGCCGATAAAAATGTGACCCATGAGCATCTGAACAAAAATTGTTTCACGACGTGGAGCATCATTCTCTAAAACTGCCACCTCTTGTGTGTACGGACCTTTATCACACGATTGGATTGCACTTAATTGTCGTTTGTCAATAATGTCAGCTTAAATGCATCGCTTAGAATGACATTTTATTGCATATTTTCCAATATGAAATGCTGATCGACTAGATATAGACAACCTCTGCTATTGTGATGTGAGAAGCTTTCTTTTTCAAGTCAACCTCACCTCTTCATTGTTTGTGATTGTCCTAACACATAACAGCATTTTTCTTATTTCAGAATTTCGCCGTTGTTTCGTGCCTTTATGTGCAACATGTTACCAACCATTTGTACAATCCTTAATCTGCCACACCGCACTCAAGGCATAACCCGGGAAACGTCACATATATATAGAGTAGCGTAAAAGTAATTGTATCAGACCTACCGAGGTACATACAACGAAATGATGTTTGCATAATGATACACACAACAAAGACATAAGCGAGCGCTGACTAAAAAGTTGATTCTCCCAGACGCACATATTCGTGCCTGTTACGCCATGTATGGGCAAAAAACGTTTCCATGCGAAGTCGATCTTACTTCTACAGCCCCTAGTGTACAATTAAAAAACACACAAAGTTTGCCAACTGACTACTTCTTTCTTAAATTTGTTTAATTTTTCTTCTCAGTGATTTTACCTAATGCTTAAGTCTCGGACATGTAGGGGATGAAGTCTGCAAGGTAACTACTAAACTTAAAAAATAAGCGGTTTGGTTCCTAGCAACATTTAATACTTCTTCATTAATTACATGAACAAATATCTGTTTCGAAAGCCCTGTAGTGGAATCAAATGCGAGCACAATAATAAAGACGGCAGTTTATGTACCCCTGGCTTTCAACTCGAGTTTTTGCATGATGTTTCATCAGACACTGATCGCGAGTGCCTCACGATCCCATTTGTCCGTATCAAGGGTCGACAGCATGAACTGCGCCACGTTCGCACGCGGTATGCATCCCTTTCCACCTGGCACAAACAGTCCGATTTCTGTGCGAATTATTTTCTCTGTAAAACATTTAAAAATGTCATTATGTTCATATAATCACAGTTTGTTGAATTAAGCAATATCTTACATAAATGTTAACATGATAATGTCAGCATGCTTAAATGTTTTACAAGTCTCATCCCAATAAATTTAAAGACCCATTGTGGATGTAGGTCTTTTTTCTGTTCTCGTGTGTTAACTTACATTAACTAATCTAATCAGAAGAATCCGCCCACGTTAACCTCCTCCCATTACTCATTTTTTGCAATCAGCACACCAAAACTATACATTTTTTTGATGCTACAGAATTGAGAATTTGTCGAAAGTAAAACAAAAACATTATATATATACAAACATATATATATATATATATATATATATATATATATATATATATATATATATATATATATATATATATATAAAAGATATGTTTGGCCATTTAACATGTAAGTAGGATTTGCCCCTTTCTGCACCTCTTTCACAAACATAATTTTTAACATTTGACAGGTAAAGATATAGAAAATATAGAAAACCAACATATTCTTACACAATTTATGGAAATCCAAAGTAGTTTCTGGAAGGTTATATAGTTTTTTCAGTTAGTAAGCTGCAAAAATCACGAAATGGTTTTAAATCAAACGAAGAAAACTGATTCTAAATGAAATATTTGTCTTTTATTAACTGTTTATCTAAAGATCATAGACGTCTTATTTTATGTCATTCACAACATTGGTTGGTCTAGCAACATGGATTTCTGAGAAAATCAGAATCATAGATAACGGTGCTATTTCTCAGACATACTTGCCTTTTGCATGACCGATGCTCACTCCTTCATCGTACAATTCCCTGGGCGTATAAGGCACACTTCCACACCCAGCGTTTAACAGTTTATATCAGTGTAGCACAATTATATATCTTACAAATCAATTTGATTTTTTCTTGTTCTTCTAATGCAGCCAAACGTCCGCTGTGCTTGGTGATTTCATCAGCAAACAGAAACATTGTAAAGAAAACAACCTTGCATCGGTGCCAAGCATCAAAATGGTTTGAGACAATGACAGGAATTAGTGCACCTATTGTTGTCTTCGGTTTTTACACAATGGTTTCATGGTACCAACTGAATGAGTACATTTATGTAAAACTCTGAAATCGTTGAGATGTTAAACTAAATGGCTGCTGAAACCACTGGTCTGTCATTAATGGTATTGTTTACTTTTTATTTTGATAAATAATTTCCAACATTCTAGCAGACTTGAAATAGGGATATGTGCAACTCTATGCAGGAAATTAAATTGCCGGTAAGAATTACTGGACAGTATATTTTCAGATGATGCTCACTTTTACCTGGGTAAGTGTCCTGGCCTGGATGGAGCACTCTAATGACTCTAGGAAAACTTGCTATGGAACATTGCTGATTGATATAAACAAATGCCACTTGATCAATGACAGCAAAAATCTGATTTCTAAGTTTAATTTTCATTTATAAAGAATCACTTTTAAAATCTGAATTTTGGTGACCCTAAACTTCTAATACAAAACTTTGCAAACATAATGAAAAGCGATTCTGTAAAATGCCAACGTGTGCCCCCCTTTATGCTTCCCTGGTTATACCTTTGAAAAGGATGTCACCAGCATGAGGACATTACTGCGGTCAGTGTCGCGTATCGGGTGATACAGTGTCGCGTATCGGGTGATACCGGCTTTAAATTCGAGCATTTTTATGTTATAAAAATCGACAACAAATTGAATTTTTTGGCATGATATGCATTGTACGGTGTTTCATCATCCGTTGTTTCCTTGGGTATGAATCCGTGTGTGACAATTCAAACTCTCATATAATGTTAATGACGGCAGACAGGTTGCGCAGCTGTCTGTGTTGTAGAGCCTTATGTTTTTTTTCTGGTAAAAGCAATCGAAAAATTTGCTTTGTCAAATATTTAATTACTGAAAGGAACAAAAAATTCCCACCCTTATGAAACGCCATTACTGTCTAAGTAGAATGTGATGGGCTTCTGGCTTGCTAGGCACGACATGATCACATCACAGCCCTTAAAGTGAGGCCTCAAGGAGTCATCAAAAAATATATCTACTTTTTCGACCTGCAAAAATGGGCAGGTTGAATAGAGTGAGAGGTAAGCACTTGCCTCTCGAACATACAAGCTCCATATTACGGAAGCCCATTTATGTCAACCTCACGTTACTTTTTTTTCTGGGCATAACGACATTTTATCTGGCTCAGACGACATTTTGTATGGTTATAACGGCATTTTATCTGGTTCGGACGACTTTTTATCTGGTCACTATGATGTTTTATCTGGTAAGGACGATGTTTTATGTGGTTATAATGACATTTAATGTGGTCATAATGACATGTTATCTGGTTGGGACGACTTTTTATGTAGTCTTAACGAGAATTTATCTGGTTCGAACGACTTTTATCTGGTCACAATGACATTTTACCCGGTTAGGACGATATCTAAATTAGACAGTGTGATTACCATATCCAAACCGTAGTCCTAATGAAACAAATCCAAGTCAATTCCAACCAAAGGCAATGTTCCTTGGTATGTATAGCTGAAACATATAAATTTATAGTTCGTATTTACCCAAAAGAGACCAAAACGTAAGTGCAAAGGTCCAAAGAGGGGGGGGGGGGAAACTTATCTAGTTTTCACATGACAGAATGCAAAAAGTTTTGTTTGAAATTATAGGCCTATTTCAGTAATAGTTGTCATAACGACATTTATCTGGTTGGGACTACTTTTTACCTGGTCATAACAATTTATCTGGTTAGGAAGACACTCAATGTGGTCATAACGACATTTTATGTATAAAAATTGTTCATACACACACACACACACACACACACACACACACACACACACACATATATATATATATATATATATATATATATATATATATATATATATATATATATATATATATATATATATATATATATATATATATATATTTATTTATTTATTTATTTATATATATATATATTTACAAGATTTACCTAAGTAAACATGGTATATTTTAAATGCTAGATTTCTTAAACTAAGCAAACAAAAGAAAAGCAAAACCGCAAATACAAAGAAAAAACAAAAACAAGACACAGTGGCATTGGGAATAAGTTCGAGGTCATCTACAAATTGTGTGTCTGCCCTTAGCACAGGACCACCGCCACGAACAATATGAAGGTCCAAAATCAAATAGTTCTCAATTAAATTCAAGAAAGAAAACCTGTGACCTTGGAATAAGGCCAAGGTCACTTACGTATTGTCTGATTGGTTTGGAAGAAGAAGATTGTTTAAGATTTTGTCAAAAAATGAACCCCCAAAAAAAGAAAAAATCATAAAAACTAAAAAAAACCCAGACTGAGACCATTTGAACAAACTTGGTAGAACCCGACCCAAGCTACATCCCCAACAAGCTCAAAGTGAATCTGTCCGACAGTTTTGAAGAAGTCGAAATTGTGAATAAGTACTGCACTCTCCATTTACTTACATAGTAATGAATAGAAATGTATGCTTTGACCCATAGGTACCCCAATTGAAGAAATCGTTAAAAATCAGGTATCCACAACAGCGCCACCTGGTGGAAAAATTTGTGTGAACCTTGTACAAGGAACATTTACACCAAGTTTCAGCATAATCAAAGTGACGGTTTTCCAGAAAAGTCAAAAATAGTGAAAACACACAAAAATTCATAAAAAGTACAAAAATATTCTGCGCTACCTGTTGAACAAATTAAGGTCTAGGGGTCGCCATAAGGTTTCCTATACAATTTCAAAGCAAATGAGACAAAGATTTTTTAAGATTTTGCCAAAAAAATGAACGAAAATGAAAAAAAAAATCCAGAAATCAGTGGACCCTGACATGTGAACAAACCTGGTAGGGACCCACCCAAGGCACATCCCCACCAAGTTTAAAGTGGATCTGCACAGCGCTTTTTGAGAAGAAGTCGAAAATATAAATTGTTGAGGGACGACCGTCAGAGGATCATAAGATAAGGTCAGCTGACTGACAAGTCAACTGAGCTAACAAACTATGAAATTCATTTTGCCAGACAATGCCATGGTTTGTTCGTTTTCGTATTTGTTTATGTGTTTATCTATCTATCTATCTATTTATCTATCTATCTATCTATCTATCAATCTATCTATCTATCTATCTATCTATCTATCTATCTATCTATCTATCTATCTATCTATCTATCTATCTATCTATCTATCTATCTATTTGTCTGTCTGTCTGTCTGTCTATCTGTCTATACATATATATATATATATATATATATATATATATATATATATATATATATATATATATATATATGTATCTTACTATCTGATGAATTATTTATTTACCATCAAGCATGTGATTAACTTAAGGACACATGTATCAATGCAACAAATTCTAAAAATTAATTTTGGTCGTCCCATTTTCTAACCAAATAAGTTTTAAACGTATTGGGTCTTACCTCACAGAGTAACACACAGCATAACTTAAACTTTTCCTTCCAAAAACGTATTGCTCACAACCAATAGCTTATTATACAATTTATACAAGTCAATCAGTACCTCTAGAAGGATGTGAATTAACACTATTTAATAAAGGCGTTTGTTGTGAATATAATATCTGCATTGGGTACAGGTGTAAAAAATTATCCATGTATTACATACAATTTTCTACATTTTGCGACAAAGCTTATGTATGAAATCCCTTTTTTACAGATTGCCGTATTTGAACACTTCGTGAGTGGCGATGTTAACATAGCAGCCTGACGTGTTACCACCAAAGCTATTATAGTATTCTGTACTTACCTGTAGCCGCTGGTGTTTTATGTTGAGATTTTGAGGATCGCGTGCTAATGCAATGATATCATGGCCCGTATTGAATGCCTGCTCCACCAGAATATTTCCATATGCACCTGTCAACCTCATCTCGGTCAGTCTTTCAGTGAGAAATATTTTCTCTGCTGTCTTTTACGATTCTTGAATGCACCCAATCCGCTTAAAGGTAAAACATTGTTATATTTCTTTCAAAACATGTCTCAACTGCTCCAAACATATATGGCCTAAAGTGATAAGAGTGGACTGGAAATGTGAAGGAGGGATAACATTCAGTCATAACTGTATAGGAATGCAATGTCAATAACCCAACACTAGAGTAATGAATGTATTTCAACTTCTATGATGCAATTGATCATCTCTTTCCCTACACTTTTTGACAGCTTTTTCAACGGGCTACACTTTGCACAAGCGAAGATGTATTTAGATGGGTCAAGACTGATGACTGGAGCTTTGTGGGTTATTGTTGCTGCTGCTGCTGCTGCTGCTGCTGCTGCTGCTGCTGAAGATGATGATGATGATGATGATGATTTATCGATTGGGGGAAATGGAAATACACTCACACACGCCGTACACACACACACATAATATATACATTTATATATACATATATATATATATATATATATATATATATATATATATATATATATATATATATATATATATATTGCGACTCACAGCAAACAAGCACTCCAGAACATCCTTCCCGCTCCGAGGTAGCCACTTGAGACCGTACGAATAACATACCCTGTGAGTTCAAGAGCTCTACATTTCCACACCTGATTACGGCAACGTAATAACCTAATTGCTTCCCCTTCCAATTAGGACATAGATAATCTCATTGAGCCACCCTGTCAATTAGACAATATATTGAATGTCATTGCTAGCCCCTGAGAACTGGACCATTCATACGCACTTCCAAATAGGTCAACAACAGACCTGCAAGTCTTGACATTAAACGATTAAAGTCCCAAACGCCGCAAGATTTTTTTTTCCTTTTTTGTTTTTTTTTCTTTTCGAGAGCATTTGCTGGATAAAAAGATCACATGTTTCTGTAAAAACACCAAATAAAATTTTTCGATAGAAAAGACAGAGGAGGTCGATGTTCAGTCGACAACCTGCGTCAAATACTTTACAAAATAATTGCCTGGCCATGTTTTTCCGTATCTCACTTCACTCAGTGTTGTGCACTGTTAAAAATCCCGATAATATGAAAAGTAAGTGTAGATAAAAAAATGACCAAATTACCTAATTTTTTACTGAATGCCTATTTCATATGACAAAAGAAATGAAAACCTAATATAATATACAAAACTTGAATTTGGACCTATCTAAACACAGTCTACACATTGTCAATTAAAAGGAAGCCAAGCCAACCAACCCTAAATTGCATCAACGTTCTACCAAATTACTCACAGGTGTCATGAAACTTACAAATATTAATGTTGCTGTATATTTTATTGATCCATCAATGTTTTGGCATTAACACTTATTGTATTGTAGTGGATAACCAAGAAAACGGAACCTTTACAAGTTGTTAATTTTATAGAAACAAAATAAAATTTCGCGCACAGTGGCATGTATAAATATGCTGGGATCCTGGCTTTGTTACGGTTCCAAAAAAATTACTATATGCTCTTCTTTGTTCTCTGTACTTTTATATTGTACTGCTGTTATTATATGTACTTCTGGTATTCAATTAGTGTTTTGTTCTATACACGTGTTGCACCATGTCCTACTGTTATTGAATGCACCATTGTTATCATAGGTTCGTCTCTTATGCAATTTCTGTTGTTCTATGTACTTATGTTACAAAATATATTATCACTATTCTGTTTAGCTGTGTTGTTCCGGTCGTGTAGTTGTGTTATTCTACGTTATTTGATGCCCAATTGTTATTCTACGTATTGTACATTCTGACTCCATGCTTGCTATTCCTCTGTGTACTTGTGTTGTATTAAATATTATTGCTCCAATATCTACTGTCATTCTATGTACCTGAGGCGTTCTATACACTTGTGTTGTTCTGTGTACTTGTGACATATTATATACTATTACTCTTTCCTATTATTCCATGGACCCACGTTGTTCTATGTATTGGTGTTATATCATGTACTGGCATCCTGTGTACTAGTATTAGTGTGTGAACATATGTTGTTCTGTGTATTTGTGTCGCACTGTATACAAGTCTTATTGTATCTACTTCTGTTGTTCCTTGTAGGGCCACGAAACACAACTATGACTGCAAGTTAACGCTGCTGAAAAGCAGCTAAACTGATCTACCAACACGACCAGGAGATGAGCAAAGAAATCTGTGGAAAATCTCGCCCACCTCCCAAGAAACCAAATGGAACCGTATACAATGCACTTAAAGCAGTTTTTCAATCTAATTAGGATTACGTTTTCGTCTTGCAGATTTTTAAGTGCAACCCTATTACCACATGCATGTTACTATTTAAGATGATCACTGATCAGACCGTGATTTTAGGTCTTAATCTCCTATACACTTTCCTTTTTGCCAAATAGTCGGTTTCACACTGTTTGGTGTAAGGATATTATTTATTTCTTTGATCTCTTTATGTTGCAGATGAAGGTAATAAAATTGAAACAACAAAAGCTGTGTTATGATATTTCTATACTTCAACATTAAACATTTGTAATTCTTCAGAACACTTAATACTGTATTGTGTCTGGTTTATGTTTGAAATGTTTTAATTCTACAAGGTAGCTGTGTGTTTCACAAGGTAGCCACAAGGCGGCGCTGCCGACTTAGCACTACACGCCAAATCCTAATTTGTCAAAGTAATGTATAATCTGCAAAGCTCCACAACAATGAATGTACTAACCCGAATTTCAATATATATAGCTACAGGGAATCGAGGACTCAACTGCCATACGAAAACTATCATACATGGAGTGGAAAATCACCGGAAAGTTGGTAATAATATATGGAAATGTTAACATATCGAAAATGTTAGCCCCAACTGCTTACAACAGTGTTATTATGATCAATTAATCATTTGGTGGTGTTGGTATCAGTTTAGTTTACCATACTATCTGTGGCGATGTCGGCAGTTTTACATAACCTTTTAATCAAAATAAATTCTTATTTACTCCTATCATGTCATGTCCACCAGTACATTGGGTGCGGGTCCACATCGAAACTTGGGTGAGTGTCAACAGATGGCACTTGATCCCTGAATTTGCTATCGCAGCTATTTGGGCAGGTGCCACCCAAGCAGCATTTCCATGTAATTTTAAAGTGTTTGTCTGCCAAGTTGTGCTCCTTGATACTTTGCGTAAAATTTATTGCCATACTCTTGCAAAAGCTTGCTTCTGCAAGAAGCAAATGCAAAAATGAGCATGTTTTTAATGAGAAGGCGTTGAAATAAATTACGTGTACTGATCGGACTGGATTTCTTAAAAAATATGTGTACAGCTGGAAATATAAGGGTAAAAAATTTTTTTAAAAAACTAGTTGAGAATCCAAAATGTTCATTAAATTGGGCTTTAATTATGAATTTGAGGAAAGTGAGACAGTAATTTCCCTATTTTAGTATAATGAAACTTCAAATTTTTGGGTGTTCAGGAATATGAAATTCTTGTCATTTAGATAAAACGATGGGTTGTCGGCGGTTCTCGCATGATGCCAACTTTATAAATAGAGTGTAAATGCCTTATTCTGTATTACTTTTAGCTACACTCCCAAAAACGCAAGTGAATATGTATCAGCGGTCTGCAATCATAAAAAGCACGCTAATGTCTATCGTGGTTCTGCGCTTGTTAAAATGTAAATGGATGTGTATCAGAGTTCTACACATATAAATAAGTAAGTGGATGTGTATCAGTGGTCTGCTCTTATAAACATGTAAATAAATGTGTATCAGTTTTCTGCACTTATAAAAAACGCAGGTCAAAATATACCAGTGGCATGACGCAAATGGAAAAGAAACTAATATTAAATCAATACGTTGTACACTGATAACAAAACAATTAATAGTACATCATGACAAGTTACACTGCTAAGAAGAATCAAACGTGTATCTTTTTTCTTCACTGATACAAACAATCTGTAACTCTATCATGGTGTTCTGCACTGATGCCAAAGCGACTAAAACTGTCTCCGTGTTCAACACGGTAACAAAGCAACTAGTCCTTTATCACTGTGTTCTGCACTTACACCAAAACAAGAAACGTTCTTCAATGAAAAACCGACGAAAAACTAAAAACACAAAGGGTTTTTCTTCAGAAAAAGTAAATATTGTGCAAATAACTGGTGTGCTTCTCTTGTGTTCTCTGAACAGGGTGCTCGGACTGACTAAACCCATATATTTCAACCTTTTGCTGTATAAAACAACTTGACGTTCAATAACTCAACACTTACCTCTTTATCTGAAGAAAAATCCCTTGTTCTTTTGGCACCACCGTCTCGTTGCTCCGTGCCAAGATGCACGTTGATAGTTCACTATCATTTATTTATTGTGTATACCTTTTGTACAAAGAGCTTAATATCTTTACGATTGTTGTACAACGTTTCAGACGGGCTTTTATTTAAAAAAAACAAGACATGTTTAAGTGGATCAATCAAAAATCTTAGGAACGGGATTAGGCACTGTTGTACAAAAAAGTATTGTTTGCAGTAGTATGTTGAAAATTATGAGACAGAGACTTCTTCATACACGTTATCACTGTCTGAAAATATGTTATCTTTTAAACCTACGCGTGGGCAAATTAGAGAATCACATTGGTTAAGTACAGCCAAATATGGAATCAGCTTCAAGTTACCCGTTTATAGCCGCTAAATCACTAAATCACCGCTAGACGTTAAATTTAACGTATAGGGGTAAAGTTGTCACCTATAAACGTTGAAATCACCGCTTAACGTTAACTTTTGAGGTCACCTGTCAGCACTTAACATTAAACTGCCGCTAATCGTTAAAAACGACAAGGGTGACATAAAACCGGTAAACTTTAAAAATGGTGCTGGTAAACATTATGAACATTGGCCTTTACATTAAACCTGTATACTTGAAAACTTTAGTTATACTTAGAGTGCAAGCGTTTATTAACCCCCCCCCCAAAAAAAACCTACCCCACATTTGCCATAAATGTTTCAATTTTCAATACATAAATGTTTCAACTTGTCAGCATATGAAATGAAAACAGGAGAAGCCTAGACCATTTTGTATGGTGGAAAAGGGTTTCCGGAGTTTAATCTGTTAAGCCTTGATGACACATTCAGAATTTTTATTGCGAACCTTATTATCTCCGATCAAAATATGCCAAAAGTCTGATCAAGATCCTATGATTTGTAGCTGTCAATTCGTATAAACATTTATTTGAGCACGATAACAAGTAGATATTGTGCAGGAAGAGTCCCGATTCCGCCGTTCCCAGCCGAGCTCGTCCCAAGTGTCCCGTTCTCACTCCAATTCCGATCCAATTTGTATCTATCGCATGGTCAAAGACGACGGAGTCTGTCGCGACAGCATCCCGATTCTCCCCAATGTGATCCAACAGAGATCAGACAGTCACCAGACTGTTATCCGATGCATTCGACAAGATCTGGATGCAATCTGGACTCAACCGGCAATAAGCGGATATGAAAACAGACAACACAGGACATTGTTACGATGTGGATCCAATTCAGCAGAATCTGTCACGACATAGTCACGACAGACAAGACAGAATTAGCTGAGTTTTCCGAATGTTTATCGAGAAGCGACTTGCTTCAGTTTTTGCAACCCAAAACAAACCTAATGATACTGGGCACCTGCGACGGCCGCATTAAGGACTGGATTTTCACAACTATTTGAATTAACTTTATTCAAGTTACAGTCTGACTAGGAACTATATATTTTAGGTGATATAACATTTTGGTCTCACGGGAAATAGTCTCCACAAGTCATATAAAGGGTTGCTGGATTTTAACTGTATTCAGTGTATAAGCACCCCTACCAGAGTCCCCAGTACATCGGAAACAACATTAGTAACATCACTGAAAAGTTGTGTCAGTCGGCATAATCCGCGATGGGTTATATGATCATTTTAAAAAAATTAGTCTTCGCGTAAAATTTTTAAAGGGCAAGTTAACCAGCACAACACAGTTAGAGTTAGATATCTGAAAAAATACAGCAAAAATTTGCAACCAAGATAAGTCAGATGGACTGGATATTTTGAACTGTTCAACATTGCCTCTGCCATGAAGCAATTTAGTCTTTTTCATGCAAGTCATACATGAGAGGATCCCAATGGCAGATGTAACATTATAGGTAGAAACAGAATATTGGATGAGCACTGACTTGCTTGAGTTTATGCAAGATAGATAATTTCCTCAACTTGTATAAGAAAGATAATACAGAAGTAAAGCTGAACTTCACAAAGAATACAGCAAACTGAGAAATAAGGTTCCAGGAGAATTAACAAAAGCAAAGTATGACTTAGTAAAATTGAAGACAATGGCAAATAACCTCAGGGAACTTTAGAAACATTCGATTGATTTAGGTTATAGCCATAAATGCAAGGCATGGTCAAATATCTTTTTGGACATAAATGGCTAGTTATGTTTTGAATCAGGAAAAGTGCCCCCACCCCCTCAATCAATTGTGCACAGCAGTTGCTAAGTCTGTAGTTAATCAGCTTCCCACCCTTAACCAAAATTGAGTTAAACTGAAGCATTTGAAGTATATAACAGTGCTATTGCTCCAAAGAAACTGAACCTGCATAGAGTAGGTGTGGACTTTGTGTCCAAATGACAACAAGGCACGGACAAAGTTATTATCACATATGATGAGACTCGCGTCTAATTTAATAAAAATCGGAAATCAACATATAACGTTATGACTGTAAATTTAGATGTTTAACTGGATTTAAGAGAAATCATCAAGTGAACTGATTGGCAGCCTTTGGGTAAAATAGTGTATATTGGAATGATATGTTCTTGCCTAAAAAATTACAAAAATTACCTACAGTGTGCAACATGGTGAACTATATACAATGATATTATCAGGAACCTTGAGCATATAAACTGACACAATTATGTGCAATTTGAAGCGTGCAGTAGTGACTTATAGCGTAAAAACGAATAATTAATAATCCCAAGCTTCGTCACAAGTGACACGATTTGCATGGAGTTTGTTTCATAATTCCAATTTTAAAAAGGGGCGGTGGGCCTAATGCTCTTCTGTCATAATGCCTATATAACAGTTACATCGTGATTTCAAAATTGCATTGTTAACCTGTGGTGTATCTGAATACACAACAGCTAAACTGTGGTGTATCCAGATATAACGGTATTTGCAACCTCAAAGGGAGTGTCTGCCACATGTGAGACAAGGGATGCGGTATGCTATAAATACTGAAAATTTAGTACGGTTCTCGTGTTTACCAATCCTATACACTGTACAAAAAGTCCACCCAGCCATCGCTCCCATTAGATGGTTCTCTAGCGCTTGGGAAAAGGATAGAAAACTGATGTAATAGCACATAACAATATAGACGGTCATCAATATCGAGGGTCAACAAGTCATCAAACAGGTCGCTAGCATATGAATGGGATAGCAGAAATAAAAGGATGTATTGAGAAAGAATTAAGGTCTGTTTTCGAAGCCTGAAAAGGCAACTCATCACTCGTTCCGCAGAGGTTGACCTTTTTAAAGACGGATCATTTAAGTGACCACATACCACAAGTGAAATCGTGTGTTTGTTAGTTTTACTGAACAAAATCCATTCAATTGAGCGAGTAGATTTCATGTGGCAGGATAAAACCTCAACAATAATTATTCACTTTTAAAATCTCGGAAGATCCCTAACACAACTTTTGTTTCATTTTGAAACAAAGTGGCTCTAACCTATAGGGATGAATATTTGAGAATACGTGGGAATGAAGAGAAAAGACTTTTACTTAGGTAGATCATTTGCATTTGGTGATATTTTGATTTTTATGTTACGTTTGTAGTTCAAAGCTTGAAAAAAAATTTTTAAAAAACCATCAATTTGAAAAACTGTTTATCATGCCCGCGAAAGAAATAACCGTTTAGTGAAAGCTAATGACAACTGCGCTCTATGTTACCTAAGAAGGTATTATCACTCAATTTTTGCGGGCTAGGCCTCTCTTAGATTTATATTGCCACAAAATGTTACGGAGACCTGTTCTTTAGTGTTTCAAGCTTTTACAATTCAACACACACGCTTTATATATTCATAACTTATCAACTGCTATAGACAAAATGCGAGATATATAGTTTTGTGGTTCAACATAGAGAAATAAATCACACTCTCCTACGAGTGTACGATTGGCCCTGATACCTCAGATAGGTCTAGCTTAACTGACCAGCTGGTCAGCTTAGCATATCCGATGTTCCTCTGTCCGTCCGTCCTTCATCCGCCCGTCAACTGTTTTCAACTTCTCGAATTTGACAGTTGCTTAATTGTTTTCAGGATACACAATCATATTATTGTTCCAATATTTTCATAACTTTTGAACTTTGAGAGAAAATTAATTTGTTACAACTTCTGGACTAAAACACCATTGTTGCTAATCATATTGCTTTCTTCTGTATAAAAAGTTACATTGAACATTCAGATGTGATGATGGTAGAATCAGCATTGATATACGCCATTTTGTTTATCCACAGATTGTTAGTAAATTGCATAAAATGCGTTAAGTAACATGTATTCAAGGTCATCTGTTCCATTGACTATACAACAGAAGTAGTTAGAGTACATAAAAGGTATAAATGGTACCTTTAAAAATCACATTCGATTTTGAAGCCTAATGTAGGATCATTGTTGTTCAAGTACCAATAAACTTTCCCCCTTCAAAAACCAAAAACAAAAAACATGAAAAAACACAAAAAGCAATAAAAAAGCACATTTCAGCACATACGAACAGATATCATGCTTGATATAGTTTTGTTGTTTAGAAAATTCCCGTAGAAGCGAATTCATTGAGTTCACATTTAAAACGTAACGGAAAAATTAAAAAGCATCTTTTTTATCATTTTAGTGCATCTTTTTATCGTTTTAAATGTAGAAGTTCGTAGATAAATGTATGTCTTCCAACAAAGATTTTTTAAATTTCATTTTTATGTCTGGAAGTTGAAAAAGTGATCCGATCATACAAAGCGTTTACACAATATAATATTATCACTTAAATTTAAATCATCAACCCTATTGATCTGAAATAATTTATATTACAATAGCCATAAACCCAAAATTATTTGCGTTCGTAAATCATGTTTCTGTTCCTCTTACCAGATCAAGACAGGTTCTAAAAATTTCAATGAATAAGCTAACGAACAGAGGAACTGACGGACAGACTCGTGGAAAGACGGACGGACCGACCGACCAGATCGATGGACCATTTTTAAACATTTTTTCACGAAAGAACGCTAATCAATACACCAATGTCCTTTGTGGCTCTTTGCTCAAAGAATACGAAATACAGTGGAGTGTTTCTTCCTTTGAGAGACCATTCCTGAGGCAGGTCCAAAAAATGGCCATATAAAGCAGGTGGTCTCTCAATGGCGGTTAAATAACACGGAAAATATACCACTTCAGGCCTAATAAAATGGCTTTAACAGGCCGATGGTCTTTAATTTGAGCTGGCTCTCAAAGGAGAGACTACTGTAATGCACATTTTTCGACGAAAGAGAAAGAGGTGAACACACAAAAAAATACATATATAAAAAAATAAATGGTCCAAATTCCACATATCAATTAGGAGAAAGAGACTAATCGTCTGAAGAAAAAAAATGTATCAAATGTTTCATGTGTATGGAAGTCATCATTAGAGAATGTTTGACCAATGTCAACATACTAACACTGTGGTGGTTCAGTGGTCGCAAAACATTCACATTTTAGGTGCTCCTTTGACGCTGGTGGACTTACATATGTACAGTCCCAGATCTGGGACAATTCTTAACACAGAACTTGAATAGTACCGGGATAAATATAATAAACTGGGCTGTGTCAATTATGAATATCACACATACCTGCCTCCATTGAAGCATTTTTTTTTAGGAAAGGGGACTTGGTACAGTTGGTATGTGCGTTTCCCATTTTCGGCTAAGTGATTGGTGCCCAAGGTTGCTGGTTCGAGACCCGACCGTTCCGTGGTTGTGTAAAGTTATACACAGGCTTAGCTAAAATATGTCATTAAGCCTGCTTTATAATGCACTTCCGAATTACATGAAAATCTTATTTGGGTAAAACATAATAAAAATGCAAAATTAACCTTGATTTATGTAGCATTTGTCTTTTTCGAATACCTTGCATATCACTTAAATATGAATTTAACGAATAGCGGTAAAAGACTATTTTCATGGTTAACGAGTAGCGCAATTAATGACGTCACCGGGACTAGGTCTGAGGATTAATATGGAAAAGCTATGGGGTGCCCCCCCCCCCAAACTTTAAAACACTTAAAGCAAAAGTGATTAGATCCTTTTTCTTCTGATTCAAATTGTACCTAACATAACAAAATGCTTTTCACAATGTCTACTTCAATTTGCACTTTATACTATGTTGATTCTCTTCACATCGTCTGCTTGTAGGTGTAGAATCCTTTTTTGGCCGACACACCTTGCCAAATGCTAGCCGCTGCTACATGTGTTTATAGCTGCCTTTATTTTGGTCAAGGGGCCTTCAGGGAAGGAAAGATAACTTCGTACCAGTCTTTGTACCAGCACCACATCATTGACCAGACACCAGTCATTTCATTTGTCTTGGCCAATTCAATTGAAAACGTAAGCAATCTCGTGGTCAGGAATTGTTGTCTATTCGTTTTGCTGTTTAATGCATTTATGTTGCCTGTTTTACGGTTTTATATATTTATTATAAATTCCCCTGAACAGATGATTTGGACAAAAACTATTGAACATTTCGAGTCATATGTACGGCTATTTTTAACATCTGTAAAATACATACATACATGTGCTTATGTTTCTCCAAAATGATATATACAGGCAGGGAGATAATTGAATGCACATTGTGTATAAAATGACCAATATGAGGTCCGCGGACCGGAGATGTAACTTGGTGGTGACATTGCGCACACCCGTATATCCTACAGCGTGGTGTCTCTTCCCACAAAAAAACGGTCTTGTTTGACAATCATAATGGTGGGAGACAATGTTTATAAATATTAGTGTTTACAGCATTATGTTCAAAAACATGCACTTAAAACGTCTTTGTGGCTGTGTTTGTTTCAATTAGGCAAGTTACAAAGTTCAAAATTGGCCAGTTCACAAACCTTTAAGGCGCAAATAGGATAGCCCAGATTGAAACGACAAGATGTCCCTCCTTCCCTGCAGGCTCCTTGTTTTGGTGAACTGGTATATCAAAGATGCCAATCTATTTATTGTGTAAAAGTACAATTCGTGTTGGTAATCGGACCAAAAAGTCTTACAGTTTAATATGGAATCTTGATTAAATAGATAGTAGCGTGAGAGGCAATTCTAATATTTGGAAAATGAGTTTCTTCAACTTTGAGGGCAGAAAATAGTATATTTATTACCACTTGTATAAACACCCGCCGGTACGTTCGGACCTGTATCCACTTTCGGGGCAGCCTTCTCGCCCAAGCTCCAAATTTCGCACACCTGGGGGTCGTGCCAGGTCCTATAATTGCTGCTACTTAATTCACCGTCTCAGGACGACTTCAGTATCTGATACAAAATCCCTATTGTGGGGCCCACCGCTGGGTACAACTTATACCTGTATAGTGATGTATTTACATTTTCGGGTAATGCTCACTCTGGAAAAGTCCCATTTTACATTGTACATTATCTTTTTTCGATTAACTTTTCCTTAAACGCAATCACACACATGTTTTGGGTACCATTTCTTTAAAATATCCCATCAGCTCACCCGCACTTGGCTGCCATTTTGAAAATTGCGGATTTTGCACCCAACGGTTTGTAATTGAGGATAGTAATGGGTCTGGGGGAGGGGGTTATGATATATGCAACCAGAAGTATATATTTTGCAAATGTTTCAGAGCATCCATAATGATCTGGTTTATGCTGTGGCCTCGATTCACTTTTATATTTTTATATTTTGCAAATGTATTTTGTGCAACTTACCATGATAACTGCTTCAGATACAACCGAGCGGGCAGATTAAAGTTAAGGTAGTAAGTCATAGTTTAAAAGTACCTTAACCACCGTTTGATTTGCTAACTCAGAGAACGGACACCTGGAACCTAGCGAAATATTACAATAGTGATCACCGAACAAAGCTATGAGGTCCCTAGATGCTGACACAAGTGGGACTTTGGCCTATGCTGTTTCAGCGAACAACGGTTTAAGGAACTTTGTGTTGCTATGCTATTTCCCAGGCCCAAGTTAACACTACAGACAGGTTGAAATGAATTGTTGTATTTGAATTGACTTGATTGCAAAATAACGGCACATGAGGGTCACTTTCATGATAAAATCTTTTAACCAGGGCTATGGCTATGCTGTTTCACCAAACACCATGGCTATGCAGCTATGCTCTTTCCCCGGCCCAAGTAACACTTCACTGCAGAAAAGTTTAAATAAACTAGTGTGTTTGAGTTGACTTTACTGCAAAATAACGGAACACAACGGCCACTATCTTTATGAAAAAAAAACTTCAACCAGGGTTGCTCGTTAGGGAAGGACGGCTATAAACTTTATTTTCTTACTTTTCTACGTTTCATAAGAATTGCTAAAGATCAGGACTCGGGCCTTTTCAGTGGGGTGGGTCGGGTTATCGGAACCACACACACACACACATATATATATATATATATATATATATATATATATATATATATATATATATATGTGTGTATATATATATATGTATGTATGTATATTATATGTATATATATATATATATATATATATATATATATATATATATATATATATACAGTGAAACCTGTCTATTGTGGACACCTCTGGGACTGGCAAAAAGTGTCCACAGTTGGCAGGTGTCCACAATAGACAGCTGTTTTTAACAAGAAAATTGACCTTTCGGTCCTGGACATTTGTGTCCACACTATACAGGTGTCGGCATTATAGAGGTGTGTACAAGGACAGGTTTTACTGAATATATATATATATATATATATATATATATATATATATATATATATATATATATATATATATATATACGTATATACATATACGTATATATATATATGTATATACATATATGTATATATATATATGTATACATATATATATATATATATATATATATATATATATATATATATATATATATATATATATTATATATATGCTAGACCTTGGGTAACTTGGACATTTGTCGAAAAGTGATTATGTTAAAAATATATATATAAAAATCTATATATGTATATATATATATAAAAATATATATTATATATGCTAGACCTTGGGTAACTTGGATATTTGTCGAAAAGTGATTATGTTAAAAATGGATGTTCTTTCCCCGATTTCACATTACCTCTTTTAAAGTCAGTTGAATTTGTTACCTGGCCACAGCCGAAGGCACTCGTTGGAATAATAAAAGTTTTTCTCTGTGACCGTTCTCGGTGAGTAGTCTTTATTACAGATAACATATCAGTTTTTTTTTTCAAAACTGTTGTTTATTTCCACTTTAACTGTTATTACCTTGTGCTCGTGCGTTTTATGTACCTTCCGTGCCTAGTAACGGTAGAAATTATTTTATTAGGCTGATGTAGGTACTACTCCACTGCATCACGCATATGTCTCATCTTCGATCCATACTCAGCGGACTATTTTTTTCATCGTTTGTTAACCATCGTGACACAGCAATCTGCAATTTATATCTCAATATGTTGAATAAATTGATACGGATGTGTAGGGAATTATTAGAATATTGTTGCCACTGGTCGCAACGTTAAATTTACTAGTTCATTTACCTCGTTGGGCGGGATAGAACGACTGTATAATGAGAAAAGATACCCATACGCGCTACTGAGTGTACGGGGCATTTGACCAAGTTGAGTTGTGAACATAGGCCTACCCCTTTTCTAGTATTTTGGCGACTTTACATAGCAAATTACGGGTACATGGGAATAAAAATTAAACATACCTTTCCTGTAGAACGATAAAGTTTATCTGACATCCTTGGACAAAACGTTTTGCCGAAGCTAGTAATCGTCGGGGGCTACGTTCTATTATAAATATTTTACTTCCATCAAATATGAGTCACTTTTATATTCTACCTCCACAAACTAATACGTATTACTTACTATTATGGAAATTGGAATTCATAACAGTCATGGGTGCCTTTGTAAATTTTCGTTAAAATAAGAATCCTAAAATCCCTATTATAGTTTAGACACAATGTCGGAAATGTTAGACATAATATGGGAAATATTTCTGTTACATCGTTTTGAGTTTCAGCATTCACATTTTACATACAAAACCCACCCACAGTTGTTAAAAAAGGAATTCTGACTAAGTAGTGTTAAAATTATTAATTGACCCTAAAATGCTGACCACAAACATAAAGTAAAAGAAGAAGAGATAAGATAATAATGCTTATTTGATGCTCACAAGTCCACCTCTGCAATGAGAGATGGAGGTAAATACATAGATTAAAGTATTAATACACAAATGCGATAAAGCTGTCGTAGAATGAAAGCTGGCTACTTCGTCCGGTGATTTGTTGTTCATTCGCTCAATTGCTTCTACGCCAACACAGACTCCTTGGTTTATCACATAAAAACCTCTCACTTTCGAGACTTTGTAAACTCTCTGGAGAATTGGATATCTCCTAGCATCCAATTCACCACATTATTTATTCAACTACGATGTAAACTGCTGTTTAGAAATTCAAAAATGCGTATGGCAGAGACACAAAATTTACATTTTTGTGGGGTATGTTCAAAGATGTACTGCATGAAAACTGACAAGCAAAACGCGCACAAAGTAAGCAAAGGTGATAGTAAATTAACCATGAAAAAGCTCACATTTGATTATTACTAACTTGCTTTGAAGCGTGTTGGTTCAATCACATAAAGAAATAGAAATATAGGATCCTACCATTACCAACTGACCCCACAGGCGGTGAACAAGATTGCATTATAAGCCTAGCGCGACAGGTGATGTGTATTAAACAATGGTATAGTATATCAACTCTAGCTTACATACATATATCGCTGTACTAGTATCCTGTCGTTCAGACACCAGTTAGAGTAAAATAAATATTTTTAAAAAGTATTTCTTCATTGGTCTTTGATATAAAGATTAAAGATTTGACAGTAGATTTGATACAACGCCCCAAAGATTCACAAAAGTATCCCCTTTTCCTTTCGAGCGCATTATATGTTTTTCTTCCGGAACGTATATTCCAATGAAATATATCAAGTTTTCAAAGGATCCTCGCCTTTTGCTTCACGACCTCGTATGGATGGAATATTTGCTTTGTGTGAATAAATTATTCAAAATGTAATAGCAATAGCTGTTTTTTGTCAATATTGTTGTGCAGGCCAGCAATTACATTTGTATAACATTACCAAGTGCCTCCGGCTGTGCTCAGGTAACAAATTAAACTCGCGTGAAAAGAGGTAATGTGTAAAAGGGAAAGAATATCCATTTTCAACATGTTTTAACAAAAGAAGTTACCCAAGGCCTGTAAAATCTATCTTTGTGGCTCTGGTTACCTGACAGACCAGACTAAAAAGCCCCAACCCTAAAATAAATGGAACAAAAAAAAAAAATTTTTAAGCCGCCCTTCCCTAATGAATACTGATCAACCCATGTCCGTGCTACAAACTCAGTCAGAGACCCAAGTTGTTTTTTTTTCAGTGGCTCAAATGTGATCTACATGGCCCAAAGAGCCGAAGGCGGGGGGGGGGGGGGGCATTTCACACACACACACCCCGCGATAGGTGTTTGAATATTTTTGCTTTCACCTGAAATTCGAAATGTAACATTTTCCAACCCCCATCTTAGTTTTTCTAGGCATAATGTTGTTTTTAACGTTTGCAATACCACCTTTCTATATATAGTCGTTCATTTTCGACTGTATTGTTTTTATAAACTTTGGAGGAGCACTCAACATTAACACTGGGTATACAAACGTGGAAGCTGCTAATGTTTTAGCAACAACGTTCTTACTTAATATAGATAGATTTCAATCATCCATATTTTTAATATTTCTCTGTATGGCGATAGTGTACACATGGAATTTCAATTATTCCACACATCCCTACTTAAATGTATATGAATACCAAATATCCAAAACTTTTCCTCACAACACTTCACTGGCAAGGCTACATCTGCGTTTTTTTTATTCGCCCAGTCCACCTTGCGGCTATTGCTCGGAAGTCGGTAATACCAGTGCATATTCAGCACTGAACACAACAACTACCCACATAAATAATATTCATGCTGTCCAAAGTGGCAGAAATTTGGAATTGCTTCAGTGTATTTCTGAAATCGTTCACGTGTTTAAAGCTATTTCAATTCTGATAGTGCGTCCTTATGCAAACTGGAAATGGAGTTGTTGGAAACATTTAAATATACAAGCGATAATTCATGAAGCGCTCTTGACTTGCGCCTGTGATATCCAAAGTGGATAATTATACAGTTTGTATCGATCTTATGCCTACCAAAGCAAATGGGCTGATAAGTTTAACAGGATTCAGATTCCTCAAAAATTCAGTTGAAGAAACAAATGACTATGTATGAGGATAATAGAACTAGTTCCCTAATCTACTTGTGATAATGTGTAAAATTTTCTGGTTTCCGTCCACTGTAACACTTGATCAGTGGGATAAATCAAGTAGAAAAATCTGTACAAAACAAACTTGTGAACATGCACAACCTGGGAGACGTATTTTCAGAAATTTGTAATACTTTAAACTTGCTTGTGGAGTATGTGACACATTGCTTTTGCTGCAGTGCACAGGATTACAAAGACATTGGCCTGACACACGACTTGGCAGCACATGGCATACAGCCTCATCATGCACTGAAACTTATACAATGCATTGTGCTATCACGAGAAGTGTAGAAAACTACTTGATTTTTGCAGCGCATCTGAAAAGGGACCTTTTGCACTTTTGGCAATGACTTTCATCATAACGATATTGCAGTCCCAATTATTGTTGCACACTCTGTGTATTGGACTGAAATAACTTTCTGGACATTCGCACATTTAGGTACATTTGGCAAAGTGGTAAAAATTTGAGAAAGATACCACATGTGCAATAGTGGTGTGCACCATTGTTATTTGTTTCTTAAACACAAAGACACACCGTGGTCATTTAAATGTCTGTTTGGAAAAGAAAATTGGACACGACGATATTGACACACATAAAACAAGAAATCTGAGCAATTGATTTCATCTTTATTTTGGAGCAGTCGGAATACAGTTCATATATCTTTTATACGGTATGCACCTGCTAATAAGAGACTTATAATAATAGTTGGTGCAAGTACATTTATGTCGTTCACATATATACTTGCAAGTATCATTATTTATTCGTTTGATATTCCAATAATAAACAGAACACAGAGAAACTGCCTTTGTCAATTTGAATAAAGTCCCGTCATGAGTACAGTCAACCCCTATGCATTCTCGACTTCTGCACATAATTGCCGTGATATACATTAATTGCCCATTTCACTGGGATTCCTCGGGCAGATTGTTCCCTTTTGTCACACAGAGTAGTTGTTGGAGAAAAGCTTTAATATATGAATTATGGTGCCACAACGTTTTCAGGTTTTCTATAACTTTTAAGCCCACAATAATTATTGCAGTTTCATTTTAAGAGAAAACAATAATTTGGTTACAATTTCAACAGAAAACTATGATTTTCGCTTTTATGTGCACCTGCTACAACAAGGGAATTAACTCGTATCTTATATTGAAAGTGCCAAGGAAATAAGGCAATTTACACCACCTTGCCAATTTAAAAAATAGGCTCAGTTATTGTCTAATAATGGGTATTTTTGCATAAAGAACATTGGATTAGCTTCAGTGATGTCTGTATAAGGAATCGGAGCTACTCAGCCTACATAGGCCTAGTGAATCCATATTTGGTGAAACTTTTCGTTTGTCATGCATACTTGCCGCCAATGAAAACGCACAGAATCAACATGACTTACATTTACTACGGGACTACATTCAGGGTTTGATTTTAAACCTGTTTAAGTTATCCTGACAACTGACATTTTTCTCTCACTGTTTAATATATTCAATGTACACATTTTGATTATTCCATGGAGGAAATAGAAATGTCTGACGCCTAAAATTTTCATTAGGTACGCTCTTCCCATTAAATATAGAAACAGACGTAGCGGGGGATGCTCCCTGGCACTCTTTTCCTCGACTGGAAGAATATGACTTTAAGATATGTTACTCATATTATGAGATGCTGAATATAGGAGGGGTATATCCATGTGTAAATATCAAGAGCTGTTTGCTTGAAGCGTAAATCAATATACTAGCAGGGGTATGCTCTTTTCAGGAAGCCATCTTTTTCTTAATCCACCAAGCAATACGCTATTCATTGAATATCAATCGAAAAAAAAAAAAAAAACTGATCCAATTCAAAAGAAGACTGACCAGCCCTCTCATCATTTACCAAAGTATGCAACTTCATGAGATATTACCATTCCTTGAATTATATATTTTCATATGTTTCATGTATGAGCAACTTGGTATATTATTTCAAATCGAAATGAAGGATTGTTGCGTATGAGGTGGAGGAGTCCAAAGATAAATCTGTTCATAAAGTTAATGACTGTGTTTACCGTTTAACTAGTCAAACAATATTTTTAAATTAGATAAAATACCAAACCTGTTTATACCGGAAGATGTTTCTATTTGACCAAATTGATGAAAACAAAATGCTTGTACCTTCTTCACTGTTCAGACAGCAAACTGACAATTCTTAAGTGAACACAATTGGGAACCTACTGTGAATTGGAACTTATACAATTTCGAAAGTCAGTGAATATTGGGTAAATGGACATGCGCATTAAAACATTTCAGGCCAAAAACGACATGAATCTGTAATGGCTGAAATCATTTTTTTTTTTTTGGAATGGCCGAGTCAGTATAATTGAAAAAGTTTGTCCTGTTCTGTGTTCATTGAGTGGTGTTTTTTTTTTTTTTGCCATCTAATATTTCACCCATCATGACATTTTGTACATGCTATTAAGTCTACCAAGGTTCTTGTGTTGGCATTATCACATTCAATATGTCATGTTCCTTGATAGTCTTTTGATTTGATCATGTTCTGGAGGTGGATAACTACATGGATCCTTTTATGACTTTATAGAAAGATAACTTAATTTACGTTTGGATCAAAATATAAGGGTTGTGGTCTAATGACGGAAATTACATACTTTTGGCAGTTTTTGAACTCGTATTTGACGTGGTAATTCTTTCGACTTTTTAACAACAGGTGTGAACATATTCTATTGAAACAATGGGAAAGAGTGCGAGGCTTATATCAATCCCTCTTGTGCACATAGGAGAGCTACAGACTTCATAGTACAATACATTATGAACATGGACATAATGGTTCGGTCGCGAGAATAACACATCACCAAGACAAATAGAATGACAGGGCCACACACTATTGAGTATAGACACCACACAACACCACTGATAGAAGTATCAAAGATGGCTGAGGTACATCGCTAATAGGTAATAAAGGTTAGGCAAATATAAAAGAACTCTGACATCTCTACCCCAAAATCAGATAGATCTTATGGAGCTTCTCCAAGTCTGCCTGTTGCTCTGATATAGTTTTGTACAACGTCAAAAATTGTTTCATGTTGTTGGTTAGTGCACGTTTTACAGCCGCATAACTAAGTGTGGATATGGAATGGGGCAAAAGGAATACTTTTACTGTATAAGGTATTTCGTTGCGTTATAAAAAAGTTGCATTTGCAGAAGAAATGAAAGGCGTCCTCGTTACCATTGCCACAGGCACACGCAGATGATTCTTTAAGACCGTTCTTGAAGATATCAAAATTGAGCTTCTTGCATCCCATACGCAGGCGCGCATGGAACACAGCAAGTTTACGTTCATCTTTATAAGTTGACTCATTAACGCATTTACGACCCTGGTTAAATATTTACTTGAATGCTATCAAATCCTTGGCATTTTGAGTGTGTAAGAGTAAGCAGTTCTATGGTCACGACAGATGGGCAAGGAGTGGTCAAAGAGATTTATACGAGTTCGAAAAAGTAATGGTTTAGTCCCTAAGCTAAAATTGTAAACTGACTGTGAATTATATATAAACTTGACAAGCGTGTCAAGGTGTTATTTTTGCCTGCGTGGCATTATAAAATGGAAAATCTTTATAGCCCGTTGTTAAGTATCACTCGCAGCACCAGACAACGTAACAATTATTCACCTAGATTGTTCAATTTTATTAACGTACTGATTGATAATGATAAATTAAACAGATTTGCTCATGCTGATAACGCCGACATTATCTGCACTATCAATGTAGGCCTATAACGCTGTTTGAAACATATACTAAGTACAGGCGAACCACGGAAATATCATTTTAGATTGAGTAAATCGAAATGCCTAAATGTTGGCCCACTAGTAAAAAAAGTCTGTCTCTACTGAAGTGGCCTCTTGATGAAAAACGTATTGCTAAATCTGATTCCGTTTAAATCTTATGAGTTATTTTCTAGCAATGTTCCTCATGATGCACATATCTGTGATAGGTTTGTTCCTGTTCATTGTTAAGGAAGCATGTATTGATTGATTGGTGCTGGCTTGGAGTGGTCGGCTTTACATACAGAGGTTAAAGTGTACCTGGGTCAGTGTGTTAGTAGACCGAGTCTATTTCACGGTATAAGGTAAAGTTATCTGAAATCACAGTGTGTCTGTACTTAGGTAGTTGGAGGTATAACTGCTGAGTGTTATTTTCAATGAACAAGGTATCTCAGCACTCAGCTGTGCCGAAAGCACGTCGCATTTGGAAAGTTTTCGATTGAAACCTTCTGAGACCATTTCATTGACAGAATTTGTTTTGTGTGGGGTTGCGTCACAAGAATCTGTATATGGATTGTCTCACTTGATATGCAGCTAATGGTCATGTCCAGGGGGCACATTGAATGATAGACTACATAAATTTGGTCTTTTGTCTACTCGTATTGCACTCAGTCTGAGCTGGGTAAGAGTCTCGAAACCAACAGATAGCAGATGTCATTTCAGATTCCCTCATGTACCTTCTTGTAAGTGACACTTACAACGACAGATATTCTCTTAACTGCACACTGACTCCATTTATTTTGCAGGCTTTCTAATGCTTTCATTCCTGTTTAAAAGGAGGGCGGGGGGGGGGGGGGGTGCATGGGACCAGAGCTCTTTGGGCCTTCTACCTGAGAAGCCGGGGAACTTCTTACTAAGCAGGGGCTGTGACTTTTAGTCAAGACAGACAGCACAGCAAGTATGCATGGGATGCATTTGATCATTTTTCCCTGTTCTTTTGGTGATTATATGTTATAAAATTATATTTGTTTATATGCTACTTAAACCTATGTTGATTGGACTACCTTCAATTACATTGTATTTTATTTTCTCGGCCCCTAGGAATTCTTTAACGGACAACATACATACATACATACATACATACATATATATATATATATATATATATATATATATATATATATGTATATACATACGCACGTACATACATACATACATAAATACATACATACATACATACATACATAATACCTACATACATACGTACATACAGACATAAATACATTTATTTGTATTGATAAAATAACTGGCCTAAATTAGATGTGGTACGACTTGTCAGGCGGGATGCCAGATACTCATTAGATTCCATGGTCACCGTGTAGATATGGAAACATTAGACATCATAGTTGTACAGTTGGATGGTGTTTTGCTAACATCCAAGACACTCGCAGTTTTTCGCCTGATGGTAAGTGATTCTTTACCTAGTTCTAACAATATTAAGACCTGTTTTTGATACATAATCAATAAATATATCACCCACTATGTATGTAGCGCATTATAGCTCATGTCGCATCTGAGAAAATAGACATAAACTTGCTATCCAAGTTTGGCTTATCCTGCGGGTGGACATATTTGTCCTTGTAATACATGTATATGTACCACTCATTCGTTCAGCAAGTTCTCACACAAGGTACTTTTGCACGAAACTTACACATGTCTTTCGTGGCTGTACAGGACATATCAGACAGGTCTATGACAAAATGTTTAATATATTCAAATAAAAATTGTTTAATATATTCAAATAAAAATTGAAGTTTGTGAAACGAAACGGGGCACAGTGAGATAAAGTAACTTTTAGGAGCAAGTTCTCATCCACGTATGGTTATAAATGAGAGAGAGAGAGAGAGAGAGAGAGAGAGAGAGAGAGAGAGAGAGAGAGAGAGAGAGAGAGAGAGATTGTGTGTTTCATTATTACTGTTGATTCTGATACCCGGCCTTGTAACCGCTACAAGTCAGAGATCATCCTGTCACAGATTCTTTGTACATTGCGAAACCAGTTGTTTTCCATTTTCTATCTGAAAACCTTTGTTTGATTAAAAGTAGGTGTTGGCACATTACTTGAAGATAATGGTTTTGATTGTAAAGTCCTCTAGACTTTTTTCTCCAGTTTTAATCTTAGAGAGGGGTAACACTTAATAGATTGTGACTAGCTTTGGATTCTTTATCCTAGAAATTGTGTATCTACCAAAGACAATCCAAATATACAGGGATCATTAAGTGGTTTATTAGAGTATGTTCTGATAAATTCATTCACGTATGTGTCAGGTGGTTGGCTCATCCTTGTTGCTTCTTAAGTCATTAAGTCATCCAGGTGTGTTGATAAACAATATGTTAAAGTGTTGGTGTAGACATGAAAAAATATACTGGCAACAAGTAATGGATAGAAATTCACATCACTAAATATTCAAAGACATTATCTGCACGTATCAGTGCCGAACCGATGAAAACCAACCATGTGGAGCAGTAATTGTGCTATTATCAACGTGTTGTCTAAACCGATCCTGCAAGACTCCATTCTATCGGGTGTATTATTTTTCTGGTCTCCTTGTTTACTTCTTAGTTAGTGATCAAAAGTAGTGTTGATATATATTTTTTATACAAATAAACTCTGTGTAGCTACGTAAGACAAGGTAAATATGGGATGTACTTCGGAAATATATTGCCATTTCTCTTTCATCTCAGCCACCAAATGGGTGTGTTGATTTGTCTTGCTCCTGGTTGATTGCAGAACTTAGCATCTTGTGAAAAATTGAACTCAACATGGAGCAGTGATCTTCTAATGTGACGCCAGACACTGCGTTGGACGCAAACAAGCCCTGAGTAAAAGTCGACCTGTTAGCTGGGACATGAGGCCGTCAAGCAGACCCAGGTGGAGAAACTGTTGTCCAAACTGCATATCAAATTATGTCCAAACCAGACCTGAATGCATGATTTGTATACTTTACTTGTAACTGCCTTTGTTGGTCGAGGCCACTGTTTTAGGTTTGAAAACGTGATTCAGTTTCTGATTGTCAAAGCATGATTATCATAACATGTTTCAGTATGCTAGGACCCAGATGCTGTCACTGGTTGAGGTGATAATGATGAACTTTCTGCTTGGTGTCTCAGTCTGGGGGAACGTTCAAACTGTAATTTTACTTCTCTCACTGTGAATAAATCGTGTCAAACATCAAGTGTAATAATGACAACAGAGAACATGGTCTGCTTTGGAGTCAAACATATTAAAATGCAAGGCGTTAAGACTGTATCTGCAGTATAAATGTTCAGCTCTAACCATGTCATGGTAATGGGGATGTATGTAAAGTGCAAATTTACTGCATGGAAATGTCTCACAAGTACGCAGTGCAAGCTACTGTGCTAACAATAAGTACCCACTGCAGTGTAAAGCAGCAATCAACTATCTCCACATATACCATCAGCAGCTGCTGCAGCTTTTATGAAGCAGCCGAATTCTGTGAGTGTTGAGCCCAAGCAAAAACCAACATGTTCGATACATGATGCTTCCAAATATAATATTTTTTTCTTTCAATTCAATGGCACAATAAATGCAGGGACTCGAATGATCATGTGTTTTTATTTTCCTGAATGATTATGTGTTTGTATTTGTTCCCATAAAATGTATCTGTGTATCGTTTATTCAATGACATGCTGCATTACCACCATTTTTTTTGTCTTGAGATAAACGTTGAGAAACGTCCATAGACCAGCTTGTTAAAGATTTGAATTTTCCTATTAAATTGCAAACGTAGTATGAAGCAAACTAGATTTTATAATGCTTGTGGCAGATTAACCGATATCTTAGCTAAATTTTCAATAATGGGAATGTCGCTACCGTAGATGTAGCAGTTTTATCATCACGACTATGAAACTTATCGGATTACAGAACAGCCACTGTAGTCACTCACTATTTTGACTATAACTGGCAATGATTGTTCAAAAACTTGTTTTGGAATTTGGCTCTCAGTGCGAAAAGAAACGTGACAAGACGCACCTGTCTCCACATTCATAGCATGGCCCACAGATTTGCTTGTGTCACATGACACCGATTTATTTATTTTTAACCTAATTTATTTTTTAATGATTTGAAGCCCAATGAATTGCCCATTTTCGGCTTCCTTTCAATATTCATCTTTGGAATATGAAACATTGTTCTACAATCATGACTTATTGTGCTTATCCCAATTCAAAGATCTTTAATTTTGAAAGTTAACATGACCCAAAGGCAATCCTATTGTATTCTCAATGTACATCATATGATGCTGTGCGTTCCGTTTCAGCACTGGATTGAATCTCTGGCTTTTGAAAGTGCAATGCATTTGAAAATGTTCAAGAAATCAGAATGCCAAATCTTCTCTCCTTGCTGGATACATATATTGCAAGTGTAATTTGTGCATGGGGAGGGGGGGGGGGGGGGTCAAGGCCACGAGAAACTATACACATGGGCCTCTGAGACTCACAATGAAAATAGCTTAATTCTATTGGATATCATTGGCGGTGGCTTGTAACTAAAATAAGGCTAAAACTGTGCAGATGTCAGGATTATCTGGCGGAAATTTTCAATGCATAAAATTATGAGACTCTTGTAGTTGATTGAAATCATTCCACAGGCCTGGTCGGTGAAGGCAGAAGTGCAATGCGCATTTAAAGGTCCAAATCTCCAAATAGAGAAGTACATTTAACAGCATCTTTAAACGAAGCTGTGTAGCTGCACCTCATGATATCTTAATGCAATCATAGGTACTTACACAAGTTACACGCCAATTTGCTGCTTATAACGTTTCAGTTAAAGGTCCAACAGGCAAAAATCACGAAATTTAGAAACCGTGAAAATGTAGGTATTTGCTTTATATATATATACATATATATCAAAATCAGTTTTATCGGAATAAAATTAATGATGGGGCAGGATTATTTCTTATTGGTTTTGTATCTGTCTCTATCTCTCGCTCTCTCTCTCGCTCTATCTATCTATCTATCTATCTATCTATCTATCTATCTATCTATCTATCTATCTGTCTGTCAGTCTATGTATGTATGTATGTATGTATCTATCTGTCTGTCTATCTATCTATCTATCTATCTATCTATCTATCTATCTATCTATATATCTATCTATCTATCTATCTATCTATCTATCTATCTATCCATGCATCCATCCATCTATTTATCTCTCTCTCTATCTGTTTATCTGAGCTGGATGATGATTATGGTGTGGTTATGAGGTTGAGTTGCTAATACTAATGCTGCAATATGATCAGTTTCGATTATCGGTTTTCATGATTTCTTTTGTTCAGGCTGATGCACTTTAAGAAAAGAAGAATGTAGTAAAAAGGCATGGGAAGAATGGAGAGAAAGTCACAACCGTCCAATCAAAGAACAGTATAAACTGGCTGACGAAATAGACATACATGCAAAAAACAACAAAATATCTGGAATTGGTGGAGCTTCTCCTGGAATTGTCAGTACTAGTTTTGCTGTTCGTGGGTTCATAGCTGACTTTTTCACGTTTGGTGCAACGATTCCTCTTGTCGTTGCAGGGGCAGCGATGGGTATGGCAGGGGGAGGAGTCAGTATTGGTGCGGGTGTGGGTGACCATTTCCTACAGAAATGCCAGCTTAAAGATGCAAAGGATGCTAACAAAAATACTGATTACCATATGAATGTTATGGACAGTAAATTCCAAGAATTGGTAGCCGATTAAAACAGTTTAAGAGCAAAAATTACAACCAAGTACAACCCAAGAGAAGATACGGAAGAAAGGGTTAAAGCTGAAAAGTTTGTGTCGAGAGCGGTAGACACATGGGTTGGATTTGCGACAGCTCCTGACGGGTTCAAGATTGCTGGAGCCGCAGAGATAGCTGGGGATGCTGGATTGAGAGCTCTTGGTATTAGTACAAAGGGTCTCAATATTGTCGGAGCAGTTCTGAGTGTTGCCACGCCATTGATTTATATTGAGCCAAATGATCAATGGATGGAGAAGGGGTTCGCTTAAAGGTAAAGGAGATGGAGTCACAGGAGCTTGCAAAATATTCATTTGAAAAAAAAACTTTGGATAAAACATTTACAAACTGGTGGATGCTGAATATAAGAACGAGGTTCAGAACAATCAATTTCAGGTGGCCAGTGGCGTAATAAAATAAAGGCAATACTTGAGAACAATTACGTTGTGTTTGGCAGAAAAGAATCATATGTTTTGCAACACGGTACAGAGAGGAGGCAACTGTTTGGGATATTTGCACCCTACATTTATAGCATAATACCCAGAGGCATATACATGCGTTTTTATGACCATATTCTAATGATATTAAGACCTGTGGAAATGAACTGCTTTCGTGGTGTATGACTAAAAATGGTTTATTTGGAATACATGTAATACCTAGCTGTCATATCAAATCGTGTGGTCAGTTGGCCAAGTTGGCCTTGTGGTGTGATAAATGGTGTCTGTTAAGGGTTTGTGCTGGACTCAGTGTTCTTTTTTTATTATTTGTAATTAAAATGAATAACATGCTCAAATCTGTGTATGAAAACCTCCAGACAAATTAGTGTGTTTTATCTGTATCATGAATAATTATCAGAGCAAACTCATTTTTGTAAATTTTGTCCGTACGATCTTTCTTTCCAGTGTCATTGTATGCCATTTTTCGTAGTCAGGATGTTTAAAAAAGCTTAGGAAAAGTGAGTAGAGACATAAGGTTTTGTTTACAATGACAATCACTTCCTTTATCACGATATGCCAAACAATGCTAAGGTGTTCACAGTAAGAGCATTTGATATCAAAGCTTACAGTATGGTTCATCATATTGGCCTTTCAGTTATGTAGTATGTAATTAAAAGGTGAGTTCAAACTTGTACCATAACTGAAGAATAATTGTTGAGCGCCTAACAGTTCACGATGTTGATACATGAATGGCCAAACACCAGAAATATCTAACTTAATGGCAATAACGATGTGTTTGTATGCAACTTTCTTGATCATTTTGAGCTTCACAAAAATTAAAATGTATGCTTTTAGATCAGCTGATCAGAGTGTCACATACTCAGAGGTTATCTCATGGCTAAATCAGTATCCTATCCGGTACAGTTCCACGGAGAGCCTGTATCCTCGAGAGACCCGAAGGGTTAAAGGAGGATACAGCTCGAGGGGGAACTATACAGGGTAGGTTACTGATTTAGCCACGGGATGATCTTTGTATCCTAAATGTATATCTAATACAAAGAAAAACTTAACAAACCTAATTCTGTAAGCCCATGTACCGTTTGAACACTATAAAGTCCGATATTCTAAGAGCAAAGTCCTATTCCGTACCATTCACTGAAATACTGTATTGTTCTAAATCATAATAGCAAATTTATTCAAGAAAGGAGCAAATCATATTCATAAAATTTGAAATTTAGAAGAAAGTTTTAGGTATTATTAGCCTTTACAAAATCGGGACATCAGCGGGGAACCAGCGCAAGACTTGTTTCGGTGCCATTAATCCCCGGACAAATCATTCTGCTAACTGGCGGCACCATGTTTGCATTTCCAATACAAACATCCCCAGCTGATGTATTACGGAATAAAGCGAATATGATGTTCCTTAGTTAATAGGCCTACTTAAAAACGTAGCCTACATGACATAAATATGATGAAACTACACCTAACACTCATGATTAGGCCTAGCAAAATTGAATAATAAAATAATAAACCATCCCACACTTACCTACAGTGCCTGGTTTTACAACCGACCCGACGAGGCCTACCTGACGGAGTGATCAGATCAAACTGATTAAACCAGCTCTTCAACTTCAAGTAAAATGCAAATATAACGACGTGACGTAAAAGAGTCATGCTATTAATTGCGTCACACCTGAAAACTGGTCAGATCTTCGTTGTCCCGTTTCAGCAATAAAAATAGGCCTATTTATTATACACTCGCTGTATTTCACAGCCGATGAAATCACTACTAATGGGCAGTTCTGTATTAATAACGAATCAATTACATAAGATTTAATGTATTTTTTTTAAATTCTAGGTTAAAAGAGCCAAATGAATTAACAAACGGGTCATTAGTGGGAAACCTTGAACTGAAATTTCCGTCATGTGGCATGTTAACTCTCAATCTCGAATCGTCTAAGATGCATTACGGGTTGGGCGGTGGGGGGAACTGTACCTTTTGGAGCAACTATTCATGTATTCATGTACCTTTTTTCTTTCATATTTTAACTAAAACCTTACTAATTATATCTGAAATCTAAACACATGAGCAGTTCTAATTGCTAAGTAAAGCTACGAAATACATTAGCCATAATTACACGCAAATTGCAAATGCAGCATTTCCTGGGATTATTTAAGATGCTACATACCTATTCAGTAGCCGAAACATATATTTCTTGTTCATAATTTTGTTTGAGAACAGTCCACCTCCCCTTCACCTTCAGGAAGAAATAGGCCTAAACTACTGTCCTGTCAAGTCATGCATATTGTACGGCACGCATCCTTGAAACGTGAGTGACGTCATGGCGCAAAACGTCATAAGAGTCGATGTTAACGCAAATTTAGAACGTGAGGGATATACTGACTTTCAATGTTCTTATAATGGGGAGAATGTATTTCCCTTGGGAAGATACTGGCTGTTGCTAGCATAACATTTTCCATGTATTCTAAGTGGACAGTCTCAGTATCTTCCCTAATTTTGGTATTGGCATGTCCCTTGAAAGACACTGTATGCTACCGGACTAAAAATGCAGTATGAGGGCCGTTTAAGTGTCTATATTTAGGATACACATAAATATATAATGAGATATGACTAGAGGTAAATTGCTACATTGTACAGTGACCACAAAACAAAAGCATGTAGTCGTACACTGCACAAGAGGTATCATTAATAAACAATGAACCTGTATTAGTAGGCAAAACACTGACAAAAGCATCCCAACTTGTATCTGTGTTATGCTCTAAAGAGGGTGTTTGCGCTGTGCACTAATTGCAAAAGAAAACATAAGCATGTTGCACAACAAATACCAATCAAACGCATCAATGTGTGCTGTAGTGCTTTGTTTTGCACTACTACATTACTTTTGCATTCTTAACGAGTTTTAATGCTATATACATTCAGAGCAAATTCGCTTCATGATTTGGATATTATCGTATAGTGTACTTCTTGTTTACGTTATATAGGGATCATAGTAATTTATAGTCAATAAAGTAACATGATATATTTCATTTCTGCACATCAATCTTGTTGAGTCGTTACTGGTGCAATCTGAATATTCAATAATTGTCATATAATACAAATATGCTACTTCACAAGGGTATCTCAAACAGGAGGCAGTAAAACAGATGAGATTTTGCTTCATTCATCAACAGAATTCTGTATTCAATTCGTTCGGAACTCTTTATACATGTATACATATTGGTGATGGATGAGTCTATGCATACAACAGGGAGATAAAATACCGGTGAGAATTTGAAATAAAATCTGCAGCCCAAAGTATTGAATGGGAAAGAGGGTGGTGGCGGTGACCCCTCTTTTAATAGGATACTTTTGAAAGCTGACACAAAATTAATGTATTTTAGTAAAAGTTTTGCCAGTTTATTTTGATATGTTCCATTCCTTTAAATTTATGAGGCGAAATTGAACTGTACTTTACTAATCCAATGATATACTTACTTAACAACGTCTTAGTCTGAGCCGCAGGGTAGTTTATCCTGAAATAAAAAAAAATAAAATGAAATGAGGAAAACATGCAAAAAAAAAACCGATAAGATAAGATAAGCTGTTTTCAGCATGAGGATGAAGTGTAGACTGGATCCGACTGGAGATTTTTTCACTGACCAAATTCACGCAAATTAGACTCAGTCATCGGACATTCACAACTTTGAATATACGTGGTACTGACAGGCTACATTTGACCATGCTAAAAAATGTCAATCTTTGTCTCAATATAATAAACATATTGCATGTGTTATTATTTCATTTGAAAATCCGCAATATATTTAATTTATAGAACAATTTCATAATTTTCATTTATGTCTGATAATACACTCCTTGCGTGTACTTGAAACATTAGATTCTGGTGTGGAATAATTACGAAAAGTTGTCTAGGAAGCAGCTTTCCTTCAATCCAAATAAATAAAAAGGGTAAAACATGTCAAGAGTTTGTTCCCATATTCAGGAATATTGGTCTTTGGAGTGAACAACCACAGTGCTGCAGCTATACGCACGCAGAATACAAAACAACACATAAATATCCAGCCTTAAGTTTCCCAAAAACTCGGTAAATTTTGGGGAGTACAATCAAGATAAGATTCCACAGACGTGTACGTATGCATATGCGTATCTGACACGACATAAATGGAAACAGCAATATCTACATCAGTGACCCCATGTGTAAGTAAACGTCAGTGTTTACAGATGTTCCGTATCCTTGTCCGACTTCAGTAATCGCTACATGTAGCGATTCAAAATACATCTGCATACAAGACGGATAGGAATACGGTCTATGCATAAGTTCACCAAGCGGGGAAACCCCAGCGGAGATTCCGATGTCAGAGCCAGGCGCGCACAGGTTTCTGGGTAATTTGCGGGCCACTCAGTCTTACCGCACAGGCTACAGCGCTACTGAATACAGCAAGTGACGAGGAGTGAAACACACGCCATGATTTCTTCAAAAAGGATATAATCTAGGGTGGCTGAAAAAGTATTTGAAAGACAAAGGAATATCCGTTGATGGAAGGATTAAAGTGGCACTTTCAGTTTTTAGTTTTGATATTTGTCAGTTTGACCGTTGACGTTTCTTCCTCCTGGTATCCACTACACAACAGTCAGTGGTGGTTTACCATGATAATACGCCTTGTCACTCAACGTTCTAACTATCAATGCATTCCGTACTCCCTCCGCCAACGATTTACAATGGTAAACTTCTATACACCTCCTGTATTTGGTCCATTTCCTGCTTTTCTGTTCATGTTGACACGGACAAGATTAGTGTCCGCCAGCATGCATTATCGTGACCACTTTTGGGAAGGTGCACAGCGCGCCATCTGGTAGCAAAAAATCAGCCCACATGCCTCGCTTTGGTGAACCCATGATATTGCTGGATCACCAAGGGTTCTGCTCGCATCAGCATCATTACTTTGCCAACAGTGCAAAAAAAATGGGACGTTCAAAGTTTACTATGAGAACAGAGGAGGTGGAAAATCTCCCAGAGCTTGTGAAGAGCCACATTTGTCTCTTTGATCCTAGATCTGCGAATCATAGAGATGCCCAAATACTACGATAAGTACTAGTGTGTCCCAGATCACGGAAAAGAGGTCATGGATGATGAGTATAAACTTTTTCGATCCTTTTGATTTTCCAAGTTTAAAAGTTTGTCGTCATATGGAGTTGATAACCTATGTGAATAATAATGATAAAACTGATGTCATTTATACAAATGAATCGAGGCTCGTAATGATAAAAATTATATAGTAATTACCCACACACTTAGGGTCCATGTGTTAATATTGGTGAAACGTTCTAATGTCCTGTACACTAAATGCGATAATACCATAAACATACTGATAGATATTACAACTAGTGACTGATGAAGACTGAGTATGAACCTTGCATGTATGTATGTATGTATGTGTGCATGTATGTATGCATTGATGTATACATACATGTATGCATGCATGTATATATGTATGCGATTGTAGGTATAAGTATGCCTAAAAGTATGGCTTATTGAAAATAAAATAAGGTTTATGTCATTTTGCAACATATTTCAGCTCAAAAATGGAAGCAAAATGGATAAATTTGAGAGACACATATGTACGGCAAAGAAAAATAGTAAAGAACGAAAAAGTGGAGATGCTGCTAAAAAGGCTACAGAGTGGAAGTTTAGGGATCAAATGTCTTTCTTAGATCCTTATATATAATAAAATAGGTAATCAAGCAACGCATTTTTATTTATTGTCCTGTTTTTTATTTATTGTTTTATTTATGAAGTTCATTGCTGCGAATGATTCGTAGGTCTACATCCAATATATCTTATGACAGGATATAAAACAAAATTAGGATACATGCTGCGGGTCAAAACTGGAAGAGTTTCTTTGTAAACATACTCTTCCAGTTGGTGGACAACCCTTATCGCTAAGCTTAATTACCTCTAGTGAGTAAACAATCTGCATTGGAAACGTGTGCCTGAAGCCCATATTTTATTGGCATTTTATGATGGATTAGGTATTGAAGTGATTTATTTGTGTAATACGCACATTAATCATACAGCAAATCTTTCTGTAGGACGCATGATTTTTCTGATCATACAGTGTTTCACAAGGTCTCCCTCCATCTGAAACAAATGTGCAAATTGTTCTTTAGTCAATCGAAAATATTCTTGAAACTTCTCCTCATCTATTGAAACTCTCTGAGCTGATTAAAAGTTGTGCTCCTTACTGACTTGATATCGTCTTTGGTTGATGCTATGTACCCACCACCTATGCAGACACTTTCTGTGATGTTTGCGTTATAATGAAGTCATCGGAATTATTATGAGTATTTCATCTTGTTGCTGTACATACTTCTGAAGCGTTGACCAATTTGGAGCAATCTTTCTCCCCAAATATCTTGCCAGAAAGGCTATACAACGGACGTTATAACGTATATATGGAATTAAAATTAACACCTGTTCGCATGTTCCATATCCATTGGTATGTCGGGTACGCATACACATACGTAGTTGGGCATTTAATTTGTATTTCAGTTACCTTTTCTCCATATGGATCAGTATTTTGGGAATACGAAAGTAGCAGATGTTTATATAGTGCCATAGAAACAGCCAAATCTTATTGGGCAGTGATGTGATGGATGTGATGGATGAATACTATGCACGGCTACCAGAAACTACCTTTCTGATTCATCATATAATTCGACTTTTGAGAATATCAACTTAAACCATTGTCGATCTTTACGTCTTTACACTGGGCTCCTAATGTAATATATATAATGGAATACCGGTTCTCCTTTTATTTAGTATTAGATGATAATATTAAATTGAATTTCATCTTTTCATTAAACGCATTTATTGTTATGTAGAAATGTACTTTTATTAATTATATCACTAAATGCATTGAGTATTATCATAAATTGCATTTATTAATATTATCAAGACGATTTCATGAGAAATCTAAGCGCGAAATTATTGAGACATAAGAAGAACTAAATTTGATGAATACATTAAATTGAATCCATGTTATCATTAAATGCATTTACTGTTTTGCTGAAACATACTTTTTATGATATCACTAAATGCATTTAGTGATTCAAATTGCATTTAATGGTATCATTGCAGACGAATTCATGACAAGTGGATATGGGAAATTATTTAGACATGAATTCTATCGGGTGATAACATTAAATGGATTTATTGTTATGAGCAAATGGACATCATCTGGTTCGATGATGAAATCCATTTGGTCTTATGATAAGAGCGATTTGAACATAGTCACGCTGTTTCTCATTTTATTCATATTTTGAACATATAATTAGATATTTGATGATAACATTAAATTGATACATGTTATCAATAAACACATTTACTGTTTTGTTGAAATATCTCCTTCTAATAATATCACTAAATGCATTTGGTGTCATCACCAATTGCATTTGATAATATTATCAAGCCTATTTTATCACAAGTCTAGATGGCAAATTATTTAGACATAAGTAAAGTTCTATTTGATGATAACATTAAACCCATTTATTGTTATGATCAAAAAGATGTTATGTTGTCTTACGTTGAAATGAGTCTGGTGTTATGATTATAGGGATTTAAACATATCATAAAATACTTCTTGGGCTAGAAAAAATTAAATTCCCTTTTTGGTCTCAATTGATCATCACACCGATTATTTCATGATAGCATTAAATATTTGACGTTATGATAAAAAAACGGACGTGACCTTGGTGACTTAATGATCAGACTTATTCTGTTGAATTACTTGTGGGCGACCTTCTGCATCTGACTTTCGACATTGGCACGTATGCATGAAACAGATTTTGTTTTATGATTCAATGTAGAAAGCTTTGCCAGAATTAGACATACGTTCAAATACATTCTAGGATAAGAGTAAATCAAATTTATGTTATTTCTGAATATTGGATGAAATCTTTAAATTATAAATGTTATGACCAAATATTAAATGATGACATAAAATATAAGTGATCATTAAATCATAACATGGAATCGAATTAAACATACCACTAATTCAATTTAGTTATAAGAATAATTATCTGGGTGTTTCGACATGTGATCACATCGATTTGATGCTATGACTAAATACACTTGCACTCATGTTTAAATATATCATATTTATTCATAACTATAAATCGATTCAGTGATATCATTCAATGCAATTGATGATATCATTAAATAGATTTTGTATATGATTAAATAAAAGAAAGCTTTTCCAGAATAAGACATATGTTCAAATACATTTCTTAACAAGATCAAATGGAATTAATGTCATCTTTAAATATTTTTTGATATGTTTAAATACTGAATTAAAGGAGAAAGAGCGCTCCACAATATATATGTGCAGAACATATACCAGAAAAATAAAGTCGAATTCACATATTAATATTGAACTTCGAGACATGTCGACCAGTTTTGGAAAAGATGGACTAGGGAATATCTAGTTACTCTTCAGGTGAGAGCAAAATGGAGTAGTGAAAGCCATTCAAAATTTTCGGAGGGAAACCTTGTATTGGTCGTGAATTATTTGCAACCTAGAAGCCAATCGTTTTTGGGGAGAATTATTGAATGCTTTCCAGGCAAAGATGGCATAACCAGGGTTGCAAAGTTAAAGAACACTACAAGCAAATTTATCAGACCTATTCATGAGTTGTGCCGGCTAGAAGCTGAATAAAGGGAAACTGAGGTCCATTTACATTGCAACATATGCGGATGGAACGTTGTATAATGCGTTATGTTGAGTGTAATTATAAGTGACAACATTTGTGGAAAAAAGGGTTAATGAGCAAACTTTGTAATAAAGACAAATATAATAAATAAAATCTTTGAAAATTCAAGTCCTCAACAGCCATATGAATTTTGAAAAGGGTCACCAAGCATGTTTCTCAGTTTTCAGTAAGATGTTTGCTGTAACCGATTTCTATGTGTGAGTGTACATTTTTTTGATATCTTCTATATTATTCAGATATCTTAAGATACTGTGGTATATATATATATATATATATATATATATATATATATATATATATATATATATATATATATATATATATATACATATATATACATGTATATATATGTATATATGTATTTATATGTGTGTGTATATATATATATATATATATATATATATATATACCACAGTACATTAGTCGTCAGTTGGTAGCATGTCTGTTATTGACATGATTACATTGTTTCTTGTTCGAAGCCACAGCAATACCAAGGATCAGAATTTCCTTTACGAAATGGAAACATTTCATTTGTAATGTCCAATTCAATGGGATAGGAGTATTTTGCATCTTATCATTTTTATAATTTTTAACCATCATACGTTTAATATATTCAAAAGTACACTAGACGCTACTAATTTTGTGTTACAAAATCAAAGTACGCCCGCTGGAATATGAAAGTGTAAATATTGTTGTGGTCCACGTATGTACTGAACAGTCTGCTCTCCCAACAGTCATCAACAGGAGGCGCTTTGAATGCGTTACTGAGGAGGCATATTTCTGCCAAGTCTGATCCATTTTATTAAGGACTCCAGGGCTTACTGCCTGGAAACAAAGTTTTAATGAGTGGCTGTATGACCTTTTAAACCGTACGACCTCGACAAATATGTCAAGGTTACTTGAATGCAATCACAAGCGGTCTCATATACATACATAAACCTACTGGCATGCTGAGTCTCATGATATTTCACAGCGATTATCGCATTGAAAAAAGATTTACGACATAAGTCGTCCTGAGACACGGTTTGGGTTAAATGACCCACACGTCACACTGTGACCATTGAAATTAGATTAACATGGCTCAGATACAAGCCAGTCCTAAGCGTTACCCAGACACAGTCCTATCAGGTTTCATGAAGTTCCCTTGCATTCTTCAAGACTTATCGCACGGCAACTGATTTCTTATAGTCGAGCATGTGACCTTGAGAAGTAGTTCAAGGTAAACTAATAGTTTGCAAACGTGGGTCGCACCTAGACTCATGAAGACCAAGTTTTATTGGGTTTTGTTGATTTTGCCAAGACTCATTGCAAAGAAACCAAACACTGTGAAGAACAACAACAAAAAGCAAAACAAACGGGCACTGAATCAATATGTCTCCACAGTTCCACCTGCACACATAATTCCCAAGAATTTGCATAAGCATAATTTGTATTTATTAAAGACTAACGGACCGACACTGTAGACAAACCGAGAGTAATATCAAGTGCCTGTTTACATATATAGTTGAGACCCCTTGACCTCATTTTCTTGCTAGGAGACTCAAGCAGGTGGAGGCCTATATGTGAATAGAAACAATTTTTCTAATTTACCACCCCATTTTTTTTATTAAGTTTTCATCATATTTTTGTGTCTTCATTCATAAATTGAGCACATTTATTTAGGTTGTGGAAATATGTAAGTCGGCAATCTACAGCCATACCAATTGTCAGGAAGTTTGAAGTAGATCTGGAGTTTTTCGATATATTATGAATAAAAGTTATTCATGAGACAGTCTGTCGCAGTTCTCCTCAAGTATAGATGTGGCATTTGGGTGATCCCTCTAGAAAGATAAGGTCAAACTGGCAATTGAAGTATAATTTACAGAATATTTCCTCTTTCCTGCAACCAAGCATCTTTAATTTGTGATTGTGCTTCTTATATGAATTTTTGTAAAATTTGGACAGTATTATTGCATTTCTGTATTGTGATGTAGCGTTTTGTCAATCTCAGAGAACACTTACCTGCTGAGAGCAAGAGGAAATATTATATTTAAAACATAACACATGTGGTTAACTCACGTAGACTTTTGTCATATGTGATTAAGTTATGTAGAATTTTTGGAGAAAACAACTGTTAATTTAGTAGTTCCAGTTTCTCACCCTTTTGTACCACTTTGCCCTACGGGTGTCCCATCTTCCCCAAGAATCGTCTGTTTTATTTTGTGCTCCACATTATACAGTTGCGTACTAGGTAGTATGAAAGTAGTCTACTTTTAAGCAAAGTGTGTCAACTTTCTTTTGGATATATTACCAGCACATGAAGTTGATCTGTTGAATAGTAACAATAAAAAATCCACACCCCTTTTATAATGTCCCACTTCTCTCTCTCTCTCTCTCTCTCTCTCTCTCTCTCTCTCTCTCTCTCTCTCTCTCTTTCTTTCTTTCTCTCTCTCTATTAGATTTAAATTAGCTAGGGTGCTAAAGGCAAATGGTTAGTGAAAGGGGGGAAGGGCTAAGGAAGCAAAAATAGAGGCAAGCTTCTTTCAAATTTTGTTATTGCTTTGACGTGTCTGCTGTGTTCGGTTGAGTGTTCCGACTTGTCTTTTGATTTTTGAGCTTTTAACATTTTGGTATTTAAGCATTATTTTGAGAGCAACATGACCTATCTTGACCCTTTTTTTGTTTAATGTCAGAACTGTGCAGCTTCTCTGATGCACCGTGGTTAGTTAGAAGGACTTCTGCCTGGCAGCGCTTCATCAATGGCGTCCAATAGGAGGAGACAGTATAGACTGCCAACCACACCGGTAGGTCACTTATGGAGGTATTGCTACGACTTTCCTGGGTGGGGCTTGGGATATCAAGCAATGTCAACAAGAACTTATATAGAACAATCAAGACAGAGTTTCCCCAAAATGCACACTTATACATTAGACATTTTAATACTGCTAGTTATCATCTCTGGAGGTGACTTTCACAGCTGTGTAAACTGTTAATTCCAGAATCAGGAGCATAAGTGTAAATAAAAAGATAGCTTAATAATTTGAATATAATTTCATAATTCATGCCTTTAACTGTATCTTCAAACATAGTCCGGAAACTGTAAAACATACTCACGAAGTTAGAAATATATTTCAAAAATAATGGAACAACTTGATGCACGCAGCCCCTCTTTGACCAAGCACATATTTTCTGATAAGCATGTTTATTTAAACTGTGTTACATGATACTTTGAAGCTAATACAGATTCGCCAGACTTACGTGTTGCATAGATAACCCGCAGAAGGAAGTACCAAGACATACATTTCCGTCATATTGAAGCATTTATTGCCTGTCATTTCACATGAAAAGTAACATTTCATTTTCACTTTCCTTTCTGACTTTATTTAATATCGGCGATCGCTGGGGCTCCAAATTGGGCCCTAGAGTGTTAATGTAATTTGCTTCATTTTGTTACAAATTTTCTTTCTTTCTGCAGTTTATAACACTTCGTTGCAAAATCAAACACTATATTTTGTTATCCCCAACACATTTTAATATAGAGAAGCATCGCATACGTTTCAGTAACAGGGTTTATCGCATGTTTGAAGAAAATGCCGAGTGTTCACATTACATATATATATATATATATATATATATATATATATATATATATATATATATATGTATATATATATATATATATATATATATATATATATATATATATATATATATATATATATATATATATATATATATATATGTTTATGTATATATGTGTGTGTGTGTGTGTGTGTGTATTTAATCATTTACCATATGTCTAATTTACCTCAGCTGATTAAATGAATAGGCCAAAACTCTTCCACAAAATTGCAGCGTGTCTTCAATAGTAGCTTCTTCTTTGCTTCAATTGTTTTACAGGCAGGTGTCACCTGTTTTTTGGCAAAATAGGCACGATACGCACGATCTTGCTTATATTGATAAAACTATTGTTAATAGTCTGATAGTAGGGAATTTCTCATTGAAAATGCAAGAAACAAGAAAAAAACATGCGCAATTATCAAGGTGACCTCACAGACATTGTTAATAGTTTATACAGATATCAAGACACCAGAGAAACAATTGTCTAAACAATCAAGGAATTATCATTTAAAGCAAATATCTTATTCCACAAGAAAGAGATAAGTTAAATACAGAATTACGGTACATTGTTTTCTTCAAATGATATTTGATTAAAGATCTAAATGTCTATTGCAAACGTATAAAATAAATGGAATATACAATATTAAAGAAGAGAGATATTAGCCACAATATTGACCCTTTACAATAAGTTCAATTTCTCTGACATCATGTCTCATATTCATAATTTAGAAACTTCTCCTAATAGAACTTTATCATAACTTCACAAATTCACACTGCAATAGTCGTACACAGATATAAAGGCACAAGAGAAATAACTAGCTAAAGAACCAAAAAAATATCCTTTTAAATTATCCTTATTCTACAAGAAAGAGATAAGCTAAATGCAGAATTAAGGCATAATATATTGTACTCTTTAAATTATATTTGGATAAAAGATCCAAATGTCTATTGTCAACATATAAAATGAGTGAAATATACAATATTAAAGAAGAGAGATACTAGCTACAATATTGACCCTTTACATTGGGTGTCATTTCTCTGGTATCATATCCCATATTCTTAATTTATAAAGTTCTACCAATGGAACTATCTCATAACCTCACACATTCACACTGCTTGCCCCCGTACATAAAGTGTACCAGAATGTACTGGGGTATTTACCATAGTAGCTATGTGTCTAAATTGAAATGCCTGCAGCATTAAAAATAGCTTACAGAAATTTCTAGAAATTAATTTGCAAAATGAATAGCAGACAGGATATAAAATAAAACAGGTAATGAATTTTTATATTGGAAATTCTGATTAAGAAATAGACCAATATGTTGGGAAAATATTTCTCTATGTGTGTTTTTCTAGACTTTAAGAAAGCTTGTGATACAGTTTGGCACACTGAAATACTTTTAGTTAACACAAAATAGTACAGAATGTCACATGGTTTAGATTAATAAAGACATATATTACGAATGGAGCATACAAATACAATTGTCCAATGTTCCGTCCGAAGATATAAGCATTCAAAGAGGAGGTTATCAAAGATGTGTGATCAGCCCTCCTTAAATGAAAATTCTCATTCATGATTGAACCAAGCAATTCATCAATTCTATGACCCAGTATCTCTGTATGAGAATGAATCTATTGTCGACTGTTTGCTGAAGATATAATATTAATATCAGAAACTAAAACGGGTCTCCAAAATTACTGAAATATGTTATAGTCAGGCAGCCAGCTCAGTATACCTTGACTTGGCTGATTTATTTTTTTTCTCACTTGATTCTGTGAACTAATATAACACATAAGCAAAAACTGACGGGTAAATTAAATTTACCCTTGAGCATTTTAAAATATTCAAGATGGCGGCCAATATGGCTGCCAAACGTATATTTTAGCATAGCAACCCTTTTTTCAGTAAGCCTGTGTACCATTTTGGTGACATTTGGGTCGTTGTATGGGTTTGTGATGATGTCTGACTCAAATGAAATACTTGTGAGACTGTCAAATGTCAAGGTCAAGGTCATATGGTAAGGTCAAAGGTATTTCTAGTTCAGAAAATGCTGTTATCCCGTAAGATGGCAAATAACAACACACCATTCATGAATAAAAGTACAAAATGTTCGTTTATATTTTGTGCTGGGTGTGACAAGAACATTTTGCACACAATGATTGATGAAAAGTTGGTAATTACAAATAATCAAGGTCCATTCAGATATCAAGACTACTGGTAGGTTAAAGTCAGGAAGCCGTGGCTGATTTTTTGGAGGAACCTTGACTAGACAGATTTCTTTTCACTCTTGTTCTTGCAACTTAAGATTGTCATACAAGCATTAAATGGCGGGTAAATTGGCTTAACCCTTGAACTTTTTCAAAAATTCAAGATGGCGGCCAATATGGCTGCCGGACATAGTTACTCACAAGGATTCACTATTTTTGGTAATCTTTTGACCAAATTTGGTAACATTTAGCTAATAATACAAGCTTGGGATGATGCCTAACTCAACTTGGACATTTTAAGGTCCTCAAAGGTCAAGGTCAAGTTCATACTGCAAGGTCAAGGGTACTTCTTTCCAAGGAATATGGGGTACTTACCATGAATTTTTCTTGTGTAAACTTATTTCCATTTACTTCCATTTCTGATGTACATTCAAGAAGCAGTAGCCTGTAAGTGTAGCAGTAGCCTGTAGACGTAGCACTAGCCTGTAGAACTAGCAGTAGCCTGTAGAACTAGCAGTAGTTTACAAATGGCACTAGAGCGTATCTTCAAATCCATGCTTGGCAAATGCTCAGCCAAGCAGAAGCTTTCTCAAAGTAAACCTGATGGTGCCGGGTTGGGCAATATTATTTAAGCCGGTGTCCATTATGGCGACAATTTGCATGAATACTTACAGGAACAACTGGACTTGAATGAGCATCTGCAGGCGTTTTATCACAAGCACTGTATTTCAACATATCTGGCATGTGCACCATCTGGTTCCAAATCACTGCTAGTAGGCCAACCCCCTATTAAGCATATGAGGCGATCTGATGTTCCTACATTCAATTTCAGAGAGCATTGTATTTATCGTGGTGAATGCTGTATGATAGAAAAAAATCCCAATAGGTGGGTGCCAGCCTTCCTGGTAAAAGGGGTAGCCACAAATGAACTAGATGACAGTGGCCACCCATTGAGGGTGAAGGACAAAATCCTGCAAGAGTGCCAAGCCAGAGGTGACCAGTGGGCAGAGTCAGTGAGGCTGCCTGTCATTGGCGCCCCTAGTGACTTGCATGGATCTAATGCAAGGTACCACAAGCACTGCAGAAGCAGATTTTTCAGTCATTAGTGTGCCACAGGTGAGGGTAAGTCAACACAAGATGACATTATGAGGCCCCCCACCAATCAGGATTAATACAGCTTATTGCAGAAATGAAAGCTTATCGCACCCAAATATGGAATTCAGTTCAACTACAAGAGTGCTTCACAGAAATAGTTGGCAGTTCAATCAAGCGAGCTGATTTGTTGAGAATGTTAACTCAAGATATCAATGACCTTGTCATCCTTTCTGCTCAAGGGTCTCGCAAAGTCTTAATGTTTCGCGACAATGCTGTAGCAACCCTGAAAGTAACAGTTGATGAAAAAGAAGACGATCACACTGAGTTGCCTACTCCAGAAGTCTTGAGTGTGTCAGAAACAGACTCAGAGGCAATGGACTTTGATAGCGTTTGCTGCTAAAAGTCCTTGTCATATTCAGTGTTCAGTACCTCTGCCCTGATGACAACTGTATCAAGGGCAACGTCAATGTTATCCTCTTCTTTTTCTTTAACTCTTATTGCTGAAATGCAAGCTGATCGCATCCGAATATGGAATTCAGTTCAACTACAGAAGCGCTTCACAGAAATAGTGGGCAGTTCAATCAAGCAAGCTGATTTGTTGAGGATGTTAACACAAAACATCTGAACTGGGGCACCAATAAGAAGCAGCCTCACTGACTCTTCCCACTGGTCACCTCTGGTTCGGCACTCTTGCAAGATTTTGTCCTTCACCCTCAATGGGTTGCCAATGTCATCTAGTTCATTTGTGGCTACTGCTTTTAAACAGGAAGGCTGGCACCCACCTATTGTCTTTTTCTATCAAACAGCATTCACCACAATAAATACAATGCTCTCTGAAATTGAATGTAGGAACATCAGATCGCCTCATACACTTAATAGGGGCTTGGTCTACAGGCAGTGATTTGGAACCAGATGGTGCACATGCCAGATATGTTGAAATACAGTGCTGGTGATAAAACACCTGCAAATGCTCATTCAAGTCCAGTTGTTCCTGTAAGTATTCATGCAAATTGTCGCCATAATGGACACTGGCTTGTATAATATTGCCCAACCCAGCACCATCAGGTTTTCTTTGAGAAAGCCTCTGCTTGGCTGGACACTGCCCAGCACAGTTTGAAGATACACTCTTGTGCCATTAGTAAACTACTGCTACTTTTACAGGCTACAGCTACACTTACAGGCTACCTCGACTAGTTCTTGAAACTACATCAGAAATGGAAGTAACTGAAAATACGTCTACACAAGAAAAATCATGGTATATACCCCATATTCCTTGGAAAGAAGTACCCTTGACCTTGCAGTATGAACTTGACCTTGACCTTTGAGGACCTAAAAATGTCTTAGTTGAGTTAGGCATCAGCCCAAACTTGTATTATGAGCTAAATGTTACCAAACTTGGTCAAAAGATTACCAAAAATAGTGAATCCTTGTGAGCAGCTATATCCGGCAGCCATATTGGCCGCCATCTTGAATTTTTGAAAATGCTCAAGGGTAAAACCAATTTACCTGCCATTTAATGTTTGTATGACATCTTAATTTGCAAAAACAAGACTGAAAAAAAATCTGTCTAGTCAAGGTTCCTCCAAAAAATCAGCCACGGCTTCCTGACTGTAACCTACCAGTAGTCTTGATATCTGAATGGACCTTGATTATTTGTAATTACCAACTTTTCATCCATCATTGTGTGCAAAATATTCTTGTCACATGCAGCACAAAATATAAACGAGCATCTTGTACTTTTATTCATGAATGGTGTGTTGTTATTTGCCATCTTACGGGATAACAGCATTTTCTGAGCAAGAAATACCTTTAACCTTATGATATGACCTTGACCTTGACATTTGACAGTCTCACAAGTATTTCATTTGAGTCAGGCATCATCACAAACCCCTAAAACGACCCAAATGTCACCAAAATGGTAAACAGGCTTACTGAAAAAAGTGTTGCTTTGCTAAAAATATATATTTAGCAGCCATATTGGCCGCCATCTTGAATTTTTGAAAATGCTCAAGGGTAAAGCCAATTTACCCGCCAGTTTATGTTTGTATGACATCTTAAGTTGCAGAATCAAGTGAGAAAAAAAATAAATCCGTCCAGTCAAGGTTCCTCAAAAAAATCAGCCTTGGCTTCCTGACTATTAAGTCACTCTGGAAGAAACTGGAAAGTGAATGTAAACATAAAGAAGAGCAAAGTTATAATTTTTAATAAAGCGGACAAGATGATGTCTAAAAACATTCTCTTTGATGGCGTTAGTTAAAAAGTTGCAAAGATATGTCTCTACCTAGAAGTCCATATATATATATATATATATATATATATATATATATATATATATATATCTCGAATAATTCTGCATGCGTCTAAGATATGGAGACTCTATACTGTGATTTTATCTCAAATCTTAGCAAAGGGTAACTTGTGGGGCTACTGTAAAACAGAGTTAGAAAATCGTATGATTAATTTCTTCAATATAATTTCAGTGTATATAATAAAGTATGCAAAATTGCAGAATTGGGGATCTTAGAAGCACCTCATTAGCACATAGAGTATTTTCCTCTGTCTGTAAAAACTGTTTCAGAATTGTAAACGTTGATCCATACTCATAACTATGTAATGCATAAAAATGAAGTAATGACCTTAATCAAACAAACCAATTACCCTGGAATAATACTATAATTACCTTGAATTTACTTGGGCTGAAGTAACACTGGGACAATTAATCTTTTTGTCAAATGGATTTCCGTAAAACTTAATTGCACAAGGAATTAGTATAAAATATTGTGTGCCTATGTGAAAAGGAAATGTCCAACCAAAATGATGGAGTCCAAATCGGGAATGCACCTATCATTAACGACAGAACGTATATTTGAAAGCTAATTAGAGATTGTTTATACCAGGAAGTTGCAAAAAAAACCAACAAAATTACGCACATGTGTACGTAACCTCTGTATTGAAAGTAGGGGACATAAGCGTCCAACCAAAGTTCGTGTAAATTCAAGAATTGGTAATTTTTACCCAGGAACAAATTATTAAAGACATAGCCTAACTTTTTGCGTGACGGTTTTATCCCTGACTTTCAATGCAGTAATTAATATAAAGTTTTGCTGCTATGCGAAGGAACTTTGTTACATTACAATCCAATCCAGAAATTATCCTTTCAGAAAAGGGCCAGGCAATTTTATGGCCATATGTTATATCTTATATCAAAAAATACCATTCCTAAACTTTAAAGTGCCGGCATTGGACAAGTGTCCTCAGTAAGCCAGAAGCATATGTACCAGATATTCTGCAGATCTTACATATTTAGGTCCAAACCAGTGTATGGATATGTATGCACTAAAACATTAAATCGAAGACTAACTAGTTCGTAAGACCAGGTATTACAATCGTGGAAAACTTTACCTACAAATTTAACCTTCTTACATTTGTCTGTGTTAGAAGATGATTCATATGGCCATGTGTGGCATAGGTAGATATTATAGATGGCCATGAATGATATGACACTGTGTTTCAAAGTTCCAGATGTTTTCATTAATCCGTTTGTCATTGGGTGACTACTATGCCAGTTGTAGCATGGGACCTGCATTTCTATGTGTCTGGATATATATGTGCATGTGATCAATAAAAACACCTAGATCTTTTTCTGGTCAAGTTTTCTCAAGTATCAAACGCTCACCCATGTTGTTTGTCACATTATATGTATAGTGTGGACAGTTGTTCCCTGGGAAAAAGGCTTTCCATTTGTTAAGGTTCAAATTTGGGGGCCACAAGTCAGTCAACGCAATTGTGTTGTCTTAATGGCCCTACAATTTTAAACAATGCTCGGCAGATACTCAGAGAGAGAGAGAGAGAGAGAGAGAGAGAGAGAGAGAGAGAGAGAGAGAGAGAGAGAGAGAGAGAAAGAGAGAGAGAGAGAGAGAGAGAGAGAGAGAGAGAGAGATTGATTTTGAAACATCGGCGAACATTAGAATAAGGGTATTTACTAGTTCACACAGATCATTGATACAAATGATCAACAGGATTGGACTGAGTACAGTCCCTTGCAGTAAGCCATTGTCCACAGAAGCCCATTCGGTGGGTTAGCCATTCACTATTACTTGTAGTTATTTATTTCTCATAAATTATTTTATTAAACACCTCTGATACCATAGCCTTCAAGCTAAGCAACTGATTGCAGATGGAATACAGAGTCAAAGCGTTAGGAAACTTCAAATAAAGGACATCAGCGTTTAGACCCATGTCTAAAGGTCAAGTCCATTTTTAATTTTTTTATACTGAAATATTGTTTTCATTCATGTAAGAGATCAGATCATTGATTAACAAGCATGTTTAGTTTATAGGGCTGTAATTGTTTGGGTATACTCTTCTTCCCTTTTCTCAAATGGGTTTTACATTGGCATCTTTCCAATCTCGAGGAAAATGTTTTTAAAGTGAAGATTTTTATAATATCCCGTGAGATGCTTCACTACATTAATGGCTATTTTCTTCAAAACGCAAGCATGCAGAACAGGACACACATACTCTGGGGTAATCGAAAGTTCGGCAGGCCAGCATTTACCCCCTACATTCAAAGCTGGGAATGTTGCATGTGTTTTTCTTACTAAAAATACTGCAAAAATGCTCGTGAAACAAGTATGCTCTTTGAATTTCTGATCGTATTTTGACAACATCAGGATTCACCAGGTTAGCGACCCCTGCCTTCGGCCTCAGTTTGCCTCTTATCCTCTCGGCATAGAACGTTTTAGCACTTTTTCCACTTTTCATGGGACTGAGTTTTCAAAGTGTTATATTGCCTAACTACACTTTGATTCCCGACTCTATATTTTAAAGGGAATATGTACATTAAAATACAAAAAAAAAAGTGAGTATACTTCTTAAAGTCTATTCTAATTATTAAAATTTCTTGAAATCATGAAAAATAATGACGGCTGATACATCATAATAAATATTACACTAAATAAAAAAATATTTCTGGAAAATGAAAATGGCCCAAATAGAGATACTGTGAAACGATATGAAGATTTAATTCAGAAATTGAAAATGCTTCCAAACAATAATAAAATTAATCAAGGATCAAAATTGTGCTCCAGATATGATGGGTGCGTAGTTGGTAAATTAGTAAGACACTTGCCTTCCACCTCTGTCGCCCAGATCCGGGACAAAAACAAATGAAAATTCTGTGTAAGACACATGTTTTAAAGTGTTATATTTTGCATTTGTATCGCAATGTGGCTTTTTTTCATGTAGGCCAAAATTTTACCATTTAAATATTATCTCAAAAAGTTGAAACAGTAGTCACATTTGAAACTTAGGTCATGCCCTGAAAAGATACTTTCTTACGTTCTTGGATCATTTAACCTGCAGACCTTGTCAGATCCGTAATACTTCTTAAATTTTGGAAGATGAATTTTGGAAGATGAATTTAATGGTGTTGTTTTAGTTATTCTTGAATGTCTGCCTTTTGCTTGCTGCATTAACGTTGCTGTCGTTGTTGGGTTGAAATTTATGCAAACGGATATTTGTCCTGAATTATTTGGTATATAACAAGTCTTATTTATCTTAACTTTGATTTCTGCAGATGACATGCAACATAGACTCCATTTCATCTGACCACCCAAACTTACGCAACAAGTGAAGTATGTTTTAAGGCACCAGTGCACATTTGGCACCATTATAATAACTTGATGTAAGAGCAAAACGAGCAGACAGCACCTTACAAGATTTTTCAAACAATACACAACGGTATTCAAGAATTGAGACATATAGTTTGGTAAGAGATTTATCACATAGTGTATACTTAAACATTCTGGGCAAGGGAATTCTTGCTCTGCCTTTATTAGGTATGCGTGTGACATGGGCATGCCAGGACAGATCATAACTCAAGGTAATTCCCAGATGTGTAAAACCACTGTCTCTGGTATCGGAGACTCGCCTAGGAAAAGAGGTGTGTGATAAAGCTTGATACGCATTGTGGAAAAATAGAGATAATGATAATGATGGCATTGAAGATCACTTTCCAGAGCCCACTAAGATGATGTATTAGAAAAAGAATGCTATTTAGTTGAAAGGATGCCTCAAAGATTTCAAGCACTGTTGTATAACTGGGGAAAATCTTCACACATAAGATTGTCAACCAGCTCATTCATGTTTTTTTTCAGAATTAGAGAGGGTCAAGAATAGAGCCATGAGACACCCCAGCCTTGACAGGCACCAAGACGGAAAATTGACCATGAATAGTAACTCATTGTAACCAATCACAAAAATAGCCTTTAAACCGAGTAATAAGATTATCAGATAATCTAAGATCCTTAAATTTGAATAGGAGTTCAAGGTGCTACATCTTGTCGAAACAATATATATATCAAGGAATACCATCCTGGCCTCGCTTGAAAGTTTACGACCGCTGTTAATGTTATGAGAAAAAGACAAGTTGGTTGATTTGGTGTCAGGGGTCTGACAGCCTAATTTGTTATGGTAATAGGTGATTTCCTGATCAATTTCCATACAGGGTGTTGAATAGGAACCGTTCAAATACTTCAGAGACAGAGTTACAGAGTTAAGATATTGCCCTGAATCTACTTTGTATTTGTCTGTCGGATGTTTTGTTAAAAGAACATGGATCATAATGTTTCCAGGAAGAAATATTATGTCCAGTTATGACTGTTACTTGAGGCCTGACCCTCAAAGCTTAATTATACTATTTTGCGTTTCAGCAATATCGGATACACTTAGTTGAACAACTTAGCAGGATTATCATAATTGATGAGAATAATATTTTGTTTAAACAACTGGAGACACGTGCTTGCAAAACAGGAAATTGTCTTGTGGTCATACATTTTACATCAGAAATGAACTGACATCTTCCAATATTGCTCTCATTTCCCGTGGAGTTTCACTATCAGGATGAGATTGTGTGAACGTTTTGACGGAGAGTGGCCCTGCTCCCCCTCCGCAAAAAACCAGGTGATTGTCATAGACGCATTGCTGATCTGCGGCACCATACACCAGTGACAATAACAGATAAAATATATGCAGCTTGCATCAAAGGTTTCAGTTAATGGATATTTCCTAGACAAGTACGAAACAGTGTGGGGTGAACAGAAGCATTATATTTATATAGAATCAATTCATTTTTTAACCCTTTAACTGTCATATGCGCAAACATAATGCAATTGCAATTGCAATCATAATCTAGCTGTTCTTGAGTTATTCAGTAATGTCATAAGTCTATAATTCAACACAATAATACCAGTAGGTGGACTGCAACATAGCGGGCAGATACCATTTAAATGCAAGTCACCACAGCAACGTATACTATGTGTAAACTCCTACAATATAGGTGTCATATCATATATCGGTATTTATAGATCAATGATTCCTGTGGAGGAACTGACAACAGGAAGAGAATTGACCATTCTGGGAGCATAGGGCAGGCCAACTCCAACAGACCTGGGTCGAACTGACCTTGATCACAGACTGAAGTGTTCTTGTGACTGGAGTAATGCCAAAATAGCATTTCTTTTAGGCTCACGTCCTCATGCACACAGTTCTAAAGTCACCATTTTCAGATGAAAAGTCACATGATTACCTGTTACCAAGATACAAGTAAATGCATGTGTTTGATCTGTCAAGGTTACTCAGAGCCAAAATTGAAAACAACATAACTTTTTTCCTGTTAGTTTTAATGGTTATGGTTTTAATAATAACAACATGGTTGGGACACATCATTACCGACATAAAAGCCTGCATGACAGTTTTACTTTTCAAGGCTTGTACAAGGTCAAAATAAGCAACACGTAAAGAAACCTCATAGGTGTTTTTCTATTGGTATTTCACATTAACCATTGGTACGGTATCCACTGTTCTGGAAATGTTGACAAATATGTCAGTTTGACTTTTAAGATCACTCAAGGTCACAATTAAAAACACCAAAATACATTATATAAGTCCTTTTCTATTTGCCTGTACAAGTGAGTTTGAAATAGATGTAGCTGATGTTTGTGGCATCCATATCAGGTTTGAAGTGAATCTGGTTGACGATTTTTCAGAAGTCAAAAATGTGTTTTATCATGTCAATCTCCTTCGATTTACATATTAAGAATTAGGCAAAATATGATAAATATCCGAGTTGATAAATGCATTACCAATCAGATAGCCAGAGCATGACCTTTACACATGGAACATTTCTGTCACTTTTCAGCATAATCTGAGAGAGGTTTGGGAGAAGACTAAAATATCAAAACACATAAAAAGTCGCAAAAATAAAAAAAAGGAAACCACAGCACCCTCTGACAAACAAAGTCATGGGTATCTCTTAGTCTCCTTATGTAATTAAAAATCAAATGACGGGGCTCTTTTAAGACAGAGAATGTTTCAAAGCATGTTAACAAAGCATAAGATAGTATATATCATTGGAGTGTCACCATTTTGAATCAACTTTGTACACACGACCCAAAGAACACCCCGCGTTTGAAGAGGTTCTGGTAAATGGCCGTGGATGAGGCGAAAATGTGAGTGTGAACAGTCGACGTACCACTGACAGACTTCAGGTGACTGACCATACGATAAATGCGGCTGAATCCAAAATGACATGCTTATGAATCTTTCTTCGATAAGTTTACAAAATAAACAACTCACTATTTTTGATTGATATGTTCATGTATAAACTGTAGTCTACAACATTGCAAGACCCCAGGAAACTTTGAAGTTGGTCAAGATAAATAATACTCAAAGCAATTTCCCGACAGATAAATAGTAGACAGATCTAATGTGTATGTGGGGGGAGGCAAATACAGCAAGTTATGTTAAAAATGAGAAGCTAGGTCCACAATCAAGCTCATGCAGGAAGCGATCAAAGATCCCCTCTTTACCACAGCGCATACTATGCTCTCATTTTTCTAGCAATGAATATAAGCCCTTCAATGATTAGAATTACGAAAAACTGGATGTCCACATGTGTGTATATATTGATCATAGAAATAGAAACGTGTGGGACATGCTCTTAACATACGAACAAGGGAGAAATAAAAAATGAAAACAGTTCCCTCCTAAGGCGCACATTTTTTGTCTACCACACAAATAAAGGAATAAGTCAGTGGTGCAAAGTGCTTATAACCTGTGTATTTGTGGCCTATTTAAGTGCAAGAAATATATTTAGATCCAGTCTATACTTTTTTTTCTTTTTGCGATTAAGCACTAGTATGAATGCAAAAGTAAAAAAGTGTGATGTGCCTTGAAACATAATATGCTAACAAAGCAACAGGGACGAGGAGACGTTTCAAAAATGCAGTTTGTGATGTCCGATGTGGACTGGAAATTGATAACGTTGTACCAAGAATCTTAGTGCTATTGTCATATTAAGTGGACATGGACGGTGGCCTAGCTGCTGGTTGCAAAAAACAGCTTGGAGCAAAATAGGCAACTGTGTAGTGCAGCACTTAAAGGGTACTGCACAGGTAAACATAATACACGCGGTTAGGATGTGTTTCATGGTCTAATGGATCACCACTGCATTCTGTTGCTTTCTGTACCGAAACTTAACACAAAATGCAGGTATAATGTTATAATGTAATTCCATGATGATGATGATGATGATGATGATGATGATGATGCAGAACAATAAGAAAAAGAAGAAGGAAGAAGAAGAAGAAGAAGAAGAAGAAGAAGAAGAAGAAGAAGAAGAAGAAGAAGAAGAAGAAGAAGAAGTGCGACCGTACTCAATCGGGAATTGGTTACCATGCCACTTTACACTTCCTCCAAATATATTGCATTTTGACTCGTTTACATAGCACAATGTGAACGCACAACAGGAGCCCTCGCATGTATTTTGGTCATAGTTGCTGACCGTGCAATGCTGTTATTTTTTTCTCTTGAACCTGTTGACTGTCTATAACAATAGAGGCAAGTGATGAAATGAACAGCATATTTAATATATACAAGAACAGAGCAACAGTGTTTATACCGGAACCACAAACATGAAGTAAAAATTATAACAGCAGCAGTGTTCATACAGGCACACCGTAAATACTGTGAACAATAGCAACGGTGTTCACACAGGTAAGTAAGAAAATATTAACAAAAGTCAACGCCGGAACAAAAGGTGTAAGATAAAAATGAACAAAGCACTGCTTATGCAGGAACAACGTATACCAGGCAAACAAAAAATAGACACAAGTGTTCACAAAGGAAAACAAGAACATAGCAGCAAGGTTCATGCAGGAACTATGTACCTAAGATAAACACGAACAAAACAATCCTGTTCATACAGGGACGACACTTTCCATGATAAAAACATAACAACAGTATTCACACGTGCAAGCAACAATGTTTATAGTAACACGAGCATAGCAACAGCGGCAATATAGGTACAACGTGTCCACGGCAAAAACGATCAAACAACAGGGTTCATAAAGAAACAATATAACTAAGATAAAAACACATGTAGCAACTGTGTTCATTCAGGAAAACGAACACAGCATCAGTGATGAAACAGGAAGAACGGATCTATGATAAAAACGAGTGAAGTAGTCAGAGTCAACGGGTATGTTTTCTGCATTGATAAATGTCTGAAAAGGGAAAAAATCATAGTGTTCCAAAACGGGAATATTCACCAGAGATTTTCCAATCCATGTGGACTTCTACCATAGGATCCATGAAAACCACATTTTGTTTAAAACCTTTGCTTCTAGATTTTGTTTTGCAGTTTTTCCACAAGGTTTAGTTCCTTTTGCAGTTTTATCACAATGTTTCGAATCAGGTTTCTTAACTTAAACTTAATTCATTTTGCTTTCTCACCAGAGAGATTTCCAGTGTGCCATTAACATACTTTTTTTTTTTTTTTTTTTTTTTTGTCTAGTTTATCTGCTACTGCAATCCTCTATTCAAGACTTTCAATCTAAACCATCATTCTGCATATTCCCTCAATGCTTGAATACTTTGTAGCTATCTGTTGTTCCCCAGACATGTGTGCTGCGTCTCAACATCCACACGCATCCCCATAACACTGCCTTCATTGAATTACTTGTCCAAGCGATATGATAAAGCATTCCCAACATTTGGCGAGCATGGGACATAGAAATTCACTGGGCTGATATGCACAATTCCACATGGCAATTCAGTATTGACTGACTACAAGACAGCGAGGGACGCTGTAAAAATAATGCATACGTAACTTTCCGAACAAATGGAGCAGCCATATTTAATTAGAATTGTTAAGTAAAGTGTGTTTGCTCTAGACATGAACAGGAAATATGGAGGACAGAGACAACGATCATGGTTATTATATAGTGATCACGGTTATTATGTGAAAGTACAAATATTGACAGTCGCTTTGAGTTCCTTTTATATATATATATATATATATATATATATATATATATATATATATATATTACCAGAGTAATTTCTCACTCCATTTCTGCGAAACTCTTAGTTGGAGTTATTTAACGCAGTGTCACTTGGAGCAAACCTCTTCTACAAGAAGACTTTCGATAGCCACATAGGACCTTCGAGGACTTAGGTGGGTACTTGTTTTTGTGGTCCTTGCATTGCAGTAGTTCGTTTTGGCTTTCCTTAGCCACAAGAAGTATTGGATAGCTTTTCAGATCATTTGCCCTGTGTGTTGTTTTACCCCTCCTTCGGCTCCCTCAGCTCCAGACAAACAACTCTTTGCAGCTGCTCAGCTTTGCAGACAAAATAAAAATTTCAAGGCGTCAAGTTTCTAATTTGTGTTCATCCCGCTACTTTACTGAATCTAAATTAAAATAAATCTAAGTATAATTACAAAAATTGTTATTCATCATGATAGTGTATGTATACCAACCTAAAAGAAAATAAACTTTCTGGTACAATCATGAAGCTACTTTATTTCATTATATTCTACTACAGTGGTTTCTATCTACATGCTCACATGTTCCTGAAGTAGGATTAAAACACTTTAGATTAATAAAAAACCACAGTGTTATTTTACTTTTTCCAAGCCAATAAACCAGGATTAGCGTGTCACAGATTGTATCTTTACTTGGCAAAAGTATATATACATATATATTCCAGACTTCCAACCTGTTTTAAATTCAAAGTAACGCTGTGTTTATTCGAAGAAGATTTACATTATAATGTTAATAAATATACCAAGATTTACGGCCATATATTATATGTTGTATCATCAATAACCATTTCTATCGTGTTTTTTTTACCACCTTTAACCTTTATATCAGTCAGCCCTGAGTATTGTCTTAAAGAAGCATATGCGTCAAATATTGCGCAGGTATTGAATATTTGAGTTTCGATAAGCGTGTGGAAGTATATGCTCTAAAATCTCAAAAATACTAGTCCTTTTTGGGTCTGACCATATATCACAATAATTATGATCACCTATGATGTTATTCTTTTTTCTTTGTCCATAACATGCTGGACCACCATGACGTATGTTATAAAGCAAATACAATGGATAACTGTGAATGGTATGCCATTCTGCACTTCAAAAGTGCCAGTTTTTATCTAGGTTAAACCCTCCGTCTGTGGCAGACTACTGTGTATCATTTGGGATATAATTTGGTAATTTTCAAAATAAACCTGAGGTTATAGCATGGTTCTCAATGGGTTATCGTCCCTAGTCTGTCATCTGGCGTCCGTCGTCAACAAATTAATATTTTCGACTTTTCAAAAAGCTTTACCCGGATTCACGTTAAACTTGTCGGAACGTACCTTGGGTGGGTCGCTCTAAGGTTTCTGGGGAACAACATGGTCATACTTGAATAATTTGTTCGATTTTTCATGAATATTTCGTTCATTTTTCTTTAGGTAGGATCTTTAAAGATTTTTTTCTCTGAAACCACCAAGTCAATCGTTTCAAATTGCATCGAGATACGTCTGGGGATCCCTAGACCTTAATTTGTTCAAGGAGATACGCTTCTTTTTTTCTACTGTTTGATGAGTGTCAATTGTGGAAGTTTTGTGCAGAACGTCTTGGCAGGATTGTTCAAAACTGTTCAGTTACTCTTTAACTTAAAAAAGATGTCAGTTTGAAAACCTGCTTGAGATATCTTCGATAATTTTAATAATATGTGATGTTAAATTTTAAAAAGATAATTGGTCTCTCCCCCCTCCCCCTCCCCGCCGCATGGACATGATTGTATATCCACTTTGGCGTCCACGTGAGACGTCAAATATGAACACTCATTATTATTTTTTTGGATGTTGTCGGTTTGGAGTTGATGGCAGAAGGATGACTTGATGAATGTTCAGAACTGGAATGTAATTGGACACGTGCAAGCAATCTCGTCATATTTGGAGGGATTAGAATCTGGACGAAATTAGGCTATTGATATTGATAAGTAGTGGTCATTTATTATTTGCCCAAATGGACGCCGGGTGCCGAGACAGATTTCTTATTGCAGAAATCACGAGAATGAGGAGTTAAAAGCAGCTTTTTGACAAACCATTCTATGTGTGATATGTTTTCAACAGTGCAATTGTGGCTCAGACATCATTTATTAGTAAATTTTCCTGCCGCTTCTGCAATATTTGCGAGTTTTTGTGTGGCATGAGTATCATGGGGCAGGTGACCAGATTTCAGCACATTGACCACAATAACATGGCCCAACGGCTCACTCTGTTCCATCGAGCAATAGCTGATAACATATCAAGGTCTTTGCCTTATTTGTTTAGGATATGTGCTGCACAATGGCAATAAAAACTGTTTGGTTACAGGCGTACACATAATGGAATGTGAATATCACACAGACTTGACGTGTGCGCATGCTGTTTAACTTATGCACTTGTTGCAGCCCGTGGTCAAGCGTGGGCATGAAATGTTGCGTATCGTCAAAAGTATGGTATCAATTATATAACGGGTGAACGTATCATGGTATGTTTTATGTTCGAATCAAATTAATTTCGTACTTTAAATAATTAGTTAAACCTGATTTCAGCTTTGCTGTGATGTGTGTAGATCGTTATTAATATTGACATTGGCACTTTTAGTTTCACACCAGCACTCATGCCCTCTATGTTATTCATATTTACTAGATTTTGTTCAAGCATCATTATTTTGTCCTGTGAGACAGTGTGTCACTGTAAATCCATTAATCTAAACCACATGACCAGCCAAAGTTGCAACAAAATGGTTGCGCACATTTTTGCCTGGAAGCTCATATATCGCCATCTGGTTGGCGAAATTAGAAATTAAGCCACTTCCTTTGAGGTTTTAAAACAAAGAAACTATTTACAGGAAATTTGCTTATATACCATGATATGTTCCAAAAGAGCATTAAGAAAGTAAGTATGAACGTCGTTTGACGAAATATATTAGGTGCATTTTTAGATTTTTGTTTAACGCTTGTCACAGGCATATGAAACAGATGCTTCGCCAAGTGCACGCAATGCAGACCCTCTCCCACAACCTCTTTCCTCAATCACCTACAGCGTGAGTCAACCAGGACACCTTTGTCTTATGTACATAAGAAGGTATAAAAAGCTTGGCAATGCAGCCGGCATACGCTGACTTGTAGTGGACAAAAACGATGAATATTAGAACTTTCAGCAAAAATAAACCCCTTACATCTGTCATTGAATTAAAATTCATATCAGTTCAGATGAAATGCACTTTTCACTTTCCAATAAAGCGGTAAAATTACTTTTGTTGTTGTGCAAACACTCCGTCTATACAAGTGTCTCTACATTCACGCCAGCGTTTTGCAGAATGCTGACATCTCATTGGTAGATCCCTTTGTTATCACGCCTTGGGTCACCTCGTGCCTGGGGAGCTGCCGTGATTCCAACACACAAAATACATTTTCGCATGTGTACTTTAAAACAAACTGAGTGCCTTTTTTTAATAGTGGTAGCGTGCGCCTCCTGGTAAGTAATTTAAAATATTTGCAGGACATAATTCAAACACTATCCGCTAGAATAATTAGAACTGATACATGTTTAACTTAGCCTACATAATTAATATTTTGAAATGTATTTAGCAGCAAGGCATCTGTTTCATTCGCTTGTTACGCTTATACTTTCAACAGTGACGATTGAAAACCGCCGGGAAAAAATCTTGACACCCTTTAACTCTTGAATCCCGCGCAGCAGGACTCAAAAGAAAAAAAATGGTGCGTTATTCCGTCAATGATGGGGAATAAAGGCATTGCACTATGGACGTTGTTATTAAAGACAATTCACCATATATGAATGACGGCGAGCCTTACTGCCCAAAGCTTGTAAAGGCGTATTTTGGTGACTTTTAATGAGCACAAGCATCGCCCTCTTTGTTTATAAACGCCCCACCCCTCAAGTAACTGATGATCTTCTGTATTTTTAATATCTAAGATTTGATACAGGCGGTCAGACGCAGGACCCCTGACTGTGGCACAGTCAATTTCTGAATGATTTCGCTTTGATATCCTTATTTTCATTTTATTTCACTTCATGTAGATAACATGGGGAAAAGACCTTGGCACTCGTCCGTCGTAGGTTAGGGGGAGGATGTGTAAATCACAGAAATGTCGGTCTTGGAAACCCTGCTGGATAGGCGCGGTACTTTTAAAGCAGACAAGAGACTTAATATCATTATATAAATAGAAAAAAATGACACGAACATATATGAGGCCCCATTTATTTCAGTATCATTTAGAAAGTTGACATTTACATAGGACAGTATTAAGAAAGGCATGTTGCTGTCCTGCTCGACAGCAGTGGAGATTAAAGTCATTGCGTCAGTTACCTCGAATACTAACAACTTCACAGCGTGTTTGCCGCAATGCATTTCGGAGGATCAGCGGAGACAAGGTCAAAGCAGCCATATATATTAAAACCCAGTCGTGCTCGCAATATGGCTGATGTCTTCGTAATATTAGATGAAAACAGCGTCCCCGGTGGAAAACTACCTTCTGGAACACTAAAAGACAACTCTTATGAAAGGCTATAACGATAGTAAAACTGGTCCACTTCGATCCAACCTTCAGGTCTTGTTTATGATCAGTTTGATCCAGGATTTCCTCTGTATCCTTTTGAACGGCACCTAGTAAGAGCTAAGTCCAGGTGTCTTCCTCTTAGAACTTGTGCACTTCGGCAGGCAACAATTAACGTTCGGTATTTTTTCTAACTTTCTCTGATTGGAACTTGAACACATGCGTATGACTCCGGCACGAGCCAGCACTGCATCTAATGCATCAATGCATCAACTGTGAGTGTGAACGGCTGGCTGAGTTAGTCGCCAGCGATCCCCCAAGATGCGTTGTGATAAACACGCTGTGATGTTATAAGGCGGCAAGGTAATACAACCGGGGGGGGGGGGGGTGGGGGGTGGGGGTGGGGGTAATCCCATGTAGGATTGTATTGGGTATTTACCGGGAAAAGGCTCTGTTTTCATTACTCCGAGGATTAGAAAAGCCCCCCCCCCCCAAAAAAAAAAAAAAAAAAAAAAAAAAAGAAAATGTACACAAATGGATTAGGATATGGGTAACAATTATTTGAGTGAACTGGAGATATAGGATATAATTAGTAAGTTTCTTTGAGGGGAATTTTTGTGGGAAGTTAGAATATACTGAAACGTGTTTGAAATTGGAATGTGGTCTCAGAATGCACCAGGATGCACCAATGCAGCATTCCTTTCAACACCTTACAGGATTAAGAAAGGGTACATTTTTACATCTGGTGTAGGGTTAAGATAGGGTATTGTGTAAAAATGTCCACGGCACACACCCACCCTGATGTTCAGTATGTGCCCCCACCCCACCCCACCCCCGGGAATACATTCTACCGATGCGGGACGTAAACCACAACTGATTCCGGCCCTTAGATGGTATTATGTGCTAATGACGTTTCTCTCTTTAACTTACTTATCAAAAGTAGGTAGACCTGTATTTGTTCCTACTTTTTGAAAAGTTTGTCCACATACTATCTATTACACAATATACGTTTTAGTTTAGTAAAAAGTAAAAAACGTTGGTAGCTGTTCTGATAATATAGTTCTTAATAACTTATTGTATGCTGACGACATGTGCTTGATCTCTCCCTCTGCAAAAGGTTTACAGAAGCTAGTTGATATTAAGTGAAGCTGATAAGTTGGATTTAAAATATAGTGAAAAGAAAACTGTGTATGTGTATACAACCCAAGTCATGGAAGCTGAGAAGGCTACCTAGTACATATATGGATGATTAGAGAATTGATTATGTTGACAGTTATAAATATCTTGGTTATGTTATGTTTAATAATCTTAGAGACGATGGTGATATACAAAGACAAGTACGATGTATGTACAGCAGAGCCAATATGTTGGTGAGGAAATTTAGTAAATGTAGTGAAGAAGTAAAAATACAGTTCTTTAAACATATCTTGGAAACTCGTATTGTAGCCAACTCTGGACGAATGTAACTCTTAGTCAGAGTCAAAAAGTGAAAGTTATAATCATTCCATAAGAATGTTTTTTTGGTTTTCCTCGTATTTGCAGTATTAACAGCATGTTTGTAAAACTTGGTATTCCTAGCCATGATGAATTTTCACGGAGAGAAATGATTAGTTTTTGGACAAGAATTGAAAGTAGAAGTAACCCCATTATTGAAAGTATTGCAGGTAACTCAGTGAAGTGTCGTGAATTATTTACACCTGAAAAATGGCAAAGAGTCCTGTATCTACATGTATCTTGAGTGCTATCGTGTGAACTGCCCAGTGCTCATCTGATTTAAACTTTTAATGTACCTCATGCTTAACACTTACACTCATGTGTACCTCATGTCTTTCATGTACGTCATGTCTTTTTTATTTTTTAAATTTAATTATATTTCATTTTATCTTATTTTATTTTATTTTATTTTAACCTACAAATGTGTATTATTATCTATGTTTATTATACATGGACCTGCTAAATGTGTCTGAAATAAAAGTATCTTAATCTTAAACTTAGCGACTCTACCTAGAGTTGTTTCAATGCATTGAAAGTGGCAGAACTGAACCCATATTCGCTTGGAAGACTTAAAATGTATCAATCAGGGGGTACTTTGCCTTGAAACCTTGAATTCAAAATACTCCTATTTCCCGTTTTACACAATACCTCCTGTGGCGTCCGTTTTTTTTGCCTGGGCACAGCCAGAGGCACTTGTAGGATGTAAATTGCTAGCTGCGGTGTAGGTCAATTAAAGACCCGAATGGGGAGTCTCTCTCTCTCTCTCTCTCTCTCTCTCTCTCTCTCTCTCTCTCTCTCTCTCTTTCAAGCTCTTAAAACAATTACTAGCATGTTATCCCTCAAATATTAATACATCTTGTTTCATGTTTGAAATGGCCTAGATACTTTTATACTACCTGTCGGTAAAGTATTACTAAAACATGACTCATTATCTTAACTTTAATATGCCGGTTGCGTCTGAAGCAGCAATCATCTTCAGTTACAAATCCAAATGCGACATGATACTCTGGTAAATCATGCACGTATTAGTGAGCGCCTTTTTGAACATGGCACAATGCATTGTTGGACAGTCGCACAAAATCACATTTGATTTGGATGTCAAAGTGAATCGCGGTCGGGTGCTTTCAGCACTGTTTGCAATGTGCATGAATGAAAATGAAAGTTAAGGTGCACTAAAAATAACCAAGTGTACTCAAATTTGCGCTCAGTCGTCTTTGGTCTCAAATGGGTGGCATGGGGTCTTGGTTTCTCTGTTGAGGATCCTTGTTTATTCGTGGTCCGGCTTGCCAATAATTTTTTGGCTAGGATAAGTAGATGGTAAGAAGCTTAATAAATATACTGCATGCATAAAACAGCATCTATCACATCATCACTAAAGCACTGAATATATATGCAAAATATACACTTTTGGTTTCATATATATTATTGCGCTCCAAGATCGTCTGATTACTATCCTCATTAATAGATCATTGGGTGTGGAGTTTACTTTTTTTTTTAATGAAAGCCAAGTCCCTTCGGGTTAGTCCTGATGGGATATTTAAAAGAGGCAGTATCCCAAGACAATGTGTGATTAGGCGGAGGGGGTAATTTGTGAATGAAGGTGATGTGCAATATATAATGGGACTTCTCTGGTGTGAGTATTACCTAAAAGGTAAATCCAAAGCCTTGAAGTTATTCATTTCGGGCAGCAGAGGGCCCCATATTAGGAATATTCTATCTCACACTGAAGTTACCCCGAGGTTATGAAATAAGTAGCAGCACTGGGCAGAGGGGTCTTGTGCATCTGCTGGGTGAAAGGTGAAGCTTAGTGAAGAATGTAGTCTTGACAGTGGATAGAGGTCTGAAACTACTGTCAAATATTCTTTTTTTTTTAATAATTGGTGACCAAGGGTTATATTCGAAGCACATAATGGTGCAAAACCACGTCAGAGAATATGTGTATATATATATATATATATATATATATATATATATATATATATATATATATACATATACACACACACACACACACACACATATATATACATATATATATATATATATATATATGTATATATATATATATATATATATATATATTATATATATATATATATATATATATATATATATATATATATATATATTATCAATGATACCCGCCTTCTGAGGCCCTCACCAGGGGGTGGGGGTGGGGAGATGAAGGATGGTTATTGCCCTGAGAAGGTGGGTATGATGGTGATTCCTATCTGACCCAAGGCATTCCTTATTGATCTTGGCCCGGGTAGATTCAAGGTGTAAAGACATTATTTTTCGACATTTGATGTGTCTTATGTTTTTTAAGTGAAAGGCGGGCTTCCTTCTAAGTATCCTCCCCTTTTATAGTTACATGTGAAGCATACCTAGCATTAGATTAAAAGGAACGCCTCAAAATCTTATTCATTAACCCTGCTCCGGCACTTATATTATATTGTCCATTTAAAGAAAAAGTGTTGCTATTAGGTCTGCAGGCAAATAATTTACTGTCTCAAGATATCAGACATTTAATTTACTATGTATACAGGTAAATTCTTAGTTGTCAGCACAGTCAAAACATATGTTAATTGGGGACTGAAGAACCCTCACAGTAGATGAGATTAGTGTCATATACTATAGAGAAAAAAATCCAGTGCAGGGTAAGCAAAGTTAACCTGGAATTGAGATAAGGCCGGAATAAGACAAAGAATTGCATCCCAACATGATCGATGTGAAACAAGTGGAGCAGGGCATAATTTTTTCTGTAGGGTATATCATCCGCAAACTCAAAGGTGTTCAGTTTTGTGCGGCAGATGGGAGGACAGCAGTTTTCTTTATCAGGTTGTCACAAAAGATGATGAATAGAAAAGCCGTTAAAGAACTTTTGAGACATCCTACTACCCTGCCGGGGACCTATGTCTTGTAAAAAGGTGTAACTCACTGACTGTCTTCAATTTACCATAACATGCAGGTTATGATACTACGTGAAAAGAAACAGCCAGTCTGTAAACTTTTCTCTGAAATTTTAATATCAAATCATTGTTGACTGACGCTTTAAAGGGGCAAGAATCGTTAGAAACTAACGAAATGCTATCAATATGGTTTGAGTACAGTGTTTGTAATTCATGGATATTCTTTGTTTTCCCCACCACAGGGGGCCATCTGGCCTCTCCCCGCTCTATAACCACATGTTGGTAGTTCTCCATGCTGATGTCCAGCCTAAAATTTGGTATATTTTCTGTACATGTATAACTCACACACATACAAAATGTTAATATCCCATATTGTCATTGTCATTGTCCAAGAAGACCCGTCATTCACTTCAGTCCATCTGTAGGCCTAACTCAATTAATAGATATTTACATGATACACCAGGGTCCCATTGAGTCTTAGCCGGTTACAAAAAAAGAGAGAGAGAGAGAGAGAGAGAGAGAGAGAGAGAGAGAGAGAGAGAGAGAGAGAGAGAGAGAGAGAGAAACAGAGAGAGAGACAGAGACAGAGAGACAGAGAGAGAGAGAGAGAGAGAGAGAGAGAGAGAGAGAGAGAGAGAGAGAGAGAGAGAGAGAGAGAGAGACCCATCCATTCACCCTCACTCGGTCCACACATCAATTGACCCATCTTTAGATTATAACCCACTATAACAACCATGGGATCACTGCATTTGTATTTTAAAATAATCACAATATGATTATCATTAGGATATTGAAAATACTTGGAAGGAACTGGGCTTTTTATACATGAAGGAATATTGACCAACAGCATATTTTTTGCTTCTGCATTCCAGTAAAATCATACAACACTTCATTTGTAAGTGATTTTAGTGAAGAATCTGGGCATGTAAATCTAGTGAAAAACATAATGTTGATACAGTTAAATTTCCTCATTTTCCTCTTCAGTTGTGTTGTCATTACCTTCACAGTCAGAACACGGAGTCTCATACACATGTAAATATTGTGTTCTAACGACATTTGTTCTGGCAACTTCACTAAGCCTTCTTCTGGATTAAAAAAATCGCTAAATCCCTCACAGTTATTTGATTCAATTTCATGTTCAGATTCTTCAACAATGTCACTTTCTGACAAATATTTATCATGACTGCCATAGTCGTCAGTAGTTGGTGCATTGTCTGTTGCTACAATACTAGATTCGGTGACAGAATTTGATAAATTCTCTTCAACGTTATCAGAATTGTTAGCACATTTGGGGCAAGTACCTACTCCATTGTGTGGATTTTCACAGGTGCCTTTGCAAACACAGCTCTTGTTACAAGGTCGGCAAGATTTACAAAAACTTTTGCAACCATGTCCTTTATCTCCACATTTATTTTCTGTAGAAATGCAACTGCATGTATTGACTGGCAGTTTTCTTTTTCAAGTAAGATCTTTCCTTGCTTCTTCAATGTTATTATCCCACTGTATTTCCACCACATCACCATTTTTCACCCAGCCAAGTGTGTCAAAATTTAAATGATGGTCAGAAAATGGGGTCGCACTTTGGAGGGCTAGCCTTGTAACATATTCAATTCGCGTAACATGCAATTGAAAGGCAGTATCTGACGGAAAGATATTTTTATACAAATGCTTCGACCCATGATTCCTAAAATAACATACCATGCGGGTAAATACAGCCTTCACGGGCCAGTTCATACAAGTACTACCCATGAGTTACCCTGACCAAATAAAAAAAGGCTACATGGAAACTTAAGAGACTGTAGTGCTTGAGTAATAACCTGAGCACCATCTTAACAGACACTGCCATGTTGCACCTGACGATAATCGTTTTTAAGGGCTGGGTCAGGACTTGAAATGTAGCACATTGACTTAACTCCAAGCTGATAGAGTCACTTAAGTTCTTTTGTTTTAAGAGAACACAGGGCTGTCACGGTCATTTTATTATAGCCAGTTTAGTTTCCCAAACGATGCCTTTTCATAGATCCCCAAATGTGTAAAGATCAGGATAAGCTGTTGATAATTTCCAAAGACATAACAAAAACGTCTTGCAGACAAAGAAATATGTCGATCCCATGCAGAAAAAAAAATGAATTTCATTTAGTCCCCAAAAACGTCATTTCCACCTTTGTCTAGGGAAACGAGTTTTTACATACAAAGGAGATATTCAGATATAAGTTGATATTTTGCTGTTGCAGTTGAAAACTTTCAGATCATGGTCTTATAAAATATATACTTTCATGTGTACGCACTGATAATTTTAACCTGTGAGCCTTGTTAAACACCTGATACCTCAAAATGTCTTTGACATATAATCTGCCGATAATTATTAACCTTAATCATGATTTCCGCAGATAACATTCCATATGGACATTACATCCTTGGTAAAACCAGCGCTGGACCTACTGACAAAACTGGTATCTGTGTCCGCGGGTATTCAAAATGTCAAAGATGAAGGCAAAACATTTTTCAGTAGATTAGAGAGGATTAAAATCACACTTGGTGGACTTGGGAATCATCCACGTCTTGAAGTGCGCATGACCGTCATTGAAATAGAGGAATTTTTGGGAAAAGTGAATGATTTCATAGAGGAATTTCAACACAAGAGAACAGCAGAAAAGGTGCTACTGGAACTTTCATCGAAGAGCTGTGAAAAGAAATTTAAGGCATACAATGAAACGCTGAATGGATTCATGATAGACCTTACGGCTCAGCTTCAGGCTGCAAATGTTAGTATTGGTTCACAGTAAGGCATATGAATTCGCTGGTCCGCTTACCCAGTCAAAGGGGTTTACAGTGACTGGTCATTTCAAATGTCCTCTGCTTCATCCATCTTATATAAGATGTTGACCTTTTTGCATAGTATTTTTAATGTAAAGCTCAAGGAAAAGTGTCTGAGTAACATGTTAATAGTCAGCAAGTTTCCCCGGCGCACCCTGGGCACCAACAGGTACATGGTGCGTCCACGAAAGCTATTCTCTCAGCCCAATAACATGACCTTCATGGTTTAATTTACAATTACTGCCTGTTATATTCTGCAGCAAACTGTAAACAATACATAGGTGTGTCCTTCAGTGTTAAAATATCAATGTGGGGCTATGCATTACTGCATAATAAACGTTTTCCCAGGGGACACATATTTACTATTTTACAGAGCGAGTAGCTGCATTCGCGAATGTACGGCTTGTGAAATGTTTCTTAGAATAGTTATTGAATCCAACTAGGGATCAATTTGGGAAAATAAAGCTCAGAAAAGTCTGTTATGGGGACATATGGGGAAATATGTGCTCAGAGATATAATTTATTATACACTAGTTGGACCCAAAAATGGTACTAAACATATGTATTTATTTTTTCATTGCTTTGTAATTCATCAGAATATGTAAATTTGTTATAATGACAAACATTTACAATTGTCCCAAATGCAAAAATCAACGTCAGAGAAGTACATGATAGTTCCAGAATTCGAGGGATTTTAACCATGTGACATATATATTTACGCCAGGCCTGGGTAGTGTACAGGCGAAGGGCTTTTAGGGTAGGACGAAATGTGCTGAAATCAACTTTCATCAAACAAGCCATACCATTTGCAATTTCTTTAAGAAAAAGACGCACAGACAGTTGGAATTATATGCAAGCTAAACATTAACGTTACGGTAATGATTAAAATATTTAAGTCTTTGTGCTTATTGCTTTATTGATTTGGACCATTTTCGTCCTAAAACAAATGTGATTTTCGTGTAATATAGGAGTTGACGATCACTTTCGTGTGTTTATTTGCAGTATAAGCAAGATTGTCCAAAACAAGGCGAATCAAATGTAAGTGTTACATTTTTATTATCAAAATTCTAGTTACTTGCATTGCGCAATGAATTTTTAGATGGAGACTGAAGTACTATAGCAGCGTTTAGGGCCATTTAAATTAAAATTGCATTTGGTGAAATATGTGTTCTGAGTTGCGAATCATGTCCTCATGTATATGCCAAAGTTCATGTGGGTCCCGGTCTTTGGAAATTATCATTTATTTTTTTATTTTTGTACCTGTGTTATATTTCATAAATATTTTCAGGAGAATCACACACTATATTTAAGCATTAATTATATATATATATATAAATATATATATAATTTCAAAATAAATGCCGCAGTATACGATATGTATTGGCCTTAAAAAGAAACCAGTCTCTATTTTCTTTCTTGGTGTATTCACTGTTGTTTCTGTTTTTAACCAATTATATTGGTTTACATTTTTAATGAGCAAATTCATCCGACTTTAAGTCATATAATGATAAGTGATGAAACGATAGAGGTTAATATATTTGAATACCTGGGGAGGTTCTGGATCGTCTCTATGGCATTCAGTGTGTTTCCTGTGTGTGTAATTTTGGCCAAGTAGCAATCAGTTTTGCTTGTCAGGACTTGCCATTTTCTTCTGATAAACCTCACTAGAAATTTGCGCATATTGTGTGTGCTCAACATATGGTTTTCAGAGATTCCACTTGATATTTTGCTAGAGAACGTGAGGCATGGAGTCTCATTCTAGATGTCAAGAAAATAATTTTTTAGTTATCAAAGTTTGATGGTGTCCAAATGCATTACATCTATCTTTCAGAATGAACTGTATGAGCATATTTTGGTTCCAGTAAGGCTGATATGAGACTATCATGACTAATTACACTAATTTGTTTGGGTGTGGTAATGAGATTTGCTTGTAAAATATTTTGTTGCAATATTTGCAATTTAGCAAATTCTGTTTCATGCATTCTTTTGTTCAGATTGACTCGCTGCAACGAAAAGAAAATGATGTGAAAAAGGCATGGGAGGAATGGAGACACAGTCACAAAGAGACAATCAAACAACTGTATAAACTGGCTGACGAATTGGACAAACATGCAAAAAATGAGAGAATATCTGGACTTGCTGGAGCTTCTGCTGGAATAGCTGGTACGGGTCTTGCTATTGGTGGATTCGTAGCTGGCTTTTATACGTTCGGGTTGTCCCTTATTCTTGTCATTGCGGGAGCAGCGGTGGGTGTGGCAGGGGGAGGAGTCAGCATTGGTGCGGGTGTAGTAGACCATTTCTTACAGAAGGGCTTTGTAGAAGAGGCCAAAAATGCAATTGAAGCTGATCGATGTAAACTGAAGAAACTGGAGGCTGAATTTGATCAATTGAGAGACGCTTTACTCAAGTATAAAGATCGCAAGATTGTCAGGTGTGAAGGCCCAAGAGACGTTTCCGAAGAAAGTGCTAAAGCAGGAAAGTTTGCTTCGAGAGCGGTAGGCATAGGATTTGGAATTGCTGCAGCTGCTGACGGATACAGGATTGCTGAGGCAGCAGAGAGAGCCGGAACTGTTGGCATCAGCACTCTCGGTACTGGCGCAATGGGTCTTCACATTGCTGGAGTCGCTCTCAGTGCTGCTACGCTGCCCTTCGACTTGTATATTCTGATCAAAAATTCTATTGAAATACATGCGGCCACAGGGTCACCAGCAGGAACCGAAATTCGCAAAAAGGCACAGGAGCTAGAGTCAGAAGATTGTAGCAATGGAGGCGTAGATGCGGCTATTGACACGTGCATTCGCGAGATCGTCAAGCAACAAAATGTAGACGGAGAGGCATAGTGATGCCTATGCTCTAATTTAAATCCAGCAGGATTGGCAACATAATTTTGACAGTTGAGTTTCTATTTCTTATTTTGTTTTGCGCAGAAATGTCTCATCTCTTTTAACTGTAGACCAAGAGAGCGTTGTCCTGGGGACGGCTTGACACCAATATACTGCTCTTTGTCATCATACCTATTGAGCGCTATTTAACATGCTTTCATGGTCAAATTCAGATTGTTTTTTGTATGGCAGAAAAGACTTTCATTCGAATTCGTTTTACCTTCAGAAGACTACTAAGTGTTATGACCATTGGTCTAAGCAGGCCTCGGGCTGTTATAAACGGTGTACTTGAAGGGCCTGTGCTTAGTCCAGAATAACAACGTTGGCAAGCCTTTCAGGATTGGTGGTTTACTATTTTGAATGATCAACTTGAGGGAAATGAAGAAAATGTACTTTTTGGATACACCAGTTCTCCATTACCAACCTACTCTAAATTATTGTACTTTATCTGAAAAATATATCATTCACAGCCAGATCCACAAAGCAAATTATAATCTCAGCTTTGCTACTTTCCTGAGGGTATTAAAAGAAAGATGGATGTGTTGAAAATTGTCATGACAAACAATAAAAAAAAGCGTGTGTGATATAGAAACTGGCTACACATTGAAAACAGCCCGAGGAATCTGTCATTCTTTGTATAATACTATTTCTTGGGATGTATCGAAAAATGGAAAACCATTTACTGTAGAATTGATGGATAAAGATAAATAAAAAAGGATCTGAACCCCAGATACCTACACTTGCAATAGGTCCAGGTACAAATAAGCAAAAAAGTGGCGCCATCTGTTGTAAACTATCTTCACATTAATGAACACATGAAAGTTCTACTGCGGGTGTTCTCCTCTGTCATGTATTCTTGAAACAACAACAAAATGTCCTGTAATATATATATATGGAAGGTTGACTGAAGCTTCAACCGTCTCTGAGAAGGTGACTTATATTGATTCTAATCTGTTGACATTCCGGCGGAAGACCTTCTGTTTCTTTTCATTCAGTGATTCATTTGCAATGGAATATTCTGGTGACGAACGCTGCTTGTTTTTCTGATGTGGCTACTTGCACAAAAATGTAATTGGCTCAAAACGGATATCAGTGTGATGCCATCAATATATTTGGGAAGTTTGGTCTGTTTTCCTTTTGATGCTGTTGATGATTTAGATATGAGAGGTTTTAGGAATGAGACCATTTGATCATAATGATAATGTCGAATTAAAGTTGATAATAAGACAAAAATGATGAGTTTGAATCTAAAATAAAAATTACTCTCACATGGATATTAATATTCCACTCGGGTCAGCTTATGATGCTTATTGTATTTGTGTCTTTCCGTCCAGAACCACTTCCTGGTAGTCTTTATGATGTTCCGCTGTCCGAACTCTTTATTTTTAACTTTATGTGTCAAGTTCAATTGCTTATGCACCAATCTCGGCAACTTTTACACCCACGTTTCACTTCTGCTTTAAAACCTTGTGAAACAGGGATATTCGATAATGCAATCAAAGCGAAAGTGTCTCAAGTTTTTGGATAAAAATGCAATTTTATTATATGGATAATGGATGGCTTTGAGGTGTCATTTAAATAATGTAGTAAATATACAAACCTGACTATTACGGTTGACATTTATTCAGTGCGTGTATGAGGCAAAATATTTCTTACAGTTGAGAGTTTGCTAGCATAATATCAACCAAAGCTTAAAGTACTAGGTTTTGTTGGTACATGTCTCAATCAAGTCAGGAGAGAGATTCTTTCCTTCATGCATATCATTCACTGATATAATATTATAAAGTTAATGGTTTGTGTACTTTGGACGTTTCGATTTCGACTTTGCTTGTTTGGTGACTGAAAGGTTTTCATCATTGATGGTTCTTATTTACATGGATTCCGTTGCAACTGTTCTGGTATTTTTGAAAACTTCTCTAACTCAATTGCTTTCAACATGTCATCCCCCTCTTTAGGTGGTCACTGAGAAATGTATTACTTGATAGATATTAAAGTCCTGCTGTGAAATCTGGTGGTTTTGATGATGATGGGATTGTCGAGATTTGGGCGGATTTCAACTTGGACTGATTCTCGATTGCGATATTAACACCCGATAGTTTCCAAGTAGCGTCCCCATATTATTAAAACCAGTGCAAACCCTAACGTTTTTTAAAGTCACATTTAAATAGGTGGCATAACAGGGAGGCTTTGCATTGTATGGATTTAATATTTAAAGTGATTGAGCAATTTTCATGCAGTATTGAATGCAGGGTGTACAATCAGTCAAATGTAATGCCTGATATGTAGGTTACTTTGCACAGGCTACCATGTGTATTGCAACATGGCAATATTGGTGTCATGTTTTATATCACATTTTACATTTCCATTTTGTAGTTTATAGAAATCATATTGTAGTATTTCTGATTGGCTGTTCACTGCACTCATGTGTTAAATGTAGGATATTTTATTGTGTAAATATGTATCTGCCCTGTACTGAATGTTTATTGAATGTACTTAATGCGGTACACACCAAACTTACGTAAACTAAAAAATACCAAATGCTGCAAAAATGTAAAAATTGCACATTAATCCAGATTTTAAGAAAATGCAATACATAATAAGAAAAGGAGGAGGGTCACAATAGACGTTCTATAATGTGATGTTGTAGAGTGTAGTGACTCCCTAGCACGTGAGCACAGGCATGAGTCATCTTCAGGTATGACCATTAAGCCGATAGAAACATTATCTATTGTCCATTGCCTTAAAACACATATACATACACTTGTCAGACAATGATGTCATGTCATTTTATTTGAGCCATCCTCTATTAAGCGATCTAAATTGAAATGTAGTTTGTTACGATTAAGCAAAAGATGAGGTGACGTGGTTGGTTGGAAGTAGTGGACAGAATACCTATTCATCTCTTGAAGCCAAGAGAATGTGGCTCGCCTCCACTATAAAAGCTGGTAAAAACTTGCCTGCTGGCAGACCATTCTAGGTATTGAAAATATATGGTCTAAATAAACCTGTAATTATTTACCGGCCAAATAACTGATTTTGTCATTATCCATGGTTGATGTGATATAGAAATCTGATTATTGGAATGAACACGGAAAAATGAATGATCAGAGTATCACGAACGAAGGAAACTGGCAATATCATAAACCAAGCTTCAAGGTGACTGTTGTTACTTGTGAGTTTGTGTCATCTGTTGCATCTACAATTCCCTATAATGACGAATATCTTAAAAGTGGTCAATAGGCAAACTTATAAGTATTTCTCATGTTACTGGTACCTAACTTTATTAAGTGAAAAAACGTAGAGCCTGAGCATAAGCAAGAGAAGCATCAGGCATTTTGTACTTGAATTTCGCATTTAATATGTCCATATATCGGTGTCTATATCTATGTCTATGTCTATACCTGTGCCTATGTCTGTGTCCATGCCTACACCTGTGTCTGGGCTCAATCACCCTCCAGTCTTGATTCAGTAGCTATTATGTAAAACTCAACTGTTGAGTTTGCGGTGTCATCATCATCATCATCATCATCATCATCGTCGTCGTCGTCGTCATCGTCGTCGTCGTCGTCGTCCTCGTCCTCGTCATCATCATCTTGTCCCGCCAGCAACGTATTGCCTACGACTTGTCTGCCAGGCTGACATTCAGGCATGGACAGTACAGTTTTTTTTCTCATATTAAGGTGGCAGCGGTGAAGCTAGTGCGCAGTCAGATTGGCAACTTTAGATCCATGTTAACCATTTAATTTTTTTTCACAAGTACATTAAACCTATATATTTTCTGATTGCTACATATCCATAAATTTGTATCCAGGGTTTTTTTTTTTTTTTTTTTTTTTGCAAGGTGGGAATTTATTGAGATTTTATAGCTTTTTCTGACTTAGTAGGATTTTTACATTTTTTGTGCAGAAGTTGCACATAATTGCTTTTTTTCAAGTTGAAATCAGAAAAAAAAAAAAACATATATCCGTTTCCAGGATAGAATTGAATGGTTAGTCCTGAAAAAGCATAAATAAAAAGTTATAAAATTTATAATTTAGTCCTGCCAGATTGTTCATTTTCTTGCTAAAAATTGCTCCAAAGGTCACTGAAGGGGTTGTCAGAAAAAAAATTCTGGAAACCACTCCAGGATGTGATATTTTTCTTTTGATGTCCATTTATTTTAATGTGATAGGTCAACATGTATGTTTGTGAGGCAAGATACAAATAACAGAGGTTGAGCAAAACACAGTTCCCAGAAAATCGCATTGAAAGAAAAAGTTGCAAATTATTACGCATTCATGACTGTAATATGACACATACTCATTTCTTCGGTTCCGTGTTTTAATTATTGTGTGAAATAAACTTATAGCTTTACCTCTGTGATGTTGTCATAAAAAAAAGGATATTTTGTGGCTTAAATCTCGACTATTTTAACTTGTGAACACCACACTTGGCTTGTTTGGGTGTGGGTTTACATGCGGCTTTTCATATATGGGGACCAGCAAGTGGATTGTGCTAATTTGTTTTCACTATTAAGTGAATTTCAAAGTAAACAGAACAATGGTAGTGATTAGTCTGAACTGGCCCATTCTTCCCTCCATGGCTAATGGTTTCCTTTGACTCCAATGAAAATATTTACAATCTTCCCTATTACCATCATGAAAGAAAATTCAGATTGAATATAGACGGAGGAGGAATGTATTTATTTTAAGACAAAAACTTACAATATAGCCAAAGGGAAGATCTAACTCTATTTAACGATACACTTGAATCAATCTTTGTTGAAATTAGAAACATATCAAATGACCCAAATATGACTGTTGATGCTAAATATAGACCACTGGGTGCGAATCTAGATTTGTTTAGCGAACCATTTGAGCTTTTTTTTGGAAAAAGGTAAGCAAGAAAAGAAATTATGTTGCTTACTTGGTGATTTTAAAATTAATCTCTTACACAGTGATAAACATGCAGCAACTTCGGATTTCACAAATATGATGTATAGATACACATTTCTGCCTTGTATCAATAGGCCATCTAGAATAACCCGAAGTTCCGCTACTCTTATTGACAATATCTTTACTAATAATATGAGTAATCTTTAAGTGGTGTCAATGGAATTATTTATGACGAGTTTTTCGATCATTGTCCAGTTTTCCACATAAGTACCTCCGAAAAAAAAATGGAATCATATCTCCCAGAGCGTAAAAAATAGCTTATTAATTTAAAATGTTTATATACCCTAAATCTAAAATATGTTCACATGACTTTTCGTATATTTACCAAAAAAACTGACGTTGATTCAGCTTTATCAGATTTCATGCAGGACTTCATAAACTTATACGAAGCCGATATCCCGGAGACTTCCTTAACGTCAAAATACAAGGTGAATAAACCCTGGCTCTCATCAGAAATAATGTGATCAATTGATAGAAAAAACAAATCATACTGGAAAAAGTGTTAGCGCCCCTCGGTGAAAAACAAACAGAAATACAATAACTACCGTAATAAACTCAACCATATAATGCGTATCGCCTAGAAAAAAATATTGTGGTGACATAATGGAACAGAATAAGTTGAACACGTCAAAAGTATGGAATCTTAACAAAAATGTTTTCAGTAAACAAAAACGAACTAAAATAGCACATAAATTTAAAAATGGAAATAACTATATTATGAAACCTAAAGAAATCGGCGATAAGTTTAAATCTTATTTTGTTTGTGTCGGATTCTCCTTGGCTAATAATATCCCAGAAACTGGAAATGATCCTATTTCATATCTATTGGGTAACTATAACCACTCGTTTTTACTTTACACCAGCAAACAAGATATATCTACTTTTATCAGGTCTTTTAAAGCTTCTTGTTCTGGCCATGATGGGATTCATCCGGAAGTTATCAAATTTTTATCAGATGAAATAGTGTCACTGCTGACCTATATAATTAATATTTCATCACGAAATGGGATTTTTCCAAACTGTTTGACACTTGCAAAGATTATTCCTATTTACAAAAAGGGAGACTCGTAGATATTTAGTAACTACAGAACCAATTCCCTTTTAAGTTGTATGTCTAAAATCTTTGACAGGGTATGTTGCAGACAATAAGTCAATTATACTGACAGATTAAATATTCTTTACCATTTTCAGCTGGGTTCCAAACAAAATATAATACCGAAATACCTAAGGTCCAAATTAGCTAGTACTGTCGTTAGCCCCTAAAGCGCCAGGGTCATTTCCCGGTGCCCCTTGAGGCAGGTTTGGTAGTTTTAATATAGCAGCCATCTTGCGCCATAGTTAAAGTATAGAAAAATGACATCTCAAAGTTGATCGTTATATCCCAACGTACTACGGAAGTATTTACAAGCTACAATGACAGTGTACAATTGCAAAGTTCCTGACTGTAAGCCAGACACGAGAAAACTGGGCAAATTGCATAAATACCCCTGGATGCAAGGAGTAGCTTTCCACAGTTTTCCCCCAAAGAAACACAGAAACGACGGGAGTGGTTGAATATGGTGAAAAGACCAGAAGATTATGAACCACCAGGCAAATTTGTAGGAATTTGTTCAAGACATTTTGTTGGAAGTAAAGGTTTGACACCAAACCCCCATTGCCCACGTAATTTCCGTATAAGAACTGGACGATTGCAGAAAAGAACGCACCACAAACCGATGGCAGAACCGTGTGAGACGGCCGAGGATCGAGTGACCTACCCAGCAACGGAGAAAGACCAGTTGCTAAGTAGAAAGCAGGGGTGCGATCGCTGCGGTGCAGCGGTAGCTCACAGTACTAGCTAATTTGGACCAAAGCTATTGCTGTAAGTTATTTGGCCAGTAAGGCTTTGGAGAGAAAGGAGCGCACTCAGTGTGTTCCTTGACCTATCCAAGGCCTCTGATACTGTAAATCACGATATATTATGCAAGAAATTGTTATTTTGAGGAAGTAGGGGTATACAACAGAGATGGTTCAATAGTTATGTGACTAAAAGAAGCCAATATGTTAATCATATGAATGAAAACTCTAATGTGCTGTCAACCAATTGTGGTGTTCCACAAGGGTCAATTCTGGAGCCCTTGTTATTTCTGCTTTGTGTCAATGATTTAGGTCAAGTGTCACAGGATATGTTCTGCATGCTGTTAGCAGACGATACTCGTCTACTTGCTAGTGACAAGAACATGGATACACTACATCGCAAAAGTGGTACTGTTCTAAAGGAAATTGTGAAATGGTTTCAAACAAATAAACTATCAGTGAATATTGAAAAATAAACTACATGATATATCGAACTCGAAATGGTAGGAAAAGTACTAGTGGCTTTTCATTCGATATAAACGGAATTCCCATGCAAAGAGTGGACACCAATAAATTTCCAGGAATTGAGTTTGACGAAAATTTACATTGGGAGTCCACATATGGTTTACCTTGAAAAAAATTAATTAAGATACTTAGAATTCTCAAAAAGGCTGGACATGAATTTGGTAAAAAGAATTTATTTCAACTATATAATGCTTTAGTGTATCCATATCTTATCTACTGTTTACTACATGGACAGTAACATACACATGTACCTTAGATAAAATCGTAAAGATTCAAAAGAAAATCATAAGGACAATAACTTTCTCGAGCTATACTGCTTACACTGATGACCTGTTCCATAGATTTAAAAACCTTGAGTTTCAGAGTTTGGATAAGCACTGAACAGGAATATTTATGCATGAGGTAAAATACAATTAAGTTCCATCCATAATACAAAACATCTTTGGTGACATACATTGTCACAAAACCAGACAATACCGTAGTTTTTGTGTCCAAAAATGTTGTACAAATTTTAAAAAGTTTTCGATAGTATGTCATGGACCTTCAATTTGGCAAAAAATCCCATTTACATACATAAAGCGAATTCAATTCACAAATTTGAAAAAAAAAAACCCACCTGAAGCAGCACATTCTAGAAGAACAATGAATCAGCTACAGTGAATACTTCCTTTTTGTTTAACACTTCTGAATAATTTATTTGTAATAAACTACTGTAAATATATGACATGGGCAAATTGTACGTATTCAAGGGCCCTTTAGGTTGGGGGAAATATAAGCCCCGTAAGGTTTACTTCTCGCATTTAAAAATGTGTTTGTGAAAATATTTACTTATAACTTTCTTAATGTATACATATACCATTTGTTTAGACTATTTGTAGTTGATCTTCTTCAATGTATAATGATTTTCAGCAAGAAAGCAATACAATACAATACAACTATTATGACCAATTTAAGGGGGATCCAAACAACTTGCATTCATAGCAATTGCTCTTTCTTTGCATCATGGATATTTTATGCACCAGATGTATTTCACAGGATGAAGAATTTGTCCAGTTACCATGTGCGGTGTACATAAGGTAACTGGCAAAACGCTGAATTTGCATCTTTTATTTTTTCCATTGTTTTTTGAGACAATCGCCCATGAAAACGTAGTAAATACATAAGCTTTTTTACACCCCGTGGAGAATTGACGCGTACTTGTACACTACTCTTGTTTGTTCTGCTCAGTCCCGCTGTCCACACGGCCTTTCCTTCATTCGTCCATCCATTACACCTTGTATCCCCAACTGGTCAAAGGTCTTCAATCATATTTATTTGAAGGACTAAGTCAATGCGAAAGCTGTTGAACCCTTCCAGCCACCTGAGCTTTTTAATGCTGAATGGCTCCTGACTATCAGCAGGTCCCAATTATTCATTCAATGCGAAAAAAAAATCAAAATAATATCATTTGTGCACCTACAAAATACAGGCCCTATAGAGGTTCCCTTTACTGTATTGTTTTTCAGATACAAAAACTTTGACGTTGAAATGGGCATCAGAATACGCTAGGTGTTGCACAGGCCACTTGAGCCGTGAGACCCTGCAACCAGCCACACTTGTTACCTGTGACGACGAAGAGGGCCAATAAAAATGTGATCTATGAGCATCTGAACAAAAATTGTTTCACGACGTGGAGCATCATTCTCTAAAGCTGCCACCTCTTGTGTGTACGGACCTTTATCACACGATTGGATTGCCTTAATTGTCATTAGTCATTAATGTCAGCTGAAATGCATCGCTTAGAATGACATTTTATTGCACATTTTCCAATATGAAATGCTCATCGACTATATATAGACAACCTCTGCTATTGTGATGTGAGATGCTTTCTTTTTCAAGTCAACCTCCACTGTTCATTGTTTGTGATTGTCCTAACACATGACAGCATTTTTCTTATTTCAGAATTTCACCGTTGTTTCGTGCCTTAATGTGCAACATGTTACCAACCATTTGTCCAATCCTTAATCTACCACACCGCACTCAAGGCATAACCCGGGAAACGTCACATACATATAGAATCGCGTTAAAGTAATTGTATCAGACCTACCCAGCGATACACACAACAAAGACATAAGCCAGCGCTGACTAAAAAGTCGGTTCTCCCAGACGCACTTACTCCTGCCTGTTACGCCACGTATGGGCTAAAAACGTTTCCATGCGAAGTCGATCTTTCTTCTGCAGCCCCTAGTGTACAATTAGAAAACACACAACGTTTGTCAACTGACAACTTTTTTCTTAAATTTGTTTAATTTTTCTTCTCAGTGATTTTACGTAATGCTTAAGTTTTTGACATGTAGTGGATAAAGTCTGCAAGTTAACTTCTCAAAAATAAAAAATAAGCCTTTTTGTTCCTAGCAACATTTTTTATACTTCTTCATTAATTGCATGAACAAATATCTGTTTCGAAAGCCCTGTAGTGGAATCAAATGCGCACACAATAAAAAAGACGGCAGTTTATGTACGCCCGGCTTTCAACTCGAGTTTTTGCATGATGTTTCACCAGGCACTGATCGCGACTGCTTCACGATCCCATTTGTCCGTCTCAAGAGTCGACAGCATGAACTGCGTCACGTTCGCACGCGGTATGCATCCCTTTCCACCTGGCACAAACGGTCCGATTTCTGTGCGAATTGTGTTCTCTGTGAAACATTTAAAAATGTCATTGTGTTCATATAATCACAGTTTGTTGAATAGAGCAATATCTTACAAAAAGGTTAACATGATAATGTCAGCATGCTTAAATGTTATGCAAGTCTCATCCCAATAAATTTAAAGACCCATTAAGGGTGTAGGTCTTTTTTCTGTTCCCGTGTGCTCAGTTACATTAACTTATCTAATAAGAAGAATCCACCCACGTTGACCTGTAATTCCTCATTTTTTCCCATAAGCTTACTAAAACTATACATTTTCTTGATGCTACACATATCAGAATTTGCCGAAAGTAAAGCGCAAGCATTATATATGTATTTATAAGATATGTTTGCCCATTTTACATGCAAGTATGATCTGCAACTTTCTGCACCTTCTTCACAAAATATAATTTTTTTGAATTTGAAAATACAAATAGATGTAGAGGGGCGGTGTCATCAAAAATTTTTTATATCTATATATATTTTGATACAAGTTATGGAAATCCAATGTTGTTTCAGGAAGGTCATATAGTTTCTTCCTTTAGTAAGCTACAAAGGCACGGAATGGTTTCATAAAAAATGAAGAAAAACCTATCCTAGATTCAATATTTATTAACGGGTTATTCAAAGATCACAGAAGTCTTATTTTATGTCATTCACAACATTGGTTGGTGTAGCAACATAAAGTTCTGAGAAATATATAGCGGTGCCATTTCCGAGACATAATTGCCTTTTGCATGAAGAATACTCACCCCTTCACCGTACAATTCCCTGGGCGTATAAGGCACACTTCCACACTCAGCGTTTAACAGTTTTATCAGTGTAGCACAATTATACAGCTTACAAATCAACTTTTTTCTTTCTTGTTTTTTCTAGTGCAGCCAAGCATCCGTTGTGCTTGATGGTTTTAATAACAAACAGAGACATTGCATCAGTGCCAAGCATCAAAATGACTTGACACAATAACAGGAATTAGTGCACCCATTGTTGTCCTCCGTTTTTGCACAAAGGTTTCAAGGTGCCAACTGATGAGGCACATTTATGTAAAACTTTGAAATCGTGGAGATGTTAAACCAAATGGCTGTTGAAACCACTGGTCTGTCACCAATGGTATTGTTTACTTTTCATTTGGATTAATAATTTCCAACAATCTAGCAGACTTGACATGGGGATATGTGTAACTCTATACAGGGAATTAAATTGCCAGTAAGCCTGGACAGTACATATTCAGATGATGCTCACTTCTACCTGAGTAAGTGACCTGGCCTGCACGGGGCACTCATGCTATTGACTCTAGGAATATATGCTATGGAACATTGCTGATTGATATAAACAAATGCCACTTGATCAACGACAGCAAAAATCTTCTGACTTCTAAGCATATTTTTCGTTCATAAAGAATCACTTTTAAAATCTGAATTTTGGTGACCAGAAATTTCAAACACAAAACTTTGCAAACATGATGAAAAGCGATTTTGCGAAATGCGAACGTGTGGCCCACTTTATGCTTCCCCGGTTACACCTTAAAGGGATGTCACCAGCATGAAGACATTACTGCGGCCAGGGTCGCGTATCTGGTGATACCAGCATTAAATTCGACCGTTTCTATTTTCTAAAAATCGGCAACAAATTGATTTTTTTTTGCATAATATGCATTGTACGGTGTATCATCATCCGTTGTTTCTTTGGGTATGAATCCGTGTGTGACAATCCAAATTGCTGTTATTTAATGTTAATGACGACAGATAGGTTGCTTTGCTGTCTGTGTTGTAGAGCCTTCTGTTCTTTTCCTGGTACAAGCAATCAAGAAATTTGCTTCTGTCAAATATTTAATTCCTGAAAGAAAAAAAAACTATGAAACGCCATAAATCACCAGATCAAATGGCACCAAAGCCCTTACCAATGATCTTTTTATCGTCCAGCCTGGGTGACCGCACGATGGTGAAGTGGATGTCTTTCCTGGCTGAATAAATAGTCTTCTATGGCTGCCAGGCTGGCAAGATTTTGGCCGATATACAATGGTCGCATCAGCCACTCAACTTATCACGGGTGGTTCCGGTCAGTTACAAACAAAAGTGTTGCATCGATCAAAAGTATAACATCTTTCTGCAAATTACTTGACCCATCCGTTAAATCATAATTCTGAAACCTACAGTCACGGACTCCCTTAATGTCATAATCTTTCTGTATCCTAAGTAGAGTGGGATCTTTTGAATAAACAAACACACACATATACATATTACATATGACTTTATTTGTATTCTGTGTTATATGGCAGACCGATAATTTGTTTCTTTCCTTCACACCATGATACGTGCAGTCCCCATATCTCATCAGAATAATGGCTTTAAGTTCCTTTTAGCTTAGGTCCTGTACGAAAACACACAAGAACCATTGGCTGCTTCCTTAGGTGTATACACAAAAAACATGTTTCGCCTGGGCCTTTCGGAAAAAAAAAACTAGAAAAGAAATTTTGCTTCAAAGCAAATATGTCTTTGTGACTTCAAAAGTTGTAAATATTAGACACTACAACTTTTGTCCTTTGCTACTTCACATTCCATTAAGCTCATGGCTGGGTGAAAATTTAAAACTCCACATGACCTTGACCTTTGACCTTTAGACGTGACATGTATATTGCAAAAATGTACAGTGATAAAATACCCACAATTTAAGACCGAAATGAACCAAACCAGATAAAAATTGACCAAGTTAAGGCAAGATGAAAGATTCAAAGGGCCACATGACCTTGACCTTTGCCCTTTAGAGCACATGCTCTTACAAAAATGTGCAGTGTTGCAATACCTACAATTTGAGTCTAACATGACTAGAATTGGATGGAAATTGGGTTAATTATGACTGGATGAAACTTTCAAAGGTCCAAATTGCGTTGACATTTGACCTGTAGAGGTCATTTGCACGTTTCAAAAGTGTCCAATGTTACAATAGCTACAATTTGAGGCCAAAATGATCAAAACTGGACAAAAATTGACCAAGTTATGGCTTGAAAAAATCCATTATCTAAAGGGACTTTTGACCTTGAAATGACCTTTGACATTAAGCTGACCTCTCTTTGAAGTCAACCTTGACCTTTAAAATGACGTTGTGACCTAAAATTGACCTTTGACCTTGGCATGATCTTTACATTTCAGATGATATTTAAATTGGTATGATCACCCTCCCATACACTCGCAACCATATCTACTACCGTATATAAGATATTGCAGATTTAATACTTAAATCAGTCCTCATTTGGATAATTTCGAAAAGCATGACCTACCATTATAAAAAGGCAAGACTTGTCCAAAGAAGTATAATTGTGCCAAGTTCGAAGCTTCTATCTATAATTGTCATCAACAAAAAGGGCGGACAGATTTGTTTAAAAAAAAGAAAGAATTGTGTTGGCACACAGACATTATTAGTTATTCACTGTGTTAGTGTGAAATACAGGACGTATCTCCCCCAAAGACAGCTGTATTACCCGAGGCGAAGCCGAAGGTAATACAGCTGTCTTTGGGGGAGATACTTCCTGTATTTCACACTAAAACAGTGAATGACGATTTTATCCCATTTTTGATGATGTAATTTCATGCTCAAAAAAGACACATGTTCGACCCGCTGCTGCTGCAGTTCACTTCACAGTCCGCCATCATGTTGTCGTCTGCAGCGCGTCAAGGCTTGTATTGCAGGGATTTATGGTGGCTGATCGATGCACTAACCAAATTGGGAGATACAGTGAGAATACCGCTGTATTCCCCGGCCAGATACGAGAATACCGCTGTATTCCCCGGTCAGTTTCAGGAATCGCACTGTATTTCACCTTTGCAGTAATTAATGCACAAATAAGGGTAATACAAAGAGTGTACCATAGCTATTAACCAATCAGAAACCAAGGATTCTATCAAAAATGGGATAAAATTAGTGGTTGGCCCGCTTGTGTTCGTGTTGGTCTATAATGACCCCCTTCCTCTAATGGCGATTTAAAAGTCTTACAGCAACATGTTGTGTTCGAAAATAGTCCGCATGAAGTCTACCTGCATAACTCATCATGATATTTTATTGATGCCAACTGTTTCGATTGTATTTTATAATACCCATAATACCTAGAAAAAAATCCTCCAACCCCCTATGTTGACTTAAATTACAAGCAGCACATCTAAAATGAATACTATACATACACATACTTCTTTATATATATATATATATATATATATGTGTGTGTGTGTGTGTGTGTGTGTGTGTGTGTGTGTGTGTGTGTGTGTGTGTGTGTGTGCGTGTGTGTGTGTGTGTGTGTGTGTGCTTGTAAGGAAAGAGAGAGGAAACACCCTTATCATTGAGACAGATTACAGCTTACCTTTTGCGCAAATGGTGGACACGCAGACTAGATGGGTGACGGAGGTGCCCCTCATAGCTTTTATTATGACTTCTATACTGTCTCAGTAATATATTCATGGAGTTTCTTGAACACCAGCTTGCCTTCGCTGCCAGGCACGACATGATCACATCACAACCCTTAAAGTGAGGCCTAAAGGAGTCATCAGAAAATATATCTACTTTTTCCACCTGCAATAAAGGGCAGGTTGAATACAGTGAGGGGTTAGCAGTTGCCTCTCAAACATACAAGGTCCATATTACGGAAGATTTCAACCTTACTTTACTTATTTATCTGGACATTAAGACATTTTATCTGGCTTGGAGGACATTTTATATGGTTATAACGGCGTTTTATCTGGTTCGGACGACTTTTTATCTGGTCATTGTGACATTTTGTCCGCTTAAGACGATATTTTATGTGGCTATAACGACATTTATCTGGTTGGGACGGCTTTTTCTCTGGTCATAATATTTTACCTGGTTAGGACGACACTTTATATGGTCATAACGACATTTTATCTGGTTTGGGCCACTTTTTATGTAGCTATAACATTTTATGTAGAGAAATTGTTCATATATATACATATCCATCCATCCATCCAGCCAGCCAGCCAGCCAGCCATGTATGTATTTATTTATTAATTTTTTTAAGATCACGCATGTGATTAACTTAAGGACATATGAATCAATGCATCAAATTCGAAATGTTAATTTTGGTCGTGCCACTTTCTAACCAAATAAGTTTTAAACGTATTGGGTATGACATCACAGAATAATACACAGCATAACTTAAACTTTTCCTTCCCAAAACGTATTGTTCACAGCCATTTATAGCTTATACAATGACTACAAGTCAATCAATAAGACTCTAGAAGAATGTGAAAGTAAAACTTATTAATAATGGATTTTGTTGCACATACACTATCCGCATTTGGTACAGGTGTGAAAACATATCCATGTATGACGTATGTATAATTTTCTACATTTTGCGACAAAGTTTACGTATGATCCAAATCCCTTTCTTACAGATTGCCGTATTTGAGCACTTCGTGAGTGGCGTGTTAACATAACAGTCTGACGTGTTACCACCAAAGCTATTATAATATCTGTACTTACCTGCAGCCGCTGGTGTTTCATGTTGAGATTTAAAGGATCGAGTGCTAATGCAATGACGTCATGGCCCGTATTCAATGCCTGCTCCACCTGAATATCTCCACATGCACCTGTTGCACCCAGAATGGCCAACCTCACCCTCAGTCAGTCCTTCATTGAGAAATATTTTCTCTGCTGTCCTTTACGATTTTTCAATGTAACCAATTCGCTTAAAGATGACGTTGTTATAACTATTTCAAAACCTTTCTCAACTACTTTAAAAATGACATAAAGTGATAAGAGTGGACTGAAAATGTGAAGGCAGGAAAAATGATCATTCCATCATGGCTGTATAGTACTGCAATAGCAATAACCAAACTCATGAGGAATGTGTTTCAACTTCTATGATGCAACCGATCATCTCTTCCCTTTACTTTTTTGACAGCCTTTTCTACGGGCTACACTTTGAACAGGCGAAGATGTATTTTCATGGGACCAGACTGATGACTAAAGCTTTGTGGCTATGTTCATGATGATGATTTATTGGTTGGGGAAAACTGAAATACACTCACACACGCCGTACACACACACACAGACACACATTTATATGTCTATATATATATATCTATATATATATATATATATATATATATATATATATATATATATATATATATATATATATATATGTATGTATATATAGATATATAAATATGTATAATTAAGTACAATTAGCTAATTGTACTTAAAATCCTGTTTTTGGCATAGATGCTGGTGACTTTCATTCTTTTCTGACATGCCTTAATGCACATTTACTCAATATTAAAAAAATTACTCAAAATTGACAGTATTTTCTCAAATCTCACAAACCTGATACATTGACTCAGGGTTGGCAGTGAAATAGAACTTAATTGTTTGAGGAGTAGGTGTCATCATGGAGTTTGTTTTACTTTTCTGGTGTAGGATGTACATTGTTGCAGCCCTTGTTAAGATTTCCCCGGGTTTGTACAGGTGCTCTAGCTGCAACTGTTTATTTTACAATCACTGGGACTGAGCTGACTAACAAGTCAGCTGAGCTAATAATAAAATTTACATAGCGCTCATTCCATGTTATGCACGCCTTGAACAATATTCCTTGCTGACAAGATGAATAATGATATGTTATCAAACAAGAGGCGTGTGACAGTCCTGTGATAAGCTTCGCGTACATTCACGCACAAAATGAAGTGGTCCTATAAACTTTAGAATGAAATCAAAGACACCTTTGTCTAAGAACATCCCCAGTGCTGTTAACACGTAGATACTGAGTTACTGTTTTCCGAATTTTGATAATTTGTTAAAAATCGGAAAATGAGAGACCAGTGAGTATTGGCCAATTTGACTGATATCCAGTCAAGATATATTTCCGACAAGTTTGAAGAGGATCCACCTTCCAGTTTGGGGCAAAAAGTCAAGCATAATAAAAAGGCAAAAATGTCTTTTGAAAAGCGAGAAAACATTACAGGCCAACATTTGTGATATAGAAGTTCCAAGACGTATCCCTACGCAATTTGAAAGAAATTGGTCAATTGGTTTTGAAATAATTTTTGGTGTTTTTGTTTTTACTAATTACCTAAAAGAATACCAAAACAAATAGAAACTGTCTAAACACAATTGGAGCGGGACTATTTGTACAAGCGTTGCAGAGCCTAAGCTAAGGTTATGCCTACCAAATTTAAAGTGAATCTGTTTGACGGTTGAGAGAGGTCAAGAACATGAATTTCCATTGGAATCCCGTTGACTTACATAGTATTGGATGGAATAGCTGCATTAACCGACAGGTATCCGTATTTAAAAATTCGCTAAATATCAAAGATGCAGATTATCGCTACGTAATGAATATCTGTGTTTTACAATCCTGCAAGCTACACGCAGTTTCAGAAGAATCTGAGTGTCGCTTTTGGAGTAGAAAATATCGGAATGACAAAAAAAATCGTGAATTAAAAAAGAAATTGTCGTGCTAATTGTGGATGAATTTAAGGGGGGGGGGGGGCTCCAAAAGTGCTCCTATGCAATTTCCAAGGAAGGTCAAGTGTTGGTTTTTTTTTTGAGATTTCACAAAATAATGGAATCATTAAAAAGTGACCTTTTAAACAGATTTTATAGGTGCCTAGCAAACGCATGTCCCCACCACGTTTCATCTTTTTGAAGGTTTTGCAGAAGTCGAAAATGTAAAATATAGATAAAATCCCCATTGCCTTACATGGTAACCATAGGAACGTATGTATCAACCGACAAGGAATAGAATGAAAATTTTCTTTAAAAATCACGAACACAGAGTATCATTACCTGGCGACCAACTCCCCCCCCCCCCCCCACCACCACCACCACTAACCCAACAACGCCCCCCCCCCAAGCTACAGCTACATTTCCACCAAGTTACAGAAAACCCTGAAGGACACCTTTGCTTACATCCTAAAAAGCCAAAACACAATAAAATTGGTGAGGAAAAAACCGGAACACCTGTTAAATAAATTGAGATATAGGTTCCCCGGACGTCTCCCCAAGCAATTGACCAAGCGGTTTTGGGATAATTTATATATTTTTTTTTTCAAAAAATAAAAGCCCGCCAAAACTTTTTTATTTTTAGTTTATGCAAGTGAGATTGTTGAATATGTCTCCTGAGCCATTGAAATGATTATTTGACCACACTAAGATGCTCAAAATTGTTCAAGACCCAATAGAATCAGCCAGAGCAATTAATGTTTACGTCCGCAGGGCTACTGTGCGGGCCGTCCTTGCAAAGTCGTTTTCAGTGCTATAAAATCTCTTGTCCTTGTCGTCCTCTGCAAATGCAATTAAATTAACCATCTCTCCTGTGTTTCTGGATGGTACTCCAATTCCAGAAGCAAAGAGTCATGCCCATTAGGAAATAACGCTTATTGGAATCTGCCTTGGCACGCTCACATTGCTAAGGTTGTTGAAAAGCCAGTAGGCGTGTGATCTTGCTCAAAAAACATTAATACACATTTTCCAAAAATACTCGGATTAAGGTAATAACCAACCCACTTTGCCTATTTTTCAGTCATTTGTTTTTTTTGGATTATTGATAAGATACATATGTTGTCTACCCTTGGTCGTAACTTGGCAGTGTCAACTCGGTTATAAGTTACATAAAATTGAGATAATATATAGCCACTTTTTCCGACGTACGGACCAGTGCGTGTTTGTTAACAGACAGGAGCTGCCATGCGACACGGCCTGCTGCCAATCAAACGGTCACTATACAAACCCGCTTGAGTTGTATAGTAAAAATTGGTCTCCCCTACGTGTGTGTGCATACAAATCCTCGTTGAGATACTGAATATTTTGCTTTTCTGACATACCCCCATCCAATATATGACCCAAACAAAACTCATTACATGCAACTCAAGAAAACAGAATGTCACTTTTAATATAAACTGATATACACTGTTTGCTTGTGTGTGACGGTAATGTGTTTTCCATTACAGTAAGTCACTTGGGTATTCATATATATATATATATATATATATATATATATATATATATATATATATATATATATATATATATATATATATATATATATATATATATATATATATACGAAATAAGGTGATATATTCCAATAATGAAGACAGATTTTAGATAGGCGGCGATAAGGTATATTTCCAAAGTTTGTGACATACATGTTGAGTTATAAGAAGAAAGGATTTATTTTGTATAAAAAACAAAAACAAAAAAGTAATAAAATAAAACACAAACAAAACACCCTCCCCCTAAAAAAAAAAACAAAAAATAAAACAAAAACAAAAAATACTCAAAGAACAACATAAAAAAACTTATAAGATACGTATATAAATACCATGAAAAAGAGACACCAATGCATGTGTTTTACCTGCGTATTCATTGTGTTCATATCTTGTCGCAGTAATGTGAAGACTTCATTTAATCCATGTTAGATGGGTGATTAACCTTTGGTTCATGTGAGTACAGGGCTATTGTGTGTTGCTGTTGCAAAAGTGAAAGTAACTTACCACTCAATTTCTCCGAAAGAACTGACACGTAGCATGTGTGTCATGCAGATACCACAAGATTATGACGCTGTTGACACCGCTGATTATAAAAGGTGTTGATACCTGATGATCCAGCAGTATCCAGTCACGTTTGCTTGGAGCAATCTCTTTGATACAATTCTCGATAAAATTTTCTGCAGCTATTTCGGAGCTATAATCCAACGAATGAGGTGAGTAAAAAATAAATGCTGTATTTATCTTTATGGGTGCTTGTTTAATATTGATGTGCAAGAGACACGTACACCTCAGCCCCAAAATTTTATATACATTTATTGCAGATGTTTTTATAGCTCTCTGTTGTTTTTGTTTTTCTTGATGAAATGAAAACGCAATATCAAAACTTTGTTGAGTCGAATTATATTAAAATATATTATAAGTTTCTCTCTCGTTGTATTTTTGCTTTCATTAAAGCTAAACAGGAAAATTTCAAACATGAATTAATCCAAAGAAATAAATTTCACTACCCTATCGGAGCTGTACACCTAGACGAATGTTTTAAATGTTTTCATGTAATCAAATCCAAACATAGTTTTGCTTAACCCCCCCCCCCCAAGTCACGGGATACGTATGTAGGGATATACGACAGAAGGGAAGACAGAATAGAAGAACTGCATTGAAACTGAGACAAACGTATTGATGCTAAGATGAATGAAAAACTTACAACACGACGGAACAGAGAGGCTGTAAGCCAATTGGACAGAGAAAGAAATAAAAAAAGTTACAACGAAAAACGTCATCGTTAAGAGATGAGATCACTGCACTGCCAGCTGCAAGCTCAGCAAGGAGAGCCAATACCACTCCATGACCAACAGTTGCTCCCAAAAGGCCACCCACATCCGCTATGGAAATTCTGCAAGAGCCACAAGCTTCACTCACAAGAAGAACGTACTGATTCTAAATAGCGCACAATTAAAATATATGCACCAAGGATACTAGGCGGTATAAATCCTAAAGTGAAACTGGAGAGAGTTTTCACAGCAGAAACAAGTAGGTAAAACCATTGCCACTGAGCCTAAAAATTAAATTAAAGGATTTATGGATCCCAATGATGGATCCTTTCTCTAGTATTGAGGTAAAGATATATCAAATACATGTGCACGCATCAAAGAGTTCGAGTGATGAGTGAAAGAGTTAATGCCTCTATGAGCCGAACGTTGCTTCATTTGCTCAACGTATGAATACTTTATGGCATCGGTGGTTACAAATGCATCCGGGGCCAATATTAAAGTATTAAATCCGGGGTAACAGAAGTAAGGTTTTCTATAAGCCCAAACATACTTTAGTTTGATAATATGTATCAAGATATGTCCAAATAGCAATGAGATATAAATTTACTATACCATTGAAAGTAATGTATATTACCTACCTATATTTACCTGCCGGTAAATCTTACGTCCCCAACATTTGTCTCTGTCCTCACAATTTTCCCATCCTTCCAACCCCAAATCCCATCCACCGCTTGTACCTTCATCCCATTACAAAAAGGTTGCTGCCATTTTGCTCTTATCATCAATGATACATGTACGTAGTGCATCGATGTATGTAAAAAGAGAAAATCCGCGTTTGAATGCGATGCTACTCTAACTTGTAAATACCCGGATGAACCAATTCTTGGCCTTCTTTGCTTTGAACACTTCGAAATAGTGCGTGTGACTTCTGTAAAACTTCTTATGATTACTGCACTCTGTACATTGTAATAAAAACACTATTAACAAAAATAAAAAAATCCGTTGATTTACATAAAAACACCGGATGACTAGCTGGTGCCGAGGTTCGCAACAAGGCACAGGAGCTAGAGTTAGTGGATTGTGGAGGCGAAGGCTTTAATGCAGCTATTGACAGATACATTTTCGGCATGTTGGAAGCAAACAATTGGAACCAGCGTTAGTCCAATCGATGTTATGGCCATTTGGGATGCTCATCCTAAATGTGACAATTGGACAACTATGTTTCGTTTAGCGCCCAAATGTAATGTGTTTTCAACAGGGAAAAAAGGGACCTCTGCTGGAGACTTTTGACACCGCTAAACAGGCCTATGCAAATAAGCAAAATATATTCATCTATTTGCTGCCTTTGGCTACACATACGTATCTTCAGGCAGACGCATATTTACGTACATATTGGATTCAACCTTTCTACAACTTAAGTGATTGCCAATGTAAGCCTGAGCTGTGAAATGAGGCCTATATTAAGGGTATGTGCATAGTACATTATTATTATTATTATTATTATTATTATTATTATTATTATTATTATTATTATTATTATTATTATTATTATTATTATTATTATTATTATTATGCCCCCCTTCGAAGAAGGTGGGGCATATAGCGTTGCACATGTCGGTCGGTCTGTCAGTCTGTCGGTCGGTCGGTCTGTCGGTCGGTAGACTGTGGTTTCCGCACAATAACTCAAGAAGTTTTTAAGCTAGGACTTTGATACTGTATTAGTGTATCTTTCTGGTCAAAAGCTAGGCGAAGTTCGAAGATGGGTGACCTTGACCTAATTTCCAAGGTCACAGTGGTACCTGAGTCCGCACAATAACTTAAGAGGTTTTTAAGCTAGGACTTTTATATTGCACATGATTATAGTCCATATTTGGGGCTAGACGAAGTTTGAAGATGGATGACCTTGACCTCATTTTAAAGGTCACACAGCCACTTGACTGAATATGGTTTCATGCTTTCTGCATGATAACTTATACCTTGGAGCTAGAACTTTTATATTGCACAGCTTTATGGTTCTCTGTAAGGGCTAGGTTAATTTTGAAGATGGGTGACCTTGACCCAGTTTACCAGGGTCACAGAAAGATTGAAGTTACAGTGTGGTTTCCGCACAATAACTCAAGAAGTTTTTGAGCTAGGACTTTGATACTGTACGGGTGTATCATTCTAATTAAAAGCCAGGCGAAGTTTGAAGATGGGTGACCTTGACCTAATTTCCAAGGTCACAGTGGTACCTGAGTTAACTTTGGCTTCCGCACATTAACTGAAGAGGTTTTTAAGCTAGGACTTTTATATTGACCTCTTTTTAAAGGTCACAGGCCATTTTACCGAATATGGTTTCACGCTTTCTGTATGATTACTTATACCTTGGAGCTAGAACTTTTATATTGCACAGCTTTATGGTTCTCTGTAAGGGCTAGGTCGATTTTGAAGATGGGTGACCTTGACCCAGTTTTCAGGGTCACAGAGAGATTGTAGTTAAACTGTGATTTCTGCACAAAGAAGTTTTTGAGCCAGGACTTTGATACTGTACAGGTGTAACATTCTAATCAAAAGCTAGGCGAAGTTTGAAGATGGGTGACCTTGACCTAATTTCCAAGGTCACAGTGGTACCTGAGTTAACTTTGGTTTCCGCACATTAACTGAAGAGGTTTTTAAGCTAGGACTTTATATATTGTACAGGATTATAGTCCATATTTGGGGCTAGGCGAAGTTTGAAGATTGATGACCTTGACCTCATTTTACAGGTTAAAGTATAAAGATATGTGACATTGATGTATGATTAACCTTCACTAATTTTGTAAGGTCACGTGTGCCCTTTCTACCACTATCAATAGGGTAGCGAGGGCAAGGGTAGCGAGGGCAAGGGTAGCAAGGGCAAGGGTAATGAGGGAGGGGGGCATCAATGTTTTACAAACATATCTTTTTATTATTATTATCATCATTGTTATTATTATCATTATTATTATTATTATTATTGTTGTTGTTGTTGTTGTTGTTTTTGTTGTGTATGTGTTAGACAATGCTCGACCAGTCACAACTCGTCAGTGTGACTTCATGTCCAGACCACACACACACACACACACACACACACACACACACACACACATATGTATATATATATATATATATTATTATTATTATGATTATTATTATATTATTTTTATTGTTATTATTTTTATTATTATTATTATTATTATTATTATTATTATTATTATTATTATTATTATTATTATTATTATTATTCCCTTTATTATCATTATTATTATTATTGTTATTATTATTATTATTATTATAATTATTATTATCATCATAGTTATTGAAAAGTAGATAACGTGGGCAAACCTGTATATGGTAACATACAGAAAAAGTGCATGTGCTCAAATGATTATGGTGGGTGCGACGAACATGAAAACTGCCATATTCTGGACCGTATATATCACAAGTATCTTATATCATTAATACGACACTATGATATTAGGTGAGAGACCTATGGAGAGTGATAGACATAACAATGGAACTTTGCTATCTATTACGGATTCAAGAGGCAGGCAAATATAAGATTCCTGACTCAATATAAACAAGGCAGTCTTAAGGATAAAATAATGTCACATTTACACGACAATATTATATAGTACAGAAACACATGATCCATATTCATTAATTTACAAACCCAACAATGACGGCAAAGAGATTTCAGATTTGCCAAAGCATCAACATTTCTTTTCCAATACCAATGTGAAGAAACAAATCTCACTCCTGACTTGAGACAGGCAGTCACCCATAAATATAGTTGAAGTGGCCCCTGGTGGCAAAATTGAACGTTTGATATTAACGGATGTCAAACCATGTACAAGATAAACAATCCTTTTGTATTGTTTTTCAGGCCGGGATTTGTAATTTTAATAAGCAGATTGATGCAGCTCTTTTTACAAATAGCTGGTTAAGTTATCCACATGATGTCTTTTTATACAACCCAAATGTGTAAAGATCAGGATGAAATGTGGATAATTTCAAAAGACATGAGAAAAACTTCACCCAGACGGGGCTTGTACACATACAAATATGTCGATTCAGTGAAAAAGGAAAAGACTCCCCCCTTCCCCCATGTCACTTTTTACCTTTGTCTGGGGATGTGAGGTTTTACATGCAAGTGTAAATTTAAATATATGTTGACATTTTGATCTTACAGTTATAAAGTTTTGAATCATGGTCTTATAAATCATACCTCTACATGTGGTCACTGACAATTTCAACCGGTGAGCCGTGTTAGACACCTAATACCTTAAAATGTCTTTGGTATATAACCTGTCAATAATTATTAATCTTAATCATGATTTTCGCAGATGGCATCCTCCATGAGCCCTGCATCCTTGGTCCAACCAGCGCTGAATATCCTGGAAAAACTCTTAGCCATGTTCCAGCGTATTAAAAATATCCAAGGTGAATAAAGAGCATTTCTCAGTAGATTACAGAATATTGAAAGCATACTTTGCCGCATTGGGAATCATCGACGTCTTGAGGTACGCATGGCCGTCATTGAAATAGAGTCATTTCTGGAAGGAGTGACAGATTTCATTGAGGAATTGCAACGCAACAGTACAGCAGAAAGGTGCTACTGGAACTTACATCGAAGAGCTGTGAAAAAGAATTAAAGGCATACAAACAAACTCTAAATGAATTAATGATAGACCTTACGGCTCTGCTAGCGTCTGCGCAGGTTAGTATTGGCTCACAATAAGGCATATGAATTCGCCAGTCCTCTTGCTGGGTTTAAGGGATCTACAGAGACTTGTCATTTCAAATGTCCTCACCTTAATCCATGTTATTAGATATTGACCATTTGCACGGTATTTTGGTGGTAAATCTCAAGGAAAACGTACCGGAATAACTTGCTTTTAGTCAACAGGTTTCCCCCGGCGCACCCTGAGCGCCTACGCGCACAGGGTGCGTCCACAAAAGACGTTTACTCAGCCTAATGACATAACCTTTATGGTTAAATTAAGACTATTGTCTATTAAATTCTGCAGTGAACTGTAAACAATACCCGTGTGTCCTTTTGTGTTAAAATATTAATACTTGGGTTATGCATTACTGTATAATAAAAGTTTTCCCAAGGGACACATGCTATTTTTTTGCTGAGCAAGTAGCTTTATTTGGGAATATAATGCCCATGAGATGCTTCTTTGCATAATTTTAAGTCCACCTACGGATCAATTTGGGAAAATAAAGCTCAGAAAATTCTGTTTTGTGGACAAATGGTGAAATATAAGGAAATATAAATTATTATACAGTAGTTAGAACCCCAAAGGGTACTAAACATATATATTTATATTTTTGTTGCTTTGTAATTTTCAGCATCTGTAAATATGGTATAATTACAAACATCTAATATGGTGCCACGTGTAACAATTATCATCAGAGACGTCCATAATAGTTTCAGAATCAGGCGGATTTTAGCAGTATGCCACATATATTTATGCTAGGCCGGGGTAGTGGACGGGCGAAGTGCTTTTACAGTATGAGGGAAAATACTTAAATCAACTTGCACCAAACAATGCCTACCATTTGCAATCTCCTCAGGAAAATGATGCACAGGTACTTAGGATTATATGCAAGCAAAACAACATTAACTTTAGGAGGGATGACTTAGATATTTATGTCCTCGTGCTTATTACTTTATTGATCTGCACCATTTTCTTCCTTAAGCAAATGTGATTTCAGTGTAACATAGGAGTCGACAATCACGTTTTATGTGTTTACTTGCAGTATATGCAAGATTGTCAAAACCAAAGCAAAGCAAATGTGGGTGTTACATTTTAACTATCACAATTCGTGTCAGATGTATCGTGCTATGAATTTTGAGATGAAGACTTAAGTAATATAACAGCGTTAAGGTCATTTATTATAAAATCAAAATTGCATTTGGTGTAACATGTGTTCTGAAATGCGGAACATGTTTGCATGTATATGCCCAAGTTCATGTGCGTCCCTGTCCTTGGATATGATCATATGGAATTTACTGTTGTACCTGAGTTATATTAAATGAATATTTTCAGAAGAAATGTACACTATAATTTAGCTTACACACACACACACACACACACACACACATATATATATATATATATATATATATATATATATATATATATATATATATATATATATATATATATATATACTTATTACTTCATTGATCTGGACCATTTTCTTCGTTGCGCAAATTTGATTTTAGTGTAATATAAGAGTTGATGATCACGTTTTATGTGGCTTACAAGGCTCTTAAATATATATATATATATATAAGTTACCCGCTGAAGACCCTTTAATCTATTATTTGGGCTAATACAGCCTATGTCATTTTTTTTACAGAGGAACGTGTGCAATATGGACAATAGTACTTCTACGTATATTGATTAGACAGGGACAGGTTAGCTTATGGAGAGTAAAGAGTTCGAACTGCGGAACAGGGTAATTGACTACTTGGAAGTGGCTATGGGCAAACACACACACACACACACACACACACACACACACACACACACACACACACACACACACACACACATATATATATATATATATATATATATATATATATATATATATATATATATATATATATATATATATATATATATATATATAAACATATAGATGTGTGTATGTGTGTGTGTTACAATGCCCACCTTCTGATATTCTAAATTGTAGCAGAAATCAACAAAGAATGACAACGATCATTTAACTTTAACAATGACAATATATTAGCAATCATAATCAGGAAAGAGTATGCAAAAATCATAACTTATATTGGCTGGTATTTCGATTAGTAAAACAGTCTGTAGATAAATCCGAATCCCTGGTGAGATATTATCCGTAGGTACTGCCCCACACTTCCAAGTCCTATGACAGATGCCAAATAGTCTGCTACAAATCCCATAGAGGTATGGTTTTGTGCCCAATATGGTACTCAAAGGCGCAGTGCTGATCCAAATCCCACAGAGCTGACGTTTGGTTCCATTCTGGTACAATTAACACCACAAATATACCAGTCCACTCAAACACACTGTCCACACTCCACAGGTACAATGTTTAAATGAGTATCTCATTGACAATAGCAATGGCTCACAGTCCCGCTGGCTTGAATTAGTACGGCTTCTGCCAGGTCTCACAATTCTCCTCTTTCTCAGTTATGAAGGAGCTGCTTTATATATTTAGGCTGAAAAATCTCATAATATTTTCTAGAGTTTTTCAATAAGTCACACATCTCAGTTCAGCTAAACCTGTGTGAGAATTCCCCCATATGAATGTAGGTCATCATTCTAGCTTATTCTGATTGTTTACAAAATCATGAGTCACCCCTACAAAGCAGGTCACCTCAGTGACTCTGTACACACTCAATGAGTACCTCTCCAAATCAAAGCATTTATCAAATCCATAACAATGCATGTGTATATACATATAAGAGCAAAGCAAACCCGTGCTGTTGTGCTCAACTTTTTTTTTTTTCGGATTGGGTGGTGTGATGTAAAATAACATATTACAGGTGCGATAGGATCGGCATTACCACTTTTGAAGAAAAAAGAAGAGAAACTTGTCATTATAGCATCCACTGTTAACTTTGGTTGGACGTTACTGCATGCTCACTTAACGATAATACTGTTATTTTGTGAGTAGATGTTTTTGTTACAAATTTAATGCCATGACTGAGCTCCAAGACAAAATGCTGCCCAGTGATACATTTTAAGTCTTCCAAGCGAGTATACATTCAGTACTGACATTATCAACACAATGAAACTCTATGCAGACTCGCTAAGCTAACTATGAAGTGTAAAAGATAGAATGGGGACAAAAGCATATGAAAATTAGGAAATGAATGCCAGTGAACGTACTTGAGGGAAAAAAACGTTATTAGGACATGGTGCCATCTAGGAGCCACAGTCATTTATAGTTCCAGCATCGGCAGAAGTAAACATACTTAATGGTGCAATAACTTCGATCTCTACCTATGTCATAGAGGATAGCAACATGCCTTTGTTAATACTGGCTGATATAAATCTCAACTTTCTAAATAATAATGAAGGAAATGTGGGCCATACATATGTTCTTGACATTTTATGATAAGTATAATGTTATAAAGTCTCTTACCTGATTAAAAGTACCACACCAACACTTATGAATGTTTTACTGACCAATTGTTTAAATAAGGTTGTTGAAACAAACTGCGCTGACTCAAGGACAAACAAGATATGTTTGAAAAACATAGATGCCCCCTGCCCTCATTACCCTTACCCTCGCTACCCTATTGATAGTGGTAGATGGGGCACTTGTGACGTTACAAAATTAGTGAAGGTTGATCATACATCAATGTCACATATCTTTAAACTTTAACCTAGCCCTTAAAAAAACGACTAAAAACCTGGACAATATAAAAGTTATAGCTGTAATATTAGTCATCATTTAGAAACCATATTCAGCAAAGTGGCTGTATGACCTTGGAAATTAGGGCAAGGTCACTCATTTTCACTCGACCTTCAGCTATTGTGCAAAAACCACAGGAAGTCTACTGTCTGTGTGTGATCCTCAAATCTGGGTCAAGGTCACCCATCTACAAACTCAAACTAGCTCTTATAGGCAACCATAAAGTGCAATTTAAAACTGCTACCTCTAAAATGCAAGTTATCATGCAAAAACAGTATTCAACCAAATGGCTCTGTGATCTTTGAAATTAGATCAAGGTCACCCATCTTCAAACTTAACCTAGCCCCGAATACGGCCAATTTTCAAGTGCAATATAAACGTCTTAGGTTAAAAATTTCTTCAGTTATCATGTGTAAACCAAAGTTTACTCAGGTACCAACGTGACCTTGGAAATTAAATCAAGGTCACCCAACTTCAAACTTCTTCTAGCCCTTAGCAAGAACTATAGACCTGTAAATTATCCCAGTTCTAACTGAAAAACTTCTTGAGTTATCATGCAGAAACCACAGAAATTCTACAATCTCTCTGTGACCCTGAAAACTGGGTCAAAGTCACCCATCTTCAACGTCAACCTAGCCCTTACATAGAACCATAAAGTTGTGCCATATAAAAGTTCCAGCTCTAAGGTATAAGTGCAGAAAGCATGTAACCATATTCAGTAAAGTGGCTCCGTGACCTTTAAAATGAATTAATGGTCATCCATCTTCAAACTTCGCCTATCCCCGAATATGGACTATAATCCTGTGCAATATAAAAGTCTGAGCTTGAAAACTTCTTCAGTTATTGTGTGAAAACTAAAGTTACCTCAGATACCACTGGGACCTTGGAAATTAAGTCAAGGTCACCCATCTTCAAACTTTGCCTACATTTTGACTAGAATGATACATCTGTACAGTATAAAAGTCCTAGCTTAAAAACTTATTGACTTATTGTGTGGAAACCACAGGAATTTTACAATCTGTCTGTGACCCTGAAAACTGGGTCAAGGTCACCCATCTTCAAACCCAACCTAACCCTTACAGAGAGCCATAAAGCTGTGCAATATAAAAGTTCTTGCTCTAAGGTATAAGTTATCATGCAGAAAGCATGAAACCATATTCAGTAAAATGGCTCTGTGACCTTTAAAATGAGGTCAAGGTCATTCATCTTCAAACTTCACCTAGCCTGAAATATGGACTTTAATCCTGTGCAATATGAAAGTCCTAGCTTAAAAACCTCTTCAGTTATTGTGCAGAAGCCAAAGTTACCTCAGGTACCACGGTGACCTTGGAAATTAGGTCAAGGTCACCCATCTTCAAACTTTGCCTAGCTTTTGACAAGATTAATATACTTTTACAGTATCAAAGTCCTAACTTAAAAACTTATTGAGTTATTGTGCAGAAACCACAGTCTATTGACCGACCGACCGACAGACTGACCGACCGACAGACCGACAGACCAAAAGACTGACCGACCGACCTACATGTGCAACGGTATATGCCCCACCTTCTTTGAAGGTGGGGCATAGATATTTTCTTTTCGTTGTCCTTAGAAATACAACTGCCCAGATTTTCAAAAGCAGATGTTCAAATTTTCAATCCATCTATTATGCCAGTATATTTCTACTGTGGGCTCAGGCAAAACTACTTTTACCTAGCTGAGATATCTAATGATTTGGTTGATGTGGTACCACAATTCACGTGGCTGAGATATCTACAGTCTGTCCAGCGAGATATAAGCTCAGGGGCTCTCTCATTTACTGCAGGCTGCCCAGGCAGTTTCTAGGCAACCTATTGCAGCCCCAGCAGCAGTGGTGCCCATCACAGTGATTAATATGATAATTAGGGCATACAAACACAAGTACATGGGCACTGTTGGCATGTGGCCTGGCATATTTCTCTGGCAATTTCTTTATGTGGCTGTAAAATATTGAAAATGTTTCAGTTTCTTTCATTCTCCTTGTGTTCAAATGTGGAGATGACCCCTTCCTAACCAAGGCAAATCCAACATGTATTTCAGCTGTTCTCCATGCTACCAGATCACTTGTTATCACAGTACCAAACCAAACATGAATTGAATGTGGACAATAAATGGGTGATAAATTAACTTAAAATGTTTACCAATTGGTCACTATCATGTAATCAAAGGCTCCCTAAGATTAATCAAACCCAGGTGTGTCCCTACTCAAAATGCTGTCCACACTAACATGCTGTATATCATGGAGAAAGCTGAACAGGGCAACAGAGGGACACCCCCTTGTCTGTTTGCTTTCTGGAGAACAATTCTCATGATAGAACTGCCGCTTATGTTTTACTTCCAAAATAAACTTTGTGAGAAAGCAAACTATTTTATGTTTGCAAAGATATTTTTGTTTAGGGATTTTAATTGAGCCAGACTGATAAAGCGCCCACAATTGCCAGTGAATACTGTAAAAAAAACCCTCAGCCTGGTCAGCATTGTTTCTGTACACCCTTTGCGCTAGATGTCAGAAGAAAAACGTGGGGAACCCTTAAAACGTTCAGCAACTAAACTTGCCATAAATGTTTCAAACTATTGCAGTTCATTGTTTGGTAAGTTAATGATTCTGATTGTAGTATTGGTTTACTTATTCTGTACAACCAAGTACATGTGACCATGCATGCTGCAATTTCCCCTGACAGACACACAGCAAATAGCCATGTGGTGCTGCCCAAAATAGTCCTGCTTCTGTGTAATTGGCTGAATTGTAGGTCTCCACTGGGCAGCATGAATAATACGACCTGCCTCCCAAGCTCATCTTGGCTGGATAGATGATAATGGTGTTGATGATGCGGTCTCTTGTTACAACACTTTACTCAAAGAAGTAGTTGACGACCACGCACCACAGAAAAGAAAGGGTGGTGAGTCCAATCAGGCCTATTTTGTGAGCAGCGAACTAGAAAGGGCTATAAATGAAAAACGTACTTTATGCAAACCAAGCAAAAATATACAAAAGGTCTTGAGCCCTTTTGATTTATTATCTTTACCAACAACTTATTTTATGTCATAGTGGTAGCTGTAACACGCTGTCCTTTAGTCATAATGACATTCAGGAAGTTGATTCTGCTGGTAACTTGTGTACTAAATGGCTTAAAAACAGCGACAGGAAAAGTATCCCTGACAAATTTAATGATGATGGCATGATTTTCTCTTCATTCGACTCTCAGTTGGCAGCTTATGACTCTCAATTGAAAACCAATGGTGACAACATAATCCCAAAAGTTGTGTAAAATCAATTGATGCTAATGTTGATGTTAAACATAGTGTAGTGATCATATTTCCTGTAAGTGCAAGCAAGCTCCCAAACAACTCCGTATTCTAAGATGTTTTTCAAACACCTTTGATAAAAAGACAAAGCTTCTACATGTTCATATTTTTAACGTATATGTAACTGTAACAACAAGATACCCATAAGCCTGATGCTCTGCTGACATATAATTTGATGCTGAGGTCATCTATATCAGGCAGTGTTAAACGTCCACATGGTAATCATTCATTGTACATTTGGTGTCATTCTTCTTATTCATTTGCATGTGGTGAAAAAACTGACCAGTCCTCGCCCATTCAATATGGCCCATATGTTTCAAACATTGAAACCACCGATTGCTTTCTTTGAGTCACTGCCTGTATGAAGTCAGGAGTGATTTTTGTAATGAAAAGCATGAATATGGGTTATACTATTCCTACGTATTTGGTACACGACCTCGTTTATACTTTACTCCCTGTCGCAATCAAAGATCTGTTTATGAGTGACCAGCATGCCCCATACGCATTTGCCTTCACTGCCCAAACTTGTGGAATTTTCAATTTTCTACAACAGTGTCATATTTTAATGCAGTAGAAATTTCCTCCAGCGAGTCCTGACACCTTCACGGTTGCAGCCCCATGTTAATTACATGCCTCTGCCAACAATGTCCAGTCAAATCAAGCTGTCTTCATTCTGGATTTCCAAGGCCCCTGTGCAGTAGTCACTCGTGCCCTTGACCCCCTCCACCATGCACTAATTATATTTTCAATATTTACATTAGCATCTATTCGCTTCATATCGGGGCCGAAAATGGTCAGGAGAGGCAGAGAAGATTAGACGTGCTGATTTCTTTTTAAAATACATTGCATTTTTAAAAGGCAGAGACTCAATCCAGTGCTTAAACTAAACTTACAGCATTGTCGTTAGGTCCTTCTTAAGTGATACCATAAAACTGTTAATGAATCATAATTTACATTTAGAATATGATAGGATTGTCTTTTGGGTCATGTTAATGTTTTAAAAAATGAGGTTTATAGAGGCCAATAAGCTCAATAGGTCATGACAAACAATAATGCATACCTCAAACATTAATACGGAAAGAAAGCCGATAATTGCAAGTCAGTGGACTTTTAAATTTAATAAACCAATAAGGTCAAAAATGTATAAATCGGTGTTATGTGGCACGGCCTGTATATGGATGCGTGCCTTATGCTATGATAACAGAGACACGTGCAATGTGTAATGCTTGTTTTCACACTGAGCACCAAATTTTCAAACACCTTTACCCAACCGTCATCAACATAGAGAGCCAAAATCGTGAGGGGCTTCAGGGGCTGCCCTGGTAGCCTACAAATTTCATTTAGACTTCGTTTAGTTATTGTTATTGCTGTTCATGTTGTTGGTCGGTGAAATGATTAAACGCAATCAGGCTATAATTTAGGGACATGAATACAGATAAATGGCAAAATTTGCTTTCTGAATTACTTCCTAGGCCCCATAACTAATCATGAGCATTAAATGCAGTAACAAAAACGGTTCAGCGTTAGCCTGAAGTGCTGAATTCGGGCCAAATTTTGGCGAAAAATATAACTGTCTATTTTTTTAATTAGATTTCATCAAGAGCAAGGATTTTCATTGTAACGTTACTAATAAAAAAATCAAATTGTGAAACCCCTGCTCTGAAATACTGGTGTTATCTTGTGATTCTTCCAATGTCATTTCTTTTATATCTTGCATCACATTCAAATCACAACATGTGGGCTTACCTACTCAAGTAGACAAAAAGAGATTTTGTGGACACAAAACCACAATTAAAAAATCACAAATTAAATACATTGTTCTGTAATCATTTAAATTCTGAGGAACATTCACATCTCGATTGCTGAGAATATATTATTGATTACACAGAGCCAAATTTGTTAGGACACGACAGCTATGTTAACACAAGAAAAGCTTTACACATAGAATATTTTTTGATCAAAACACCTTATTCAGCATTTTTCCCTTGGACACAATGACAGAGTTTTAGGTCTCTATAACATTACGAATTTGAACTCCGCAACTTTTCATAGAAGTCACAAGCCTTTGTCATCATAATCATGTCGATATTTAAAGAAGAAGTCATGACAAAGAAAAAACACGGAAAAACAGGAAGCATAGGAAGGTGGATACGAAACATCTTGTTCACAATTTACTAGAAGCTTTCTTTCATGACATTGATCAATTACATACAGCTCTTAAAGCACTATCATTTCGAAATATATCAACAAATATTTGGGTGTTACTTTCTCTGAACACACATTTCCACAACCTTGGGGAAATTGTGAATGCTTTTTCAACAACTATTCGAAAAATAGATTCTAAAAGGAAAATGGATCAAATGTTTTGTAGCGTTCCTTTTAAACACAAAACATTTGATTCAATGACATTCAGTCCCTTTTGAAATTGCAATTTGTCCGCATAGCAATTCCGCAGGAATGCAAAATGAAAGATCCCCGATTTTTCCCATAAATATGGCAATAATATTGGATTATGTATCATGAATTACAAACAATTTTATGTCTTCGATTATTGTTGAGGATATCGCATTTAATCAAAATTGTGACTGTATCTCTGAAAATCAATATTCATATTTTGTTGATACATACCACAAACATATGTTTACAGGTAATTTGGAAATTATAAAAAAAAAAATCAGTATTAAAAGAACTGATGAAAAAGGCACAAAATGTCGGGTACCTCCTAAGTTGACCATTGACAGTATCTCTCAGGATACGTGTAATGTGTTTGATTCCTACTATATGGAATGGACAAAGAGAGGAAAAAATAGAGTTTCAGAAATTTGAAGGGTGGTCATTAAACTTGAAAAGAGTCTTTAGAAATAGAATCATTGTTACAAATCCCACATTTATTATCATGGAGTTTGTTTTACATTTCTGGTGGTGTTCCTCATTGCAGTACTGCTTTGGAGTTTCCCATGTTTACACAGGCGTGTCGCTATAACTGTTTAATTTTGTTATCAGTGGAATAGAATATATAGACCCATAGTTTTTACGTCAGTTATACATTGGCAGGTGGTTGGACTAATGTGTCCTACCCAGCTAGAAAGGGTACATACTAATTTAGGGGTAAGTCCAGTTACTTTTATTTGAACTTGTTCTGTGCTTTTCAGTACTTATGCTCAGTTTGATAGGTATTCTGTGTTCATATTGAAGCTCTGCATTTAAAGGCAAGCTTCCCTTATTTAAGCCAATCCATTATTTGCCTCATCCATATTTATTTATTATTATGTGGGTTGTCTTTGCTGAATATTTAGCTCAGACGAGGAGCCACTACTCAGAAAGACATGTACGGGTACAGGCTGTGAAACATGTTTTCAGTAGTTACTTGGTGAAGACCCTAAAATTTATTTGCGCGGATACAGCCGCAAAATTCTACAGAAGAACGTGACAATAGTACTTTTTGTGTGCATAAAGGTTACACAGTGACAGGTTAGCTTATGGAATGTAGAGAGTTTGTACTACGAAAAAGGGTTATGGCTACCAGGAAGTGTATTTGGGTGAAAATAGAAAAATGCAATAGTCGTGCCTGCTAAAACAGCAGTCTCCAGGGCAGTGATATTTTCTTTTTTTCTTTGAAAATCAACCTGAATGTTATGTTAATGTGGCACACGCATATACGATTTAATTTGCATCAACTACGTATGAAACTGAAAAGGAAAATTTTAATTTTAAATAGGCTAATCTATGCACTTTGCTCAACTAAAACAAGCGCATAATCATTCAAGTTTCTTCATTTATTTTGCCATCCAATTCAACGAGAAAAATTCATGTATAAATTTGGAAGCATCTCTTGTCAAATATGTTGGTTCTTCATTGGGCTCAACCTGCGCAGAATTCGGCTGCTCTACTCGTCTTTAGATACAGCACAGACGCTAATAACATCTGCTTGTACCACATTTGCATGCAGGAAATTTGCATCTTCTTAAAATAAGCGGTACGATTAAGATTTCGTTAGAGCTATACAAACAGCCTTGTATTTTGATATGCTCACCTCCAAAGCACACCAATATCTGTGTTAATTATAAATGTATTAACCATGTATGAAAAAAATGCGCTCTCCCACTGTACCCAAGTGCAAATTTACTTTCACATTCTGAGGTGTAACACGCCTACCCATGTTATCATAGGGGTATGTTGCAGAACAAAACACACACTTTCTAATGTAGGTCAGTTTTTTTCTGACTAAAGTATATTGTACTTGATTTGAATACCTATGGACCGACGAAATAAAATTCATTTTTACAATCTATCTCAGTACATTCCGTGAATATTTTGTTGATGTGAAAAAGTCAGACATCAGAGCTGTAAAGTAGGATGTGATTGTGGACTTCTGTTTACATTCAAGACACATGCAGTTTGTTTATCCGATAAGTGATCGTTTACTTAGTTTTAGCAACATGGAAGAAATTCCCACTGAAATGTTTTCGAAATGCTTATACTTGCTATATAATTAAACATTGGTATAAAATATATTTTGTTGCCACAAGACACACTTTAAAGTGAATAATGTGAACATTTTCTAAATTCGCAGCCTAACTGGCAAATTTGCATTCAATACACCAAAATTCCACCAGCTGTGAGGCATATGTACTGTGCCTATTTGCAGATGTATTTTATACCTGCTTGGCTGATTGGGTTCGCTTATGGGCCATGCTGGTGTTCCAGTGGGATCCGGTACGAGGCAAGCATGTCCATCTCCTGTCCTTCAACCTTCTTTGCCCCCCCCCCTTCCCGGGAGGAATGGAAATAATCCATAAAATATTACTTTAACCAGTTTTATATTAACATAATGTTTTATGAATATAAAATGATATATTTTGTAAAGAAAAGGAAATAAAAGGAAAGAGAGGAAGAAAGCAGATAGAATGGAAAGGAGAGGGTGAAAGAAACAAAGAAAGAAAGAGACAAAGAAACCAAGAAAAGGAAAGGACCATTTGTGTACCTATGTATTTGACCTTTTAAGGTACTCTGTCTAATTTGCTGATGCATTTCGTGCCTGCGTAGCTAACTCGTTTGGCTATTTGGCCATGCTGGTTTTCCAGTGGGGGTCAGGTAGCCCACTGAGTCCGATAGGTGGGCAGATGCATCTTTTGTTTCTTTTCCCCATGAACGTAATTGGTTATGAAAAGATCAATTTATAATCTGTAAAGGAAAACAAGGATCATTTATGTGCAAGTATTGGTGACCTGGTAAGTTCGGGTATAAAATTGTTTTTGTGATGGCATAATTCCTTTAAAAATTGATTAATTTTCAGTTTGAAAAACCACAGGCCATACATATATATATATATATATATATATATATATATATATATATATATATATATATATATATATATATATATATATACATATATATGTATATATATATATATATATATATATATATATATATATATATATATATATATATATATATATATATATATATATATTCAGTGGTCTAATTTTACCGAATGTGATGCACATGTGTTGTGCTGAATTCGCTGATGAATTTCTTGTTTACATAAAAACGTGATCCAGCAGGTGACATTTTTATGTATATTGCAACGTTCATGCGGGTCCCTTGATTAAGAAATTATCATATGAATTGTCGTGCTGTACCTGAGTTATATTTAACGCATATTAATATTTTTGGAGAAAGATTTTGTGGACGATGTGGTTATTTGGGGAACAACAGTAGTTGAACATGACAAAATGATATCAAATACCTTGATGTACTGAGATCTGAAATTAAACAAATCAAAATGAATAATTGGAGTACACGAGCGCATAGACTACGTGGATACAGACCAGTCCTGAAGATAGACATGCATGAACAGTCCATGAAAAAGCTTCAATACTCTAAACAGAAAATTGCCGCACTGCACCACTTTCATGATTTAGAATGGGTAGTAGATGAAGTTTAACAAAATTCGCGCAAAATTGCCTTGAAATATACGAAAACTTTAACGGGGCCGGACTATGAAATTTGAATCTCATGTGCAGGCAATTTGTCCAAGATTCGTTGGGCGTTGAATGGGATAATAATGATATTGACAGATCCCACAGTGTTGGAAAACCTTAGCCTGGTTTTGTCAAAGCGGTTATGAAGAAGCTTTTTCCAGAGATCAAAAGTTTGATTACGGGGGAATGTACACCACTCCAAACAGCGTATTATTGGGAAGTCGAATCTCGTGCTACAGGAGCTCCAGGTTAGGTTTTTCAAAGTCGGTACATGCCATTACGCGCAGGGGTCTGGAAACCAAAACTGTGACACTGCCACTGACTACATGAGGGCCATTGCAGATAATATTACGGTAACCGGGTCTGTATACGTTTTGAGTAGCAGAAATAGGAGATATTAATGTTTCATATCGGGAAATTATGTCAAAGTCACACGCAAGATCGGGATAAAATTGCTGCTAACTTAGTTTGACAAAGATGACGAATGCCAGAGTGATGTAACGAAATGTCACACAATTGGTGAGCAACAGGGCTTATGAGCACATCCCCTGCAAGAATATCATTAAGGGCTAAGAAGTAAGACAAATCCAATGTTCCGTGAAAGCATATACAAAAGGGTGGAAATCGAAACGTTGCAAAGAACATTCCTTTACTTGTACAGCCAAGGTTAAGTATAACTAAAGAAAAAGAGAAGAACAAAGAGATACACGTCAGCCCAAACATGCACTGAGTGGCATTGGGTCTCTGAAAATTCATATCACAAAACAATGTCCAAAGGAAATCAAAACATTAGAATGTCCACACGTGGTGTTAGAAGCATTTAAGTAACATAATCACTGAAGAGTAAATAATTTTTAATGTAATATTCACCTTGTACTTACAAGGTACATCAATACAAGCAAATTATAATAAACATAATTAGATAATAAGTAGCAGTCAAACATATGCCACACAGTTCGGTTCTGTCCAAGTGACATTTTACATTATGGGCTAATCTCAAATTAAAAGTGGTATATACATGCTGGTTGCACCACCAACAGTGAACCATACAAAGCACAAAAAACACGAAACCAAGAACGACTGTAATGTGAAATACTCATTAGTAACAATATCAAACTTAGAAGCTTTCCAACTGGAACCTGACCGTATTGTTACGATTGTAATGTGTGGAACTTGTAATACCAAATATCACAAAGACACCAGATGGCCAAACTGCGCGAAACCTATAAAATATCCTTGATCCACTTTGATTCCTTGTGCTTCTGCATCTGATATTCTGACTTATAATACGTGTCACAAATTTGACCTTCCGCACTCTGGGGCTCGAACGGAACTCTTCAATCTTATTTCTTCCACAGTTAGACTGTGGAACGAGTAACCCCTCAATCTTCAAAATTCTTCTTTCATTTAAATTAGAAATACATCGGCCAGTCATCCGATCAACAAAATTTCAAGAATTTTCTAATTATCTGTGATTGCCGAAAGCCACATATTTTGATTAATAACGTAGCAGCCAAATTAAAAAAATGTGCGTGCCGTGAAGACCACATTTTACAGATTAAGCTAAAATTACATGAATCAATTACTGGCAGCCTCACTGGTACAAGCAGCGTTATCAATGTATATGTATCTGGTTCCAGATTTTTGCAGCCCCTCTAACAGTACACCTAGATACAACCCAAATGAATGGGTGATAGAACACCATTCCTGTTCAACTGTGTTTTACATGAAAATGGGTTTGGAGTGGCGCCATGTCATACAACATGTGCAATTTGACTTTTATATGCATTTGAAGGTAGTGTTGTGATGATAGCAGGGTTCCCGTCTTGTTAACAGTAAATGAATAATTTAACATATTCAGCCCTGTCAAATAGCTTTGTGGCATTCAAAAAGACAATGTTTTTTATCTTGTTTGGCAATAATTCACGGATTCCAAACGAACATGCGCATATTAAGTTAGAACTGTTTTGCCTAATCCAAATTGTAGGTCAGCAGTTTCTAAAATGACTGCATTATTATTGAGTATCACCAAATCAAATAATTAAACAATTATACCTTAACTTCCTTTTACCTTTAGGTAACTGACTAGCCTGTAAATATGAATTGTTACTTTGAATCAAGATTCATTTATCAATTTTCCTTCATAATAATGCCATTTTTGAAACGAATGGCATAATAGTCTTTGAACTGTATAGCTTTCCATATATTTGCGAAAGTGCCAAATCTGGGTGAGTTTATAGCTTTCCAGATATAATGACAAAAAGTGCATCTTGCCTGCAACCTACAACAAAGATCCATAACGGAAAAAATTGGTACCTTTTACTGGACAAATGTGGGGTAGAGAATTTACCCAGGTCAAGGCATGCTGGTATAATGCTGCCATGAAGCCATTAAATATCTTCAAAATGCTTTTTGCAGGTTTGGGCTTCAAATTGAAGAGCAGCCCATGGTATCTTAATTGTGTTCAACTTTTCATTACCCACACAATTATATTTGTGCATGTCAGTCTCCGTTACTCGGTGACAGAATGGTTTGTCAATTTTCCCCTGTGAACAACTTTTACCATGATTCATAGCAACATATTTACATTTGTTATTTTTGTTAGCATTGAATGGGAACGGTAGTGTAGTTCATGAGGCAATGGTTACACTAGAGCATCTCGTGCAACCAACGTGCTGCGCAATAGCATCCTCATGCCTCGCCTGGGACTATTTTCCCTTCCCAATTGTTAGCGCCTCCGAAGCGTTTGATTCATAGGCCTAAGCATAATGGGAAGACGGTATCAGATGATCAAGAATTGCATATCTACTCGTCAAAACTTGCCTAAATGTTTTCTTTTACCGGTTTTGCAAGCTTTATTGAAATAAAGTTGTTGTGTTATTCGGAACTATTTTTTTCCTAGTTTTGTGTACCAGGAGTTGCCTTGACAACTGATGGCTGATGTAAAGCCCCGCCATCTTGGCTCCTCCCACTAGTAAACAAAAAGGCAATTTTTTGTAAATTAACAAGCTAAAAACGATTTTAAATTAACTATCAATGATAATACTTACTCTTATGTCAATAGAAATTGATGTTAAATGTAAATATAAGAATTAAACTTCCTCTCTAGTGTAATTACGGGCGCATGTTTGCAGTTTGTGTGACAGGCATTTCGTCATCAGAAATGCCTGTCACACAAACTGCAACCATGCGCCCGTAATTACACTAAAGAGGAAGTTTAATTCTTAATTATTTTCACATTTTTATAGGAATGTCTTCTTTTATTTTACAAGCCACATAAAACTTTTAGTCCACAGTTTACTGTAAAGTTGAACTTTTCTTCAAATTTGTAACTTTTAGACCATACCCTTTGGAAAATATTCTTGTCCTTGTGTGCACTATTCATTTAAGGTGGAAGCTGTAAAGCTAGTACGCAGTGAGACTGGCAACTTTGGATCGATATTGCCCATTTAATTCTTTCACAAGTACATTAAAGCTACATATTTTCTGATTACTACAAATCCCTAGATTTGTTTCCATATGTTTTTCTTGCAGGATTGGAATTGTTTAAGATTTAACAGCATTCTTCTTGACTTGGCAGGACTTTTAGTGCAGAAGTAACACCATATTTTTTTTCAATTGAATATAAAAAAAAAATGAAAATATATATCCATGTCCACGATCGCATTTAATGGTTAGTCCTGAAATAGTATAAATAAAAAGTCATCAAATTTATAATTTAGTCCTGACAGGTTGAACATTTTCTTTCTATAAATTGCTCCAAAAGTCATGGAAGGGGTTGTCAGAGAAAAATATCATGGAAGCCGTTCCTGGATATGATATTTTCCTTTTAATGTCCATTTATTTTAATGTGATAGGGCAAGGCGTACGTTTGTGAGGCGAGATACAAATTGTAGAGGCTGAGCAAAAAAACGTTCCTAAAAAATCGCATTGAAAGAAAAAGTTGCCAATTCTTATGCATTTATGGCTGCAATATGAAACATACTCATTTCTTCTGTCCTGTGTCTTAATTATTGTGTGAAATAAACTTGTAGCTTAACCTCTGTGATGTTGTCATTAAAAAAAGTATATTTTGTGGCTTAAATGTAGACTTTGTTACTTGGGGACACCACACTTGGCTTGTTTGGGTGTAGGTTCACATGCAGCTTTCCATATTTGGCGACCAGTAAGTGGATTGTGCTAATTTGTTTTTACATTTTTAGAGAATTTAAAAGTAATCAGAACAATGGTTGTGATTAGTCTGAACTGGCCCATTCTTTTCTCCAGGGCTAATGGTTTCTTGTGAGTGACCCTTGTCAATGGCTCATTTGGTTTCCAGGGGTCATGGACTAATGACTGTGGAAACATTGACATGGTTCATTGTCATGCCCATGCGAACAAACCCGTGTGCCTGGCACTGCGTAAACTTTTCAGTGTAAATAAAAGTTTTGCGATCAATTTTTCATATAAATTTTATGTTCACACATCTGTGGTTTTAGGAGCATGTAGCTTAAGTGTCAGACTATCCAAAAATGTGAAAAAGGGATTAGAGGTTATCCAAAGGTGGTGGCTTCAGATCTTTCACCTTAAATTTGTAGGTCTAGTTATACACTTAATATCTCCAAAATATGTTTGGTGTATAACGTCTCATTGATTTATAATCTTAATTATGATTTCTGTAGATAAATTTACAATGACGGTCCGACCATAGGCAATTTCAGATCACCTGAGGCACCTGCTGGACGGGTTTCCGGGTATTTAAAATGCCAACAATGACGTTAGATTAGTTTGTATGAGATTATGTAAGTTCAAAAACATGCATGGTGAAGTTGGAAGTCATTTATCCGTTCAAGGGCGCCTTTTCATCATTGAAATAGAGGTACTTCTAAACTCGGTAAAAAAAACCTCGTAGTGAGAGTTCACAAAGCCGTTCACGAGAAGCAAAAGACGTCTTTGCAACAGTTCGTACGACCAAAGGCTAAATGAATTAATGACACACCTAGCTACTCCGCATCAATCTCAAAAGTGAGTAATGTTCCATCTGTTCTTTTTTTGGGGGGGGGTGGTGGGGTATTTGTCCAATTTAAATTTTAGTTAATGCCCTGTGAGATACATTTGAAATGCCTATGTTCATTTTAAGGTGATTGTCTTGGGTAATTATCTTATCAAATTGTGGTACCTGACTCATATGTACGTTTGTAGAACATTAGTGTTTTGACAAGGAAATTTAGTCATGCCAGTTTTTATTTGAAAATAATAGGCAACAGACCGTGTTTACATATGGACCTTCATAACTAACAGTGTGTCTCTACACTCAGTTAAATGGATGTTTTATATTGATACATCTAGAACTAAACAAAAGGGAAGTTAATCAAAATACTCTTCATGCACAGATGCATGCGATTTTCTAAGAAATAGTCTGTTCCTTATACACGTGCATAGAAAAATATATTTAAGGCAACCTTAACTGTTACAAAGAGACACGTTCCCTTTTTACAAGTCTTCTGGCAAAAACTGGAAAAAAATAGGCACGTCCCTGCTGCTTTTTGTAGATATATGTATTGGGGGAAATAAATCACACAGGATTGGTGATTTAGACCCAGTAGCCCTCTGTTACACGGCATTTTCACTTTCAGTTCTATCTTTGGTGTAGACCAATTCTGCAAAGTATTGTCATTTGAGTGAGTACGGTTATTATGTTAGACCTACGTGTGTGTCATTGTGACACACACAGCCACACACACACACACACACACACACACACACACACACACACACACACACACACACACACACATATATATATATATATATATATATATATATATATATATATATATATATATATATATATATAGTCTGGAAATGAAGTCACAGTGACTGGTTGAATATTACCTAAAACATAAATAAATATCCCTTTATCTTCCTTTGGACATTGTGCTGTTGCTTATTTTTCATCAATATAATGGTTAAACCAAGAAATCAGACCTCCAGACCAATCGTGGTAAAATTTACAGCTCCGATGTTATTATGAAAAAGATAAACTGGTTAGTTTTGAACCTGGTGCCAGGGCCACGTGCTGTCAATTTCTTCATCCTTATCTTTATCATTATTATTTACGACAACATTTACTACATAAGAGTATAATAATATAGATTGAACCGACCTAAGCAACCCACATCGCACAACCGAATCCTGTTTGCACATTGATATATATTTCTTAACTTGCAACCTTGCCATTTCTGTCTCTAACACGAAAATAAACAAATATGGGATAATCGTAAATGCTTAAAATCTCATTTTCCTTTGTCTTCATTGGTCTAATGCTGATACTTCCGCAGCAACTTTGCCAAGAATGAGCAATGTATAAAACTTATGGTGTTGACTTAGAAACCCTAAAAATATCAACAACGCATCACCAGCTATAGCCTTCTTTTTAGCGAAACTTTTAATCTTTTATTGAAAGAACAAGTGTACATTATGTAGCCAGATAGCAAACATTTTTCCTCTTCATGAGAACGACCTGGAAATCTATGCTATAGTTATACACCAGTGTCCTTACCCGTTTTTCTTAGGATGGTGCTCTTACGACTTATGCTTAAAATGCATTTATACTTAACTTGTTTTGCATCATTGCGCTATATCTGCTCATCATTAGGCGTTTACCCCAGGTAATTTTACAATAAATCACGCACTTCTATATCGCGAACCGTTTTTCCACCAACTGACCAAAAGAAGCCCTTTTATCTTTTTTTTTTTAATCTAAACAAAGCCAAGAGTAATGCAAAACATTAGAGCCTGACCGAACCCGAACAACCGAACCCGAGCTTACCGGGTTTCAGGATTGAAGCCCAGCTCGGGTTCGGCTTTCACAGTCACTAAACGTTCGGGTTCGGTTATCACTGTCAATTTTTGGAATAAAGTGAAGTCAAAGGGTCACTGAGGTTACTTTTTGTACTTGTATACACTTTAAACAATGCGACAAACGATATTTTGCAATCAAGTGCGTCACATGGGTTGCATAAAGCGCCTTAATCACATGAACAATAGTAATGACTCGGTGCATAAATATTAATAAATGAGTTGTTGCTTGACGATTTAGATGAAATAAAGCTTTAAATGAGTATTCTAAGATGTGTAAGTTTATTTATTTCATGTTTGAATTGAATATACCGAACCCGAACGGTGCCCGGTTCGATATCGGTAATGTGTACCGTGTATCGAGTACCCGGTTCGGTCTCAAAATGCACGCTCGGTCAGGCTCTACAAAATATTCATGTCGTATAAATAAACAAAAGTGGTGTTTCAGTGAATTTATTAAAGCGGGTCTTGGATTATACAGATGGCAAACACCACCCCGTGGTTATTCAAAGCCGAGCTTTTCACTGGGGCACGATACCAGCAGATGTGACACAAGTTTCTGTTCTTTGGTCCTCTGATGCTCTTGACTCATAATTATGATATTGTTCATCTTGTCAGAGCACATTTAAAAGTTGGCTGTCGATGATATTTCCTCTTACTCTGACGTAGCCATTGTAATTATAGATAGACAGATAGATAGATAGATAGATAGATAGATAGATAGATAGATAGATAGATAGATAGATAGATAGATAGATAGATAGATAGATAGATAGATAGATAGATAGATAGATAGATAGATAGATAGATAGATAGATAGATAGATAGATAGATAGATAGATAGATAGATAGATAGATAGATAGATAGATAGATAGATAGATAGATAGATAGATAGATAGATGCTTTCTAACTTGTAATAAGAATATGTTCCAGAATTTTGTGTGCGTGTTTTGTTTCGAGGTTGAAATATCATGATCTGTTGTACACTGTCGTAATGCCCATTTGGGAGGCCATAGAAACATTTTTGCTCTTGTATCAGTAATTGAGTTACACCGGAAAGGCATAATTATTCTACTATGTTGAATGTCCTTCAACACTTTCATAACATCTCAACCTGACATCGCTCAGCCAAGCTCTGTGTGGACTCTGCTCTATTCCTGTCACTGCCTATTATAATATATATATTTATAGGAATTTTGAATGATATTATTTATATTCATTTCAATTTTCACCATATTACATTCCGCCAGTACTTTTTGAAGACAAGCCATCAGCCCAGAGATATCCAAGGGTCATCAGTCGGTAAATGTCAACACATTACACACCTAAAATACCTGTACCTGTACATGTCTGACAGCAGCTTCTTGTTTTGGTTTTTTATCTAACCGAGAAAACCCACATGAAAAATTAACTACAAAATATTATAATGAGAAAAACAGTTTTAATTACTCAATGAATAAATATAAAACTATATTTATATATATATATATATATATATATATATATATATATATATATATATATATATATATATATATATATATATATATATATATATATATTCTTGTTTCTAAGTGCAATAGGGTAATGGAGGCAGTTTTCGGTCACCTCACCCTTTCATTAACCGTGCTGCACACCCGTCAAAGTCACAGGATTCAATATTCTGGTCGCGTGCTGCGTTCGGCAGCAGGATTCCGCACACGGATAAGGCTGTCTAGACCTAGCAGCTCCCGTTATTTTGGCAAAATTTTACCTTTTTGCCTCCCCTATTCATTTTTTTTTGGTGTACGCCCATTTTGTTTTTACAACCAGGGTGGCAGGACCTAGACACAACAAGTGGTAAAACTTGCGGTAAAGTCATGCTACCCATTAAAAGCAGACGCAAGTCGGATCACGGGAATTCCAGAACTTTCTTTTAATGCGTCACGTGACAAGAAAGTGACAAATTTAGCGGGGAGCATATCTTAATTCTATCTATTTCACGGAACCACCTTCTTCCAAAACTCTGTTCAAACATTGTACTGTATTGTACAACGTGCTACGATAATTTAAATTTCAGAATAGAGCTCAGACTTTGTCCATGTTTTAAACGACCTGTCAGAGCACTTACGTAAAAACCCAAATACACAAACACATAAAATACTCTCATTATGCAAATTTCATCATTCTATTACACAGCATTTTAGGCATCTCATGAAAAAAATAGATTTAATCTGTGAAAAGAAAAGACACTTACAAGCAATTGAGCACTATATTGTCAGTAGTCTCTGTCAGACAAGTCTTCTGATCCCGAGCCTTGCCAAAATAAAAACAAAACAAAACAAAACAAAACAAAACTCGCGGAAAAGTCATGGTTGTATCCCATGACACAAAAAAAGAAATAAAAAAGGATTAATGGCGAACCTACCCAATTTTGGCCGACCAGAGTTAAAGTCCCGCCAAATGACAAAGTCATTAGGAAATGCCTGTCACATATACGTCACAGACACACCTTCATCCAACACAGTTCAAAATGTTTTGCGCTACTCAATTACAAATATTTGCGCTTTGCAACTGCAAAATACGATGCACCTATAATATTTAGAAACAAATCGTAATTTATTCATAAAAGCAAAAAAAAAAAAAAACCAATCCCGTCACATGTACATTATCCATAAATGTGCATAAACATGTACAGTGTATACATATTATAATTCAAGGGGATGCATATACATACAATACAAAACTGCCATTCTTCCTTTAATACATAAACAAATTTTAACAGAAGCTGTCAAGAAACTACATGTAAATGTACCTGAGAACGGAGACATGCACTATACTGTCTCAGTATTGGCTATGAAGAACAGGCTTCATCTCACTGGTGACAAGAAAACAAAGATTTGAAAGTGTCCACGGAGATGACACAAATCCACACACTGTTTTAAAATTCACAAAGTTTTAAAACCACTAATTGAGGACTGGACCAGACATAAAGAAAAAAATATAGAATTTCCGGGAAAACTATGTCTGTGTTCGCACACAAACCTAATAAAATAAACATTTACGCAGATCAAGGTTCAACAAAACTTTCTAGTGGATTACAACTACCAGCTATGTGTTTATTATAGTAATAACTGTTAAGACGTGAACAGTTTGCATAATGTCAAAGCCTGATGTCAGTTATATGCATTATTAAGCCCTTTTCCGCTAAAATCGAACAAAATCAGCCGGATGTAAATTGTTGTCTGCGTTAACATTTTATTTGGATTTCTAGCTACTAGAGAACATTGCTGCTCACATTTGCACGTAAGACCATACATGATGGCACAGTCAATAACTTTCCGTGTCCCGCATTGCGCGTATGAACCCAATTTATGCCAACAAAAGCTATTGACTCCGTCGTAATCTGACCAGGAATGGGTAAATATATCTAAACATGGAATGGCATGATTCTTATCTTAGCAAGAACACTCCTATCAAGCTATTTATGTTACAACTATTATCTATGTTTTTCACATACATCACAAGATTCGTACTAATATTATTACTTCACAAAAGTAGAAGTCAAAATGTGCCAACCGTCATAACGTACATTCTGGACATTTCACGATAAAGAGCCTTGAAACAAAGAATTAAAATTTCCGAAGCCGGTATTGACTTTACGGAAATATTTAAACCTACGACTGAGCATTTGTTTAAAACAAATATATATATATATAATATATATATATATATATATATATATATATATATATATATATATATATATATATATATATATATATATATATATATAATATATATATATATATATGTATATGGTTATTATTATTATTATAATTATTATTATTATTATTGCGGCATGATCACATAAATCGATATTAAAATTGTTTTACATACGAACTGAATTTTCATTTTTTTTCTGTGATATTGCTTATAAGCCTTTGTTCTAATTTGCTGCTTTGAGATACTTAGCGCATAGATTTAAATAATATGAATTTACCAATTTTGCTTTTCAGAAACGCTTTCGTGCAAACAATTTCATAATTATGCATGTTCCGCAATACATTTAGAAAGGTAATGTCACCAATTAAACCGTTAATCACCCTTCACAATATGGTTCCTTAAAATATGTCTTCAAATCTTCTCATAATTGTTAATAATTAAAGATATCTGCAACAGCAGCGATATATTTCTTTACATGTATTATTTTTGTTACAATTTTTATCTGTATTATCTATAATCTAATATAGTTAGGTGCATAAAGGTGCAAAACCACGTTAGGCGTCAGCCTTAGACCACGGCATCGTCACACACTGAGCTTATAAGGTCAGTGTGACGACGCAGTGGTCTAGGGTCACCTCCTCCATGTCATTAGCACGAATGATTGACTGCACTGATGAATGCACAATACTTCATTGCAGATAAGGCCCTATGTGGGTCATTGCGCGTACAGATGTTCCAAGTTCACCCCCCCCCCCGCGTATCTTAGCACATATGCTTGACTGACTGAACGTTACGAGCGCCTGTGTATATAATATATGTGTGTGTGTGTGTGATTCATGTTTCCGAAAAAGAGAACTGACTTGTGCAGATCGAACCTGCCTTGCCCAGTTGTCAGGCGCCAAGACCTATATCCGGTAAGCTGCCTAGATACAGCCTACATACAAGTGGCTTGCCGGCACGCTGTATGGGTAGCCCCGACAGACACTATACACCTGCACACCAGGTGAACGGTGTTTAATAAGCATAATTCTTAAGTTTCGGACACTCACACTGTTGTACTGACAGGGTAAGTTGTAATTATTAAGTATAATATTCTTGATCGTTTACGCAGTTACAGCAATATAAACCCCGTTTTAATCCAATTTGCAGGAGTGTTGTAACGAAAGTGAAAGTAACTTGCTATCTCAATTTTACAAGCGGAAAGCGTTGTGTTGAACATGGTCAGGTGAATCGAGCCGAGGCCGAGTCCCCGCTTGTCGTGCGGCACAGTCACGTTTTGTCCAACGACTCACTTCAAGCATATGTCTAGTCAGTCTCATGAGGCGCGATAAAAATACAACTGAAATTAGAATGACCTTGCCAATTAGGGGCGCACTGGTCGCCCAGGCAACAGAAAATCGTGCCAATGTATTACAGGTACTTTCTTTTTCAGTCGTCTTGCCATACCGCGGCCATAACTCAATTTCGACTCATTGATAACTGAACAGACGAAGTCCGGAGACGCAGGCGCCAAGAAGCTTGTCCCTGTCGATACATAATGGTTACGCAGTTGTTTACTTCGGTTGGTTGGAGAAAGATAAATGGTCACGTTATGAGAAGCTTGCTATAACTGTAGGGCACGTTTATTGATCCAGCATGCTTCATATGGATAAATAAACAACAACAGAGAGGTTTATCAAGGCAAGGTTGTAGCCGACACAAAGGGGGGGGGGGGGGAGGAGCAACGAACCGCACTGGATAAAACAAGTTATGATGATGAAGATACCAATGATCATGATAAATGTATTTACATAGCGCTCATTCCATGTCTTGCACTCCGGGAGGCCATAAAAATTTGTTGTTGTTGTTGTTGTTGTTGTTGTTGTGTGTGTGTGTGTGTTTTTCAATTATCACATAAGGTACATTAAAACAATAAAATAGTCCGTCATAAAAGTTCATTAGTTCTTATAGAGTTGCTAAAAAAATGCGTCTTTAATCAAATCTAAACTAAATAAATTTCAATTCGAAATTATAGAGGTATCAGTTCATTCGCTTGGTCAGCTTTGCACTTTGATAGAAACAGATTTTATGTGATGCACTGCTGCATTTTTGCGTGACACGGGTCTCATTTGCGCCGGGTTGACGAAAAAGGTTTCATATGTAATTGCCGTTTCTGCGCGAATGAAAAGAACGAGGGCTGTGAATTCCAGGATACATTGGTCAAGGCGAGATAGCCAAGCGACTGAGCGGAGGAAGGAGGGGGGTCTCAGAGGGGACGTTCTGCTTCCAGCATTTAAACTTTTTGAGAAATTAGGCTTAAAATGGTGGTCTTTAATGCTATTTACAGAGTAAACTACAATGAAATACAAGTGCAGGAAAAATAAGAGAGCAGTATCAAATTTTGGCAAATAATATTAAACGCGTGTAATATACGTGTACTTCAAACGACTCTTCACAAAAGCAACAAAGTACCATAACAACATAAAAGTAAAAGATGATTAGATTGTGGCATAACACACCGGAGAAAAAAATGATAATGTATATTTGCAGAACCAGGTTCACATCCAATTAATTAATTAATTAATTAATTAATTAATTTATTTATTTATTTATTTATTTATTTATTTATTCATTCATTCATTCATTCATGCATTCATTCATGCATTCATTCATTCAATCATTTATTTATTTATTTATTTATTTATTTGTAATTTTGAAGATGTAGTCTATTTCATATAAAGTATCGACAATACTAATATCTCACAAATGTCAAGATTTATGTATGTATTTCTTGTCATCAATATCATCTGTACATATATTTATGCAAGCCCATTAACTCAGGTAAAGAGGAAGTATAAGGCAAAATGAAACACGATATGTTCGTGTGCAATATCAACACTGCCAAAAAGCACCTATTATGACTTACAACTGCAGACCTACCATGGAATGTTTATGTTCAGAATTTAGTGAAACTGGACAACACCTTTCGATACCCTTATACATGTCAACTTGCCCGTATGATTGTGAGTCCAAACAGCGTCCAGTAACCTGTGTAAATCTTCACCAGCTTACATGCGTCATTACAAGTTCAAAAATATCAGTTCAGCTTCAGGAGACCAACACGGACTATTTAATAGAAAGAGTTTTGGCCTTAACATAAATAGCAGTGCTGCTCTTTTTGTACCATAAGTACATTTTATACACCCTCTTTACCATATATATGTATGTATGTATGTATATATATTTTTATATATATATATATATATATATATATATATATATATATATATATATATATATATATATATGTGTGTCTGTCTGTCTGTCTGTCTGTGTCTGTCTGTCTGTCTGTCTGTGTGTCAGACTTGGTCAAATCTCACTGGGCTGTCTTCTGTATTTTATTACATTCATTACAAAATAAAACTTTAAGAAACCCGTCACACACCGTGTAGCCTTATACTGTTGTAATACAGGTAGGCCCCTAAACCTAGCTAATTGGCTTGGAACGTGTCTATAACCAGATAACAGATTAGCGCCGGGCGGTCTACACTGTGTTTTTTGTCACACAGACAAGCGAGCGATCATAACGCACCTCTCTTCGGAAGCTGTTAATTGAGCACCTGTGTACCGCGTCAGGCGGAGGGTGTTAATGTCGGCAGCTGCAGGGAGACGGTCAGTGACTAAAAGAGCCACGCATTCATCAAAGACCACTGCCTCTTAGACATATCACAATGATCATGGGACTGGAACTGACTAGGACTCAATAGCTGCTAGTGTTGAAACCGGTGTGCAGTTAGCATAATATTATACTGTTAACTTTGTCCAGGGGAAAATGTATCGCACTTCTGGGTTGGACCGTGGGATGGAAAAATAGGGACATGCATCAGTGACTTGACCAAGTCTAATATGTATGTATGTATGTATGTATGTATGTATGTATGTATGTATGTATGTATGTATGTACGTACATACGTACGTGTGTGTGTGTGTGTGTTGGTGGGTGGATGGACATTCAGACAGACAGACAGATAGATAGATAGATAGATAGATGGATGGATGGATGGATGGATGGATGGATGGATGGATGGATGGATGGATAGATAGATAGATAGATAGATAGATAGATAGATAGATAGATAGATAGATAGATAGATAGATAGATAGATAGATAGATAGTCTGAAAAAGACATTCACAACTTTTTTGCTTTCTGTCACTCACATCGCAGTTCCTTTAGTATTAATTCACGGTATAAATTGCATCAATAAAATGTACCATTCTTTTAGCAAAGGTATAACCGAAACTCATCTTGCATGAAAACTTACAGCAGTGGTCTTGTCTCTGTCATGAGTACGTCCATTAGAATGAGTAGCCATGTGCCTTTCGCCAGATAAGTTTTGAAATACTGCGGGCATTTAAGTCAAAGGTTTCGGTTTACACTTTGAGACTGTATAAACAAGAAACCGTTCGCTATGAACTGCTGGAGAATTTGTTAAATGATACCTTACAAAATGCCGAAGGACTAATTTTTTGCTAACATTGAAAAAAAAGTTCGATTTTTTTTAGTGTCTAAAAATTTGATATTTTGAGTGTTTAAAATTAATATGGGCAATTTATCCATTTATTGAGACATAAAGTCGACAGATTATATATTATGTTCCCATCTTTTATATTTTATTTGGTATGTTAGAGACTATCAGGGTCAAAGTTATACAGCGATTTAAAGTTTCATCATTAGCTTCACATGGACGCCCACATCTGGAAAAATAAAAGAAGCCGAAGAGTTTATCATTGTACGGTTATGTTTACTTTTCTCCTAACTAAACAAAATTTGGGGAGTGTTTTGACTGTATGGTTACACAGCAGTGAAAATTTGAAAGTAAATAATTGCACTTGGATGAAATATGATTTTAAAGTATTTCTGTAATATCGACACGCTGCGACATTCAGAGATGCTACACAACAGTTTACATGTATGTCCGTGCAGTAAGCAGTTTATGTTGGATATTTGTAATTGATACCCCCGCTCAAGATAAGGCTGCCCTCGCTTTCACTTGGGACAACATGGCACGGGGTGCCAGCGGTGGCGTCTGCTAGAGTGAACACTGCAATCACACACAGCGTACAGGCTATAGCTACAACGCATGGGATTGCAAGAATTTTTCATGAAGTATCATGTACTTTTCTAAAAAAATTACAAGGTTTCTTTGCCAATGTTGATTACATACACCTCCTTTAGGGTTGGAAGTTTTAGTCTGCGCTCCCAGGATAGCAGCTACACATAACCTGAATAAGGTCAGTGTTTGTTTTAAATTTACAAGACAACAGAGACGTACATTGCATGTAGACATGTGGGGTTCAAGACATCTTACAATCCTATGTAATGAGAACTAAGAATAACAGAATAAGTCCAAACAGAAAAAGCAAAAGATGTATAGAAAAGTTTATTGGGGGGGGGGGGGGAGAGAAAATAGATTCAGACAGCAAAAACACATAAATCTAACACAAGAGTACTGACACTTTTAATCCATCTTCTATTTCAAATGACACACTTAAACACCGTCTTAATGGTCCTGTGACGATAACTGCAGAGAAACACATTAACTGTCCAGGATTTTCCTATTCACAATAATATACTAAACTAGAATCAATAGCTTTATGTACCCAAGATGTACTGAAGTACATTACATAAAATGCTTATAGTTAGGGCATATGATACATCTAAGCCCAAACGAGTTGCATAAACAGTGCTGTATTTACATGTCAGTCTTCAAGAAACAATATTACTCACAACAACAAAGATGTAATATTTTGTACAATGAACAGCTGACAATAGGTCAACTCCTACATATCACAAAACTTGTATTCACAAACTGTAATGATAAAGTTAAAGAGAATATGTACAGTACAAGAAAAGCTACTTTTTAATACCATGGATGAATCCATGGTACAGGGCATTTCTTTTTTCAAAACATTCCCAAAATGCAGCTTAATTGGAGCATATATCTTGCTGTTGCTATACTTTTAATAAGCAAGCAGGGAAATGAATATTTTGCCCTGCATATGGTACAAATATAAAATGAATATTCCCAGGTATGATTTTGTGCCTTATCTTTTTGTACATGTATCACTGGCCTTCTCAATAAGGTTCAACATTAGCATATTCACAACCTTTAAAATTGCATTGTCCAAGAAGACCCATCATTCACTTCAGTCCATCTGTAGGCCTAACTCAATTAATAGATATTCGTCAATTTTCTGAAAAAATACTCATCATGACTGTCATAGTCGTCAGTAGATGGTGCACTGTCTGTTGCTATAATACTGGATTCGGTGACAGAATTTGTTAAATTTTCTTCAACACTATCAGAATTGTCAGCATATTTGGGGCAAGTACCTCGTCCATTGTGTGGAGTTTCACAGGTGCCTTTGCAAACCCAGCAATTGTTACAAGGTCGGCAAGATTTACATTTTTTAACTCCACGTCATTCATATTCACATATATTTTCTGCAGAACAGCAACCGCATTTATTGACTGGCAGTTTTATTTTTCAAGTAAGATCTTTCCGTGCTCCTTCAATGTTATTATCCCACGGTATTTCCACCACATCACCATTTTTCACCCAGCTAACTGTGTCAAAATCTAAATGTTGGTCGGAAAATGGAGTTATACTTTGGAGGGCTAGCTTTGTAACATATTCAATTCGCGGCACATGCAATTGAAGGGCAGTATCAGAAGGAAAGATATTTTTATACAAATATTTTGACCCATGATGGCTCAAATAACATACCGTGCGGGTAAATATAGCCTTCACGGGCCAGTTCACCCTAGTACTACCCATGAGTTACCGTAACCAAATAAAGAAAGGCTACATGGATACTTAAGAGACTCTATTGCTTGAGTAATAACTAGGGCACCATCTTAACAGACACTGCCATGTTGCACCTGACGATAATCGTTTGTAAGGGCTGGGTCAGTACTTGAAATGTAGCACCTTGATAGAGCAAGCTGATAGAGTCGCTTAAGTTCTTTTGTTTAAAGAGAACACATGGCTGTCACGGTCATTTTATTATAGCTAGTTTAGTTTCCCACACGATGCTATTTTGTACATCCCCAAATGTGTAAAAATCAAAATAAGTTGTGGATAATTTCAAAAAACATAAGAACAAAAACATCGTGCAGACATAGAAATATGTCCATTCCATGCAAAAAAGATAGAATTATATTTAGTCTCAAGAAACGTCATTTCCACCTTTGTCTAGGGATGCGAGGTTTTACATACAAATGAGAAATTTTAATATTAGTTGACATTTTGCTGTTGCAGTTGAAACCTTTTAGATCATGGTTTTTTAAAATATATACTTCCGTATGTACACACTGATAATTTCAACCTGTGAGCCTTGTTAGACACGTAATACCTCAAAATGTCTTTGGTATATAATTTGCCAATAATTATTAATCTTAATCATGATTTCCGCAGATAACATTCCAAATGGACATTATATCCTTGGTAAAACCAGCGCTGGATCTACTGACTAAACTGGTAGCCGTATTCCAGGGTATTCAAAATGTCAAAGGTGAAGGCAAAACATTTTTGAGCAGATTACAGAGGATTAAAAGCATACTTGGTGGACTTGGGAATCATCCACTCCTTCAAGTGCGCATGATCGTCATTGACATAGAGTTATTTCTGGAAGAAGTAAAAGATTTCATAGAGGAATTGCAACGCAAGAGTACAGCAGAAAAGGTCCTACTGGCACTTTCATCGAAGGGCTGTGAAAAGGAGTTAAAGGCATACAATCAAACGCTAAATGGATTAATGATAGACCTTACGGCTCTGCTTCAGGCTTCAAATGTTAGTATTGGTTCACAGTAAGGCATATGAATTCGCTGGTCCGCTTACCCAGTCAAAGGGGTCTGCAGTGACTGGTCATTTCAAATGTCCTCGGCGTCATCTATCTTATAAGATATTGACCTTTTGCATAGTATTTTTAATGTAAATCTCAAGGAAAAGTGTCAGAGTAACATGCTAATAGTCAGCAGGTTTCCCCGGCGCACCCTGGGCACCTACGGGTACATGGTACGTCCACGGAAGCTGTTCTCTCAGCCAAGTAGCATGACCTTTATGGTTAAATTAAGAATTACTGTCTATTAAATTCTGCAGTGAACTGTAAACGATACATGTGTGTCCTTTGTGTCAAAATAACAATATGGGCCTTGCATTACTGTATAGTAAACGTTTAGCAAGGGGACACATATTTACTATTTTACTGAGTGAGTAGCTTCATTCGCGAATGTATGACCTGTGAGATGTTTCTTGGCAACGTTGTTGAATCCAACTAGGGATCAATTTTGGGGAAAAAAAAGCTCAGAAAATTCTGTTTTTGGGGACAAATGGGAAAATATTTGCTCAGAGATATAAATTAGTATACAGTATTTGGACCCAAAAATGGTACTAAACATATGTATTGATATTTTCATTGCTTTGTGATTTATTAGCATCTGTGAATTTGTTATAATTACAAACATTTAATATTTCCCCACATGCAAAAATCCTTGTCAGAGAAGTACATGATAATTCCAGAATCAGAGGGATTTTAACCATCTGTCATATATATTTACACCAGGCCTGGGTAGTGGGCAGGCGAAGTGCTTTTAGGGTAGGAGGAAAAAATGCTGAAATCAACTTTCATCAAACAAGCCCTATCATTTGCTATTGTTTTCAAGAAAAAGACGCACAGGTAGTTAGAATTATATGCAAGCAAGACATTAACGTGAGAATAATGATTGACACATTTATGTCTTCGTGCTTATTACTTTATTGATTTGAACCGTTTTATTCCTGAAACAAATGTGATTTTAATGTAATATAGGAGTTGACAATCATTTTTGTGTGTTTATTTGCAGTATATGCAAGATTGTCGAAAACAAGGCAAATCAAATGTAAGTGTTACATTTTTACTATCAAAATTCTGGTTACTTGCGTTGCGCTATGAAATTTGAAATGGAGACTGAAGTACTATAGCAGCATAGCAGCGTTTACGGCCATCTAAATTCAAATTACATTTGACGGAACATGCGCTCTGAGTTGCGAATCATTTCCTCATGTATATGCCAAAGTTCATGCGGGTCCCTATCTTTGGAAATTATCATGTTGTTATTTTTGTACCTGAGTATATTTTAATCAATATTTTCAGGAGTAACATACACTGTATTTAAGCTTTAATTATATATATATATGTGTGTGTGTGTGTGTGTGTGTGTGTGTGTGTGTGTGTGTGTAATTTCAACAAAAAAATGCCACAGTATACAATGTGTCTTGGCCTTAAAAAGAAACCATTCTCTACTTTGTTTCTTGGTGTATTCACAGTTATTTCTGTTATTAACCAATGATATTGGTTTACTTTATTAAGAAACAAATCCATCCACCTTAAGTCATATCATCCTGTGTGATAAAACGATTGAGGTAAATATACTTGAATACACGGGGAAGTTCCGGACCGGCTTTCAGTGTGTTTCCTATTGTGTAATTTGGGCCAAGTCACAAGCAGTGTTATTGTCTGGACTTGCCATTTTCTTTTGATCAAACCTCACGGAAAACTTGCGCATATCCTGTGTGCTCACCATATGGTTTTCAGAGATTCCATTTGGTACTTTAGTAGGCAACGTTGGGCATGCAATTTCATTCTAGATATCAAGAAAATAAAATTTTCGTTATAGAAGTTTGATGGTGTCCAATTGCTCTACATCTATCCTTCAGAATGAACTGTATGTACATATTTTGGTTTCAGTAAGACTGATATGAGACTATCATGACTAATTACATTTATTCGCTTGGGTGTGGTTATGACATTTGCTTGTAAAATATTTTGCTGCAATATTTGCAATTCATCAGATTCTGTTGACTGCATTCTTTTTTTCAGATTGACTGGCTGCAACGAAAAGAAAATGATGTGAAAAAGGCATGGGAGGAATGGAGACACAGTCATAAAGAGACAATTAAACAACTGTATAAACTGGCTGACGAATTGGACAAACATGCAAAAAATGAGAGAATATCTGGACTTGCTGGAGCTTCTGCTGGAATAGCTGGTACCGGTCTTGCTATTGGTGGATTCGTAGCTGGCTTTTTTACATTCGGGTTGTCGCTTCCTCTTGTCATTGCGGGAGCAGCGGTGGGTGTGGCAGGGGGAGGAGTCAGCATTGGTGCGGGTGTAGTGGACCATTTCTTACAGAAGGGCCTTGTAGAAGAGGCCAAAAATGCAATTGAAGATGATCGATGTAAACTGAAGAAACTGGAGGCTAAATTCGATGAATTGGGAGACGCTTTACTCAGGTATAAAGCTCGCAAAACTGTCAGGTGTAAAGGCCCAAGAGACGTTTCCGAAGAAAGTGTTAAAGCAGGAAAGTTTGCATCGAGAGCGGTAGGCATAGGATTTGGAATTGCTGCAGCTGCTGATGGGTACAGGATTGCTGGGGCAGCAGAGAAAGCCGGAGCTGTTGGCTTCAGAGCTCTCGGTACTGGCGCAAAGGGTCTTCACATTGCTGGAGTCGTTCTCAGCGCTGCTACGCTGCCCTTCGACTTGTATATTCTGATCAGAAATTCTATTGAAATACATGCAGACACAGGGTCACCAGCAGGAACCGAAATTCGCAAAAAGGCACAGGAGCTAGAGTCACAAGATTGTAGCGATGGAGGCGTAGATGCGGCTATTGACACGTGCATTCGCAACATCTTCAAGCTACAGAAAACGTAGAGGCATAGTGATGCTTATGCTCTAATTTTAATCCATCCCATGTTAAATCCAGCGGAATTGGCAATATAATTCTGACAGTTGAGTTACTTTTTTTACATCTACATACAGTTCATAATAAAAACGACCCAAATTTATTAGAACCCCAGCTAATCAAACATTCTACATATTTTGATACTGATCAACTCATAAACCATTTAAAAAAAATGCAAAATCACTTTACAATTATCAGTCTAAATTGTGAATCACTTAATGCTAAATTCGACAAATTATAAATCTTATTATTTAATTTAGAAGCACATGACTGCAAGAAACATGGCTCAGTGACGATTCCGATCTGTCTCTTTTACAACTGGAAAATTATGTTTTAATTTCACAAGGTAAAATATGTTCAACCCGCAGAGGCTTAGCTATTTATCTCAGGGATTCTTATTGTTATAAATTAATTGATGTCTATTCCCAGTCTGATATATATGAAGGTCAATTTATTGAAGTAATAATAATAATATTGATGAAAAGTTGGTCATTGGAAACATATATAGACCTCCGCGGGACTTAAATGAAAATTATAATACTTTTATTGATGAATTAACTGTGGTTTTGAAAAATATGTTAAAAGCTAAAAAGTGATGTAATTATAGCTGGTGATTTTAATATTGATCTCTTAAAAATTCACGATAGACCTGTCTTTGCCCAGTTCTCTGTTTCAATTACATTTTTAAGTTTTTTTCCTCAAATTACATTCCCAACAAGGCTTTCTGCTCGCCGGGGAACTATCATTGATAACTTTATAATAAAATAAATTGACACAAACATAATATCCTCTAATTCAGGTATCCTAACATCTAGGATTTCCGACCACTTTCCATATTTCATCTGCGTAAATGTTGCTAATACGAAAAATGATATTCCACCTAAATACATCCAGATTTGTAATCCAATACCTGATGCTGTGAATAAATTTTAAAAAAAATTAACTGATGCTCGCATTTGTGACCACTTAAAATTGGATTTGAATAGTGATCCAAATGTATCATATTCTTTTCTGCAAACTGTTATCACTCGTGCACTTGATAATCATTTTCCAATTAAAACGGTTAAATATAAAAAGCATAAACACAAAAAGAATCCCTGGATCACTCAGGGAATCGTTCGGTCTAGCTCAAGAAGGGATTACCTCTATAAGTATTTCAAAGAACTCCCTCATGATAGTGAGGAATATGAAGTTCGTTCCAATAATCTTAAAACTTTTAATAAAAGTTTGAAAAACAGTATACGGGTAGCTTAGAAAGATTTCTTTAAGTCGCGTTTTGAAAGATATAAAAATGATATTAAGAACACTTGGATAACTGTTAATGGTATTCTGAACAGACATAAAAAGAGAAACAAATTTCCAGAGTATTTTAAGATAAATGGTGAAACTGTTAGCGATAAAACCGTTATCGCTAATAGCCTTAATTCATTCTTTACCAACATTGGTCGTAATTTAGCCTCCCGGATAGATACTCCTGCTGAATTTTCTTTTAGGATTTATCTAAGGAGCCCGATTCCTCATTCTTTTACTTTTAATCTTGTTACTGAGAAAATTATCCTCGATATTATAAATTCATTTACAGGTGAACAAAGCTATGGTCAAGACAGATTATCAACAAATTTATTAAAGCTCATTAAACTGGAACTCTCTGTTCCGATAACTTTAATTGTAAATCAGTCATTAACGACTGGAGTATTTTCCGACTTATTGAAGATCGCAAAAGTGGTGCCAATTTTTAAGAAGGACGACCCCTCACTTATGGAAAATTACAGGCCTATATCAGTATTGCCCGCAATTTCAAAAATTTTTGAAAAAGTAATGTACAATCAAATCTCTGAGTACTTTAAATTATACAATTTATTTTATGCTGGTCAGTATGGTCTTCGTGAAAACCATTCTATTGAACTTGCAGCTTTGGAATTTATTGATCGTATATTATTAGATATGGATAAGGGGAAAATCCCCATTATTATATTCTTAGATCTTTCCAAAGCTTTCGACGCCTTGAATCGTGATATTCTACTTTATAAATTGAGATATTATGGTGTCAATGGTATTGCGTTAGATCTTTTAACAAATTATCTAACAAATAGAAAACAATATGTTGTTTATGAAGAGATAAACTCCAACTCTTCAGAAAAATCTACCGGCGTTCCCCAAGGGTCAATTTTAGGTCATCTTCTTTTCCTTATCTATCTTAATGATTTTAATTTAGCTTTTGCTTTCTTCAAATTCATTATATATGCCGATGATACAACCTTATTCACTTCCATTCGTCCTGTAGACATTACTGGTTTAAACTGTCAAGCCTCTATATTTATCAGTGCTGAACTCTCGAGGATTAGCACTTGGCTGAAAGTAAACAAACTGTCCCTGAATATTAACAAATCAAAGTTCATGGTTTTTCATCAACCTCAACGGGATGTTATAGCCCCTACACATGAGATTGATAATGTAAATATTGAATGTGTGGACGAATTTAATTGTCTTGGTCTGTTGCTTGACAAGCATTTGACATGGAATAGTCATATTCAAAAAGTTGCATCAAAAATTTCACAGACAATTGGCATAATGAATAAATTAAAGAATTTTCTTCCTTCTTACATTTTACAAACTATTTACTGTTCCTTAATTCTTTCGAGATTCAACTATTGTCTTCTCGCATGGGGTCATAAATCGGAAAGACTTGTAAAGCTTCAAAAAAAAGCCATTCGCATAATTAATCGTAGTAATTATGATGCCCACACCGGTCCCATCTTCAAATCTAGAAATTTACTTAAGTTACAAGATATTTACAAATTACAGGCTTTAAAATTCTATTATAAACTCTTAAATAATCGACTTCCTGTGTACTTTTCTACATTTTTGATTATGTCAACAAACCAAGTCCATGAACATGACACGAGAAGACAGCAGTTATCAGTAATACATACTCAACGTGTATTTGCCAAAAAATGTTTACGCCATGAAGTTATCCGTATTGTTAATGAAACCCCTCACGCTGTTATTGAAAAAGTTCATACTCACAGTTACTTTGGTTTTTCATATTATATAAAAAAGCAATTATTCTGAACTACTCAGATACATGTACAATCCCAAACTGTTATATCTGTAGTACACATTGATTCGTTAAAGCTGTTTTTTTTTCTTTGGTAAAGCACGTATTCTGTAAATTTTACCAAAATAATGGCTTTCATGATCACGAATATTTTTTGATACCATATGTTTGTAGGGAGGCACACATGATAGAGACCTTAATGTGTGTCTCCCTGACCACGATATAATTTTACCTTTTTTTCTTTCATTAGTTATATTGAATTGACGTGAGTGTTGTAATCAACAAGTATATGGTTTTCATCTGTATGTTTTATCTGGTCGAATAAAATTCTTCCTGATTCCTGATTCCTTTTTCAAATTTTCTTTTTGCGCGGAAATGTCTGATGTCTTTTAACTGTGCACCAAGAGAGCCTTGTCCTGGGGACGGCTTGATACCAATATACTGCTATTTGACATCATACCTATTAAGCGCTATTTAGCATGGTTTCATGGTCATATTCAGATCGTGTTGTGTATGGCAGAAAAGACTTTCATTCGAATCCTCCTTTAACCTGAGAAGACTGCCAAGTGTTATGATCATTGGTCTAAGCGGGCCTCGAGCTTTGTTTTAAACGGTGGCCTTGAAGGGCCTGTGCTTATTTCAGAATAACGAGATTGGCAAACCTTTCAGGATTGGTGGTTTACTATTTTCAATGTTAAACTTCAGGTAAATGAAGTAAATGTACTTTTTGGGTACACCAGTTCTCCAGTCTAACCCACTGTAAATCATTGTACTTTATTAGAAACATATTATCCAAGGCCAGATCTACAAAGCAAATTATACTCTAAGCTTTGCTACTTTCCTGAAGGCATTCAAAAGATAGATGGATGTGTTGAAAAGAATCATGATGAAAAATAACAAGATGCATGTGTTTAATAGAAACTGGCTACACATTAAAAACAGCCTGGGGAATCTGTAATTCCTGTATTATACTATTTCTGGGGATGTATTGACAAATGGAAAACCAATTACTGTAGAATTGATGAATTAAGATGAATAAATTAAAAAACTAAACCCCAGATACCTACACTTGCAATAAGTCCAGGTACAAATAAGTGGCGCCATCTGTTGTAAACTATATTCATAATAATGAACGCATGCAAGTCCTACTGCAGGTGTTCTCCTCTATCATGTAAACAACAACAATAATGTCCTGTATTATATTGGAAGGTTGACTGAAACTTCAGCCGTCTTTTAGGAGGTGACTTATATCGGTGTTCATCTGTTGACAGTCCGGTGAAAGACATTCTGTATCTTTTCATTCAGTGAATTATTTTCTATGGAATATACTGGTGACGAACGCTGCTTGATTTTTTCCATATGGCTACTTGCACAAGAATCTAATTGGCTGAAAACGGATTTCAGTGTGATGCCATCAATATATTTGAAAAGTTCTGTCTGCTTTCCATTTGATGTTGTTGACTGTTTAGATATGAGAGGTTTAAGGTATGGGACCATTTGATCATAATGATAATAGCGAATTAAAGTTGACAATATGACAAAAATGATGAGTTTGAATTTAAGATAATAATTACTCTCATGGATAGTAATTTTCCACTCGGGCCAGCTTATGATGGTTATTGTATTTGTATCTCTCCATCCAGAACCACCTCCTGGTAGTCTTTACCCTGTTCTGCTGTCCGAACTCTTTATTCTTTACTTTATTTGTCAAGGTCAATTACTTGTGCATCGATGTCAGCAACTTTTACACCCGTGTTTTACTTCTGCTTTAAAACCTTGTGAAACCGGGATGTTGGAAATGCAATCAAAGCGATCGTGTTTCAAGTTTTTGGATAAAAATGCAATTTTGTTACATGGATACCGGTTGGCTTTGATGTGTCATTTAAATAATGTAAATATACAAACCTAACTATAATGGTTGACATTTATTCAGTGCGTGTATGAGGCAAACTACTTCTTACAGTTGAGAGTTTGCTAGCATAATATCAACTAAAGCTTAAAGTACTAAATTTTTTATTGGTACATGTCTCAATCAAGTAAGGAAAGAGATGCTTTCCTTCATGCTAATCATTCACTGATATAATATAACAAAGTTAATGGTTTGTGTACTTCGGAAGTTTTGATTTCGACTTTCTTTGTTTGGTGAATGAAAGGTTTTTGTAATTGATGGTTCTTGTTTACACGGATTCCGTTGCAACTTCACTGGTATTTTTTTTAACTTCTGTACTTCAGTTGTCTTCAATCTGGCATCTGGTCATCTTTAGATGGTCAATGAATAATGTATTCCTGGGTAGATATTCAAGTCCTGCTGTTATATCTGGTGATATACGTAGTATGCATATTAATTTCCCGCCACAAAGAACGAGTTTGACGCCAGCGATCACGGGAGACGTGCGGGTTGCATCACTATCACAGACCGACCATATGCTCATTTCTCACAAAATTAGCATTTTTTGAGAAATTTAAGTTCACAAATGCCAAACTGGTATTCTTCTAGTACTTCCTGGGCCACATATAAGAAAAATGTCCATATGCCTTTAATAAGTATTCTGCATTTCCAAAATGTTAGAAATATCCCGCTTGTCCCCCACAGATACCGACCCGTATCTCGCCATATCTCACCAAGCGAGACTAGGCAATTAGATATGCAGCTGGGGCGGGAACTTAATATGCATATCTCTTATTGATGTTGTTGGGCTCGTCGAGATTTGGGCGAATTTTAACTTGGACTCATCTTCGATTACAATATTAACACCTGGTAGTTCCAAGTACCGCCCCATATTATTAAAATCAGTGCAAGTCCTAACGTTTTTAAGTCACATTTAAATATGTGGCATGACAGGGACGCTTTGCATTGTATGGACTTATTATTTAGAGTATTTTAGCAATAACAATGCAATATACATCGTATTTTGAATGCAGGGGTATAATCAGCCAAATGCAATGCCTGCCATGTAGGTTTCTTTGCACAGGCTATCATGTGTGTCGCAACATAGCAATATTGGTGCCATCTTTTATATCGCATTTAACATTTCCATTTTTCAGTTTATAGAAATCATATTGTAGTATTTCTGATTGACTGTTCATTGCACTCATATGTAAAATGTAGTATATTTTATTGTGTAAATGTATATCTGCCCTGTACTTCAGGTTTATTGAGTGTATTTAGTGTGGTACCCACCAAACTGAAGTAAATTACAAACACCTAATTCTGCAAAAATGTAAAAATTGCACATTAATTCAGATTTTAAGAAAATGCAATACATTACAAAAAAAAAAAAGAAGAGGGTCAGAATTGACGTTTTATATTCTGATGTTGTTAAGTAAAGTGACTCCCTAGCATGTAAACACAGGCATACATGGTCTTCAGGTATGACCATTAAGCTGAAAGAAATATTTTCTATTGTCCATTACCTCAAAACGCATATACACACACTGGTCAGACAATGATGTCATGTCATACTATTTGAGCCATCCTCCATTAAGCGATCTAAACTGGGATGTATTTTGTTACGATTAAGCAAAGATGAAGTGACGTGGTTAGTTGGAAGTGGTGGACAGAATACCTGTTCATCTCTTGAAGCCAAGAGAATGTGGCTTGCCTCTACTTTAAAAGCTGGTCAAAACTTGCCTGCTAGCAGACCATTCTTTGTATCGGAAAGATATGGTGTAAATAAACCTGTAATTACTCACCGGGCAAATGACTGATTTTGTCTTTATCCATGGTTGATGTGATTTAACAATCTGATTATTGGAATGAACATGAAAGAACGAATGATCCGAGTATTACGAACGAAGGAAACTGGCAATATCATAAACCAAGCTTCAAGGTGACTGTTCTAACTTGGCGATTCGTGTTATGTGTCACGTCCACAATTCCCTACAATGCTTAATTTCTTAAAGGTCGTCGATAGGCAAAATTATTGGTATTTCTCATGTTACTTGTACCTAACTTTATTAAGTGAAAAACGCAGAGCCTGAGCATAAGCGCGAGAAGCATCTGGCATTTTGTACTCGAGTCTTGCGATTAATTTGTCTATATATCGGTGTCTATTTCTATATCTATGTCTATGACTATACCTATGTCTTCGTTCTTGCCTACACCTGTGTCTGTGCTCCATCACCCTCCAGTCTTGATTCAGTAGCTTTTATGTAAAACTAAACTGTTGACTTGGTGATGTCGTCGTCGTCGTCGTCGTCCTTGTCGTCGTCGTCGTCGTCGTCGTCGTCATCATCATCATCATCATTATGTCCGGCCGGCAACTTATTACCTACGACCTATCTGCCTGGCTGACATTCAGGCATGGACAGTACAGTTTTTTCTCACATTAAGGTGGAAGCTGTGAAGCTAGTGCACACTGAGACTGGCAAATTTGGATCTACAATACCCATTTAATTTGTTCACAACTACATTAAACCTATATATTTTGTAATAACTACATATCCGTAAATTTTTTTTTTTTTTTTTTTGCAGGATTGGATTTTATTGAGATTTTATAGCATTGTTTCTGACTTGGTAGGATATTCACATTTTTCGCGCAGAAGTCGCACAAAATTGTTTGTTTTTTTTTTTCTTCTTCTTTTTTATTCACGTTAAAGTTAGAAAAAAAATATATATCCATTTCCAGGATCGAATTCAATGGTTGGTTCTGAAATAGCATAAATAAAAGGTATGAAATTTTAATTTAGTCCTGACGGGTTTTTTCATTTTCTTTCTATAAATTGTTCCAAAATTCACGGAAGGGGTTGTCAGAAAAAAAAATGCTGGGAACCGCTGCTGGATATATTTTTCTTTCGGTGTCCGTTGATTTTTATGTGATAGGGCAATTTGTACGTTTGTGAGGCAAGATACCAATTGCAGAGGTTGAGCAAAACCCAGTTCCGAGGAAATCGCATCGAAAGAAAAAAGTTACCAATTCTTACGCATTTCTGGCTGTAGTATGACACATACGCATTTCTTCTGTCCTGTGTTTTAATTATTGTGTGAAATAAACTTGTAGCTTTACCTCTGTGATGTTTTCATTAAATAAAAGTATATTTTGGGGTTAAATCTCGACTTTTTGTACTTGGAAACACCACACTTGGCTTGTTTGAGTGTCGGTTCACATGCGGCTTTTGATATTTGGGGACCAGTAATTGGATTGTGCTAATATGTTTTTACATTAATAGAGAATTCCAAAGTAATCAGACCAATAGTAGTGATACTAAGTATCTTAGTTTGACGCATTATTTTACATGAGTCTGCTCGAGCTCTTTATATTTGTATTTTAAACGCGGACATTTGTTTTATCGTCTTTGGCCTTTTTAATCAATCATCACCATTATTATCCAGTGTAAGCTGTACTCATCTTTATCGCCAATCATAGATTTTTTTTTTATTTTTTATTTCTTCTACTTTTGTTAACTCTCGTTGTAATAGCCCATACTATATTACAGATTCTTTCAATTCTATGTTAGAAATACTTGAATAGCCCTCAACTTTATCATTTCTACATTTAAATATTAGAAGCCTCCCTGCTTATATCAGCGAATTTGATATCTCTATGCTTACTTTAAATTTTAGATTTCAATATTATTGCCCTTTCAGAAACAAGACTCCAATAAAAATATTTACAATCTTCCAAAATACAATCATGAAAAAAAATTTAGATTGAATAGAGGCGCAGGAGGAATTTCTTTATTTTTAGACGAAACCTTACAACATATCCAAAGGGAAGATCTAACTGTATTTAGCGATACACTTGAATCAATCTTTGTTGAAATTAGCAACATATCAAATGACCCAAATACGATTGTTGGTGCTATATATAGACCACCGAATACGAATCTATATTTGTTTAACGAACAACTTGCACTTTTATTGGAAAAAGGTAAGCATGAAAAGAAATTATATTATTTACTTGGTGAATTTAATATTAATCCCTTACACAGTGATAAACATGCAGCAACTTCGAATTTCATAAAAATGATGTATAGTAACACATTTCTACCTTGTATTGATAGGCCAACTAGTGGAAAAAGTACTAGTGGCTTTTCATGGGATATTGACGGAACTTCCTTGCAAAGAGTGGACACTTATAAATTTCTAGGAATTTGGTTTGACGAAAATTTAAATTGGAAGTCTCACGTATTGCTTACTCTGAAAAAAATTAAGTAAGATAAATGGAATTCTCAAAAAGATTAGACATAATTTTGGTTAAAAGATTTTATTTCAACTATATAAAGCTTTAGTGTATCCATATTTTATCTACTGTTTACTACATGGGCAGTAGCATACACATGTACCTTAGATAAAATCGTAAAGATTCAAAAGAAAATAATAAGGATAATAACTTTCTCGAGCTCTAATGTTCACACTGATGACCTGTTCCTCAGATTTAAAATCCCTTAGTTTCAGAGTTCGGATAAGCACTTAACAGGAATATTTATGTATAAGGTAAAATATCATTTAGTTTCATCTATGATACAAAACCTTTGCACAGATATTGATGACATACATTGTCACAAAACTAGACAATACCATGGTTTTAAAATCCAAAAATGTCGTACAAATTTGAAAAATTTTCGATAGTATGCCATGGGCCTTCAATTTGGCAAAAAATTCCCATTTACATACAGAAAGGGAATTCAATTCACAAATTTAAAAAAAAATCTGAAGCAGCATATTCTAGAAGAACAAGGAATCAGCTACAGTGAATACTTCCTTTTTGTTTAACACTTCTGAATAATTTATTTGTAATAAACTACTGTAAATATCTGACATATGCAAATTGTACGTATTCAAAGGCCCTTTGGGTTGGAGAAAATATAAGCACCGTGGGGTTTCCTCCCCCCATCTGAAAATCTATTTGTATAAATATTTTATCATAACTTTCTCACTGTATACATATATCATTTGTTGAAAATATTTGTAGCTGATCTTTTTTTCAGTGTATAATGTTTTTCAACAATACAGCAATACAATACAATTATTTTTACCAATTTAAGGGGAGATCCAAACAACTTACATTTATTACAATCGATCTTCCTTTGCATCATGGGTATTTTATGCACTGGATGTATTTCATGCGATGAAGAATTTGTCCAGTTACTATGTGTGGTGTAGATAAGGTTACTGGCAAAACACTCACGTTGCATCTTTCATTTTTTCTTTTATTTTCGAAACAATCGCCCATGAAAACATAGCAAATACATAAGCTTTTAACACCCCGCGGGGAATTGAGGCGTACATGTACAGTATTCTTGTTTGTTCTGCTCAGTCCGGCCGTCCACACGGGCTTTCCTTCATTCGTCCATCCATGACACCTTGTATCCCTAACTGATCAAAGGTCTTCAATCAGATTTATTTGAAGGACAAAGTCAACGGGAAAGTTGTTGAACCCTTCCAGTCACCTGAGCTTTTTAATGGTGTATGGCTACTGACTATCAACAGGTCCCGATTATTTAATCAATGCCAAAAAAAAAAAAAAAAAAAAAAAAACTTATCAAAATAATATCATTTGTGCAACTACAAAAGGCGGGCCCTATAGAGGTTCCCTTTAGTGTATTGGTTTTGGATACAAAGGATTTGACGTTGAAATGGGCATCAGAATACGCCAGGTGTGGCATAGGCCACTTGAGCTGTGAGACCCTGCAACCAGCCACCCTTATTATCTGTGACGACGAAGAGGACCGATAAAAAATGTGACCCATAAGCATCTGAACAATAATTGTTTCACTCAGTGGAGCGTCATTCTCGAAAACGGCCTGCTGCCACCTCTTGTGTACGGACATTTATCACACGATTAGATTGCACTTAGTTGTCCTTTGTCAATAATGTCAGCTTAAATGCATCGCTTAGAAAGACAGTTTATTCCATATCTTCCAATATTTAACTGTGATCGACTAGATATAGACAACCTCTGCTACTGTGATGTGAGAAGATTGTTTTTTTCAAGTCAACCTCCACTGTTCATTGTTTGTGATTGTCCTTACACATGACAGCATTTTTCTTATTTCGGAATTTTCACCGTCGTTTCGTGCCTTAATGTGCAACATGTTGCCAACCATTTGTCCAATCCTTAATCTACCACACCGCACTCAAGGCATAAACCGGGAAACGTCACATACATATAGAATTGCGTAAAAATAATTGTATGAGACCTGCCTAGGTATATACAACGAAATGATGTTTGCATAATTATACACAAACAACACAGACATAAGCGAGCGCTAATTAAAAAGTCGGTTCTCCCAGACGCACTTATTCGTGCCTGTTACGCCACCTACATGTATGGGCTAAAAACGTTTCCATGCGAAGTCGATCTTTCTTCTGCTGCCCCTAGTGTACAATAAGAACACACACAAAGTTTTGCACAGGAATGATGAATCCATGATTTCTAACTGACAACTTCTTTCTTAAATTTGTTTTATTTTTCTTCTCAGTGGTTTTGCGTAATGCTTAAGTTTTGGACATGCAGTGGGTGAAGTCTGCAAGTTAACTACTAAAAAATTAAAAATAATCCGTTTGGTTCCTAGCAACATTTTTGATACATCTTCATTAGCTGCATGAACAAATATCTGATTCGAATGCCCTGTAGTGGAATCAAATGCGAACACAATAATTAAGACGGCAGTTTATGTACCCCTGGCTTTCAACTCGAGTTTTTGCATGATATTTCATCAGACACTGATCGCGACTGCTTCACGATCCCATTTGTCCGTCTCAAGGGTCGACAGCATGAACTGCGTCACGTTCGCACGCGGTATGCATCCCTTTCCACCTGGCACAAACGGTCCGATTTCTGTGCGAATTGTGTTCTCTGTAAAACATTTTAAAAAATGTCGTTTTGTTCATATAATTACAGTTTGTTTAATAGAGCAATATCTTACATAAATATTAACATGATAATGTCAGCATGCCTAAATGTTATGCCAGTCTAATCCCAATAAATTTAAAGACCCATTAAGGGTGTAGGTCTTTATTCTGTTCCCGTGTGCTCACTTACATTGACTAATCTAATAAAAAGAATCCGCCCACGTTGACTTCCTCTAATTCCTCATTTTTGGCCATCAGCACCCTAAAACTATACATTTTCTTGATGCTACAGATATCAGAATTTGTCGAAAGTAAAACAAAAACATTATGTAAATATATATAAGATATGTTTGGCCATTTTACATGTAAAATGATTTGCACCTTTCTGCACCTTCTTCACAAAATACAATTTTATTTTAATTTGACAAGTAAAGAAATAGAAAATACAAATAGATGTACAGGAGCGTTTTCATTAAAAACAAACCAACATATTTTGATACAAGTTATGGAAATCCAAAGTTGTTTCTGGAAGGTTATATAGTTTCTTCATTTAGTAAGCTGCAAAAGTCACGGAATGGTTTAAAAACAAACGACGAAAACTATCCTAGATTGAATATTTGTCTTTTATTACCTGTTTATTTAAAGATCATAGAAGTCTTATTTTATGCCATTCACAACATTGGTTGGTCTAGCAACATGGAGTTCTGACAAAATCACAATAATAGATAATGGTTCCATTTCTCAGACATAATTGCCATTTGCATGAACAATACTCACCCTTTCATCCTACAATTCCCAATGGGGGGGGGGGTATAAGGCACACTTCCACACTCAGCGTTTAACAGTTTTATCAGTGTGGCACAATTATATAGCTTATAAAAAAACCTTGATTCTTTCTTGTTTTTCTAATGCAGCCAAACGTCCGCTGTGCTTGGTGAGTTCATTAGCAAACAGAGACATTATAAAGAAAACAACCTAGCATCGGTGCCAAGCATCAAAATGGCTTGAGACAATAACAAGAATTAGTGCACCAATTGTTGTTCTCGGTTTTTGCACAATGGTTTCATGGTGCCAACTGAATGAGCACATTTATGTAGAAGTCTGAAATCGTTGAAATATTAAACCAAAATGGCTGCTGAAACCACTGGTCTGTCATTAATGGTATTGTTTACTTTTTATTTTTGATATAATTTCCAACAATCTAGCAGACTTGAAATAGGGATATGTGTAGCTCTATGCAGGAAATCAAATTGCCAGCAAGAATTAATGGACAGCATATTTTCAGATGATGCTCACTTTTACCTGGGGTAGTGACCCGGCCTGGATGGAGCACTCAGGCTAATGACTCTAGGAATACTTGCTATGGAACATTGCTGATTGATATAAACAAATGCCACTTGATCAATGACAGCAAAAATCTGATTTCTAAGCTTAATTTTCATTTATAAGGAATCACGTTTAAAATCTGAATTTTGGTGACCATAAATTTCAAACACAAAACCTCGCAGACTTAATAAAAAGCGATTTTGCGAAATGCCAGCGTGTGCCCCCCTTCATGCTTCCCTGGTTATACCTCAAAGGGATGTCACCAGAATGAGGACATTACTGCGGCCAGTGTCGCGTATCGGGTGATACTGGCTTTAAATTCGACCGTTTTTATGTTATAAAAATCGACGACAAATTGATTTTTTTGGCATAATATGCATTGTACGGTGCTTCATCATCCTTTGTTTCCTTGGGTGTGAATCCACGTGTGACAATTCAAACTCCCATATAATGTTAATGACAACAGACAGGTCGCGCAGCTGTCTGTGTTGTAGAGCCTTTTGTTTTTTCCTGGTAAAAGCAATCGAAAAATTTGCTTCTGTCAAATATTTAATAACTGAAAGGAACAAAAAAAACACCCACCCTTATGAAACGCCATAAATCACCAGATCAAATAACACCAAAGCCCTTACCAATCATCTTTTCATCGTCCAGCCCGGGTGATCGCACGATGGTGAAGTTGATGTCTTTTTGGCTGAATAAAAAGTCTTCCATGGCTGCCAGGCTGGCCAGGTTTTGGCCGATATACAATGGTCGCATCAGCCACTCAACATACCACGGGTTGTTCGGGCCAACTACAAACAAAAGTGATGCGTGCATCGATCAAAAGTATAACATCTTTCTGCAGATTACTTGACCAATCCGTTAAATCACAGTTCTGAAACCTACAGTCACGGACTCCCTTAATGTTATGATCTGTCTGTACCCTAAATAGACCGAGATCCTTTGAATAAACACACACACACACACATACACACACACACACACACACACACACACACACATATATATATATATATATATATATATATATATATATATATATATATATATATATATATATATATATATATATGTATATATATATTACATATGACTTTATTTGTATTCTGTTTTATACGGCAGTCCTATAATTTGTTTCTTTACTCCACCCCATGATACGTGCAGTCCTGATATCTCATCTGAATAATTTAAAGTTCTTTTTGGGTCTTGTAGAAAAACATGCAAGAACCATTGGCTGCTTCCTTTGGTGTATAAACAAAGGCATGTTTCGTTTGTCTTTTTTGAAAAAAAAGATAATGATAAAGAAAGAAAAATAGGAAAAGAAGATTTGCTTCAAAGTGAATCTGCCTATGGGCCTTGTAAGGTGGTAAATATTAAACGCTACAACTTTTGTCCTTTGGTACTTCACATTTCATTAACCTTATGGCTGGATGAAAATTTAAAAGTCCAAATAACCTTGACCGTTGACCTTATATATATATATATATATATATATATATATATATATATATATATGTATATATCGTGTGCGTATAAATTGAAAGAGGGAAGAAACACCCTTATCATTTAGACAGATTACAGCTTATCTTTTGCGCAAATGGCTGACATGCAGACAAAACGGGTGACGGAGGTATCACTCATAGCTTTTATTATGACTTCCATACTGTTTAAGTAGAATGTGATGGGGCTTCTGGAACACCAACTTGCCTTCGTTGCTAGGCACGACATGATCACATCACAGCCCTTAAAGTGAGGCCTTAAGGAGTCATCAGAAAATATATCTACTTTTTTCCACCTGCAAAAAAAGGGAAGGTTGAATAGAGTGAGAGATAAGCACTTGCCTCTCGAACATACAAGCTCATATGACGGAAGCCCATTTATGTCAACCTCACGTTACTTATTTATCTGGTCATAACGATATTTTATCTGGCTCACACGACATTTTATATGATTATAACGGCATTTTATCTGGTTCGGACGACTTTTCATCTGGTCACTATGATATTTTATCTGGTAAGGACGATGTTTTATGTGGTTATAATGACATTTAATGTGGTCATAATGACATGTTGTCTGGTTGGGACGACTTTTTATGTGGTCTTAACGACAATTTATCTGGTTCAAACGACGTTTCTCTGGTCATAATAATATTTTATCCGGTTAGGACGATATCTAATGTGGTTATAACGACTTTTTTCTGGTTGGGACTACTTTTTACCTGGTCATAACATTTTATCTGGTTAGGATGACACTCAATGTGGTCATAACGACATTTTATGTTCATATATATATATATATATATATATATATATATATATATATATATATATATATATATATATATATATATATATATATATATATATATATATATATACATATATATATATATATGGGGGTGAATTTGTGTAAGTTAGAATGCTATCATTACACATTAAATAACTGTTCCCTAACAAGATTTACCTAAGTAAACATGGTATATTTGAAATGCTAGATTTCTTAAACTAAACAAACAAAAGAAAAGCAAAACCACAATAACAAAGAAAAAACAAACACAAGACACAGTGGCATTGGGAATAAGTTCGAGGTCATCCACACATTGTGTGTCTGCCCTTAGCACAGGACCACCACCACGAACAATATGAAGGTCCAAAATCAAATAGTTCTCAATTAAATTCAAGAAAGTAAACCTGTGACCTTGGAAATAAGGTTAAGGTCACTAACGTACTGTCTGAGTCTGGTCCTCATACATGTGCCACTGCATACAACAGCAAAGTTTGAGCGGTCTCAGAGAAGAGATTATTTAAGACTTGGGCAAATAATACACACAAAAAATCCGCAAAAATCCTAAAATCACTGGAGCATTACCATATGGATACATTTGATACAGACCTACCCAAGGTAGATCCCCACCAAGTATGAAGTGAATATGACTGATGGTTTTGGAGGAGTAGAAAATAGCAATAAGACACAATTATTCATAAAGAATAGAAAAAAAATTGTGCCGCCACCTGTTGAACACATGAAGGTCTAGGTGTCCCCAGAAGTACACCTATGCAATTGCAAAGCAACTGGCCAAGCGGTGTCGTATGTGTGTTTTTTTTTAAGGTTTTGCAAAAAATGAACCAAAAAAAAATGGAGAATAGCATAAAAACACAACAAATTTAAAAAGTAGAAAAACCGCACCGCCACCTGTCGAACAAATTAAGGTCCAGGGGTCCCCAGATGTGTGCCTATGCAATTTCGAAGCAATTGGCTGATCGGTTTGGAAGAAGAAGATTTTTTACGATTTTGCCAAAAAATGACCCCCCCAAAAAAAGAGAACAATCATAAAAAAATTTAATCCCGGACTGAGACCATTTGAACAAACTTGGTAGAACCCCACCCAAGGTACATCCCCAACAAGTTCAAAGTGAATCTGTCTGACAGTTTTGAAGAAGTCGAAATTGTGAATAACTACTGCACTCCCCATTCACTTACATAGTAATCAACAGAAATGTATGCTTTGACCGTAAGGTGCCCGAATTGAAGAAATCGTTAAAAATCAGGGATCCAGAGCAGCTCCACCTGGTGGACAAATTTGTGTGAACCTTCTACAAGGAACATTTATACCGAGTTTCAGCATAATCAAAGTGACGATTTTCGAGAAAAGTAAAAAATAGTGAAAACACACAAAAATACATAAAAAAGTACAAAAAATTGCAGCGCCATCTGTTAAGCAAATTAAGGTCTAGGGGTCGCCATAAAGTTTCCTATATAATTTCAAAGCAATTGGCCAGGCGGTTTCTGAGAAAAAGATTTTTTAAGATTTTGCCAAAAAATGAACAAAAAAATGATAAAAAAAATCCAAAAATCACTGGACCGTGACATGTGAACAAACCTGGTAGAGACCCACCCAAGGCACATCCCCATCAAGTTTAAAGTGGATCTGCTCAGTGCTTTTTGAGAAGAAGTCAAAAATATAAATTGTTGACGGACGACCGTCGGAGGACCATAAGATAAGCTCAGCTGACTGACAAGTCAGCTGGGCTAACAAACTATGAAATTCATTTGCCAGACAATGTCATGGTTTGTTCGTTTTCGTATTTATTTAGCTGTCTATCTGTCTATCTATATATATTAATCTATCTATCTATCTATCTATCTATCTATCTATCTATCTATCTATCTATCTATCTATCTATCTATCTATCTATCTATCTAACTATCTATCTATCTATCTGTCTGTCTCTCTGTCTGTCTGTCTGTCTGTCTGTCTGTCTGTCCGTCGGTCGGTCGGTCTGTCGGTCTGTCTGTCTGTCTGTCTATCTATATATATGTATGTATATATATATATATGTATGTATATATATATATATATATATATATATATATATATATATATATATATATAACTATCTATTGAAATATTTATTTACCATCACGCATGTGATTAACTTCAGGACACATGTATCAATGCGTCAAATTCCAAGTATTAATTTTGGTCGTCCCATTTTCTAACCGAATAAGTTTTAAACGTATTGAGTCTTACATCACAGAGTAACACACAGCATAACTTAAACTTTTCCTTCCAAAAACGTATTGCTCACAACCAATAGCTTATTATACAATGAATACAAGTCAATCAATACCTCTAGAAGGATGTGAATTAAAACTATTTAATAAAGGCGTTTGTTGTGAACAAAATATCTGCATTGGGTACGGGTGCGAAAAATTATCCTTGTATTACACATAATTACACATAATTTTCTACATTTTGCGACAAACCTTATGTATGAAATTCCTTTTTTACAGATTGCCGTATTTGAACACTTTGTGATTGGCGAGTTAACATAGCAGCCTGACGTGTTACCACCAAAGCTATAGCATATGTACTTTCCTGTAGCCGCTGGTGTTTTATGTTGAGATTTTGAGGATTGCGTGCTAATGCAATGACATCATGGCCCGTATTCAATGCTTGTCCACCAGAATACGTCCAGATGCACCTGTTGCGCCCAAAATGGCCAACCTCATCTCGGTCAGTCTTTCAGTGAGAAATATTTTCTCTGCTGTCTTTTACGATTCTTGAATGCACCCAATCCGCTTAAAGATGAAACATTGTTATATTTTTTTCAAAACATGTCACCACTGCTCCAAAAATATATGGCCTAAAGTGTTAAGAGCGGACTGGAAATGTGAAGGAGGGATAAATGATCATTCAGTCTTAACTGTGTAGGAATGCAATGTCAATAACCAAACACTAGAGTAATGAATGTATTTCAACTTCTATGATGCAATTGATCATCTCTTTCTCTATACTTTTTGACAATTTTTTTAACGGACTACACTTTGCACAAGCGAAGATGTATTTTGATGGGTCCAGACTGATGACTGGAGCTTTGTGGGTTATTGTTGATGATGATGATGATGATGATGATGATGATGATGATGATGATGATGATGATGATGATGATGATGATTATTATTTATCAATTTGGGGGGAATTGAAATGCACTCACACACGCCGTACACACACACATAATATATACATTTGTATATACATATGTATATGTATGTATACATATATATATATATATATATATATATATATATATACATATGTATACACAAATGTATATATTATATATATATTGCGACTCACAGCAAACAAGCACTCCAGAACATCCTTCCCGCTCCGAGGTAGCCACTAGAGACCGAATAACATACCTTGTAAGTTCAAGAGCTCAACATTTCTCAACCTGATTACGGCAACGTAATAATCTCATTGGTACCCCTTCCAATTAGAACATAGATAATCTCATCGAGCCACGCTGTCAATTAGACAATATATTGAATGTCATTGCCTGACCCTGAGAACTGGACCATTCATACGCACTTCCAAACAGGTCACCACCAGACATGCAAGTCTTGACATTAAACGATTAAAAGTCCTAAACGCCGCTTGACTTTTTTCTTTTTTTGTTTTTTTTCTTTTCGAGAGCATTTGTTGGATGAAAAGATCACACGTTTCTGTAAAAACACCAAATAAAATTTTTCGATAGAAAAGACAGAGGAGGTCGATGTCCAGTCGACAACCTGCGTCAAATACTTTACAAAATAATTGCCTGGCCATATTTTTCCGTATTTCACTTAACTCAGTGTCGTTCTCTGTTAAAAATCCCGATAATATTAAAAGTAAGTGTAGATAAAAAATGTACAAATTACCGGATTTTTTACTGAATGCCTACTTTATATGATAAAAGAAATGAAAGCCTAATATAGTATACAGAAACTTTAATTTGGACCTATCTAAACACCGTCTACACATTGTCAATTACAAAGACCCCAAGCCAACTAACCCCAAATTGCATCAACGTTCTACCAAATTACTGACAGGTGTCATGAAACTTACACATATTAATCTGGCTGTATATTTTATTGATTTATCAATGTTTTGGCATTCACACATATTGTATCGTAGTGGATAAACAAGAAACAGAACCTTTACAATGCGTTAATTTTAAAGAAACAAAATAAAATTTCGCGCCCTTGGCATGTATAAATATGCTGGGATCCTGGCTTTGTGACGGTTACAAAAAAGTTACTATATGCTCTTCTTTGTGCTCTGTACTTTTACATTGCACTGCTGTTATTATATAAACTTCTGTTATTATATGTACTTCTGTTATTATATGTACTTCTGTTATTATATAAACTTCTGTTATTCAATGACTGTTTTGTTCTATACACGTGTTGTACCATGTCCTACTGTTATTGAATGCACCATTGTTATCATAGGTTCGTCTCTTATGCAATTTCCTTTGTTCTATGTCCTTATGTTACATAATATATATCACTATTCTGTTTAGCTGTGTTGTTCCGGTCGTGTATTTGTGTTATTTCACATTATTCGATGCCCCATTGTTATTCTACGTCTTGTACACTCTGACTCCATGCTTGCTATTCCTCTGTGTACTTGTGTTGTATTTAATATTATTGCTCCAATATCTACTGTCATTCTATGTACCTGAGGCGTTCTATACACTTGTGTTGTTCTGTGTACTTGTGTTATATATAATATCATTGGTCTAATAAGTACTGTTTTTCTATGTACCTGATGGGTTCTATGCACTTGTGTTGTTCTGTGTACTTGTGTTATATTTAATGTTATTGGTCCAATAAGTACTGTTTTTCTATGTACCTGATGGGTTTGTATGCACTTGTGTTGTTCTGTGCACTTGTGACATATTATAAACTATTACTCTTTCCTATTATTCCATGGACCCACGTTGTTCTATGTAATGGTGTTATATCATGTACTGACATCCTGTGTACTGGTATTAGTGTGTGTACATATGTTGTTCTGTGTATTTGTGTCACACTATATACAACTCTTATTGTATCTACTTCTGTTGTTCCTTGTAGGGCCACGAAACACATCTATGACTTCAAGGTAACCGTGTTGAAAAGCTGCGGCACAAAAGCTGCTAAACTGATCTACCAACACGACCAGGAGATGAGTAAAGGAATCTGGTGAAATTCTCGCCCACCTCCCAAGAAACCAAATGGAACCCTATTCAATACACTAAAAGCAGTTTTTCAATCTCATTAGGATTACGTTTTCGTCTTGCAGATTTTAAGTGCAACCCTATTACCACATGCATGTTACCATTTTAGATGATCACTGATCAGACAGTGATTTAAGGTCATAATCTCTCATACACTTTCCTTTTTGTCAAATAGTCTGTTCCACACTGTTTGGTGTAAGTATATTATAATTGTATTTATCTCTTTGATCTCTTTATGGTGCAGATGAAGGTTATAAAATTGAAACAACAAAAGCCGTGTGATATTATTTCTATACTTCAACATTAAACATTTGTAATTCTTCAGAACACTTAATACTGTATTGTGTCTGGTTTATGTTTGAAATGTTTTAATTCTACAAGGTAGCTGTGTGTTTCACAAGGTAGCCACATGGCGGCGATGCCGACTCAGCACTACATGGCAAATGCTAATTTGTCAAAGTAATATACATTCTGCAAAGTTCCACAACAATGAATCTGCTAACCCGAATTTGAGTGGATATAGCTGTAGGGAATCGAGGACGCAGCTGCCATATGAAAACTATCATACATGGAGTGGAAAATCCCCGGAAGGTTGGTGATAATATATGGAAATGTCAAAGTATCGAAAAAGTTAACCCCAACTGCTTACAACAGTGTTGTTATGACCAATTAATCATTTGGTGATGTTGGTATCATTGTAATACACCATACTATTTTTGGCGATGTCGGCAGTTTTACATGACCTTTCAATCAAAATAATTTCTTATCTACTCCTATCATGCCCACCAGTACATTGGGTGCGGGTGCGCATCGAAACTCGGGTGAGTGTCAACAGATGGCACTTGCTCGCTGAATTTCCTATAGCAGCTATTTGGGCAGGTGCCATTCAAGCAGCACTTCCATGTAATTTTACAAATAAAAGTGTGTTCTGCCAAGTTGTGGTCATTGATACTTTGGGTAAAATGTATTGCCATACTCTTGCAAAAGCTTGGTTCTGCAAGAAGCAAATGCTGGAATGAACGTGTTTTCAATAAAAAGGCGTTGAGATAAATAACGTGTACTGATAGGACTGGATTTCTTTAAAAAATTGTGTGTATAGCCGAAAATATCAGGTTAAAGGATATAACGGAATATACCGATCTTAAAGGTAGGTAACAATGGGAGCTGTCTAGACTTTGAAAAGGTTCTTGGTTTTCTAGAATGGAATTTATCATCAACCTTGCATTTGAACTGCAATGTAATGCTATATATTAATGTGAATTGACTCTTTGGGGTTCCAGCCAACGTAGTAAATTGGTTACACAAAGATGATTAATCTAAACTTTGAAGAAAGGCATCTTGCAGAAGCAGGCACTGTGCCAACTTTGGTGCACGCCAGGGGGTGCATGGAAGCACAGCCGCCACAAATCTGATTATAATTCCTTCAAGTTGTTTGAAAATATCAAAATCCATAATATGCTTGGCCAAATAGAACTTTTTTGACTCTCTCATACTAACGTTGAGGGGGTAAATGTAACGTTATCATAAAAAAAGTTGAGAATCCAAAATGTTCATTAAATTGGCCTTTAATTATGACTTTGTAGAAAGTGACACAGTAATTTCACTATTTTTAGTATAATCAAACTTCAAAGTTTTGGGTGTTCAAGAATATGAAATTCCTGTCATTTAGATAAAACGTTAGGTTGTCGGAGGTTCTCGCATGATGCCAACTTTATTAATGGAGTATAAATGCCTCATACTGTATTACTTTTAGCTACACTCCCAAAAACGCACGTGAATATGTATCAGCGGTCTGCACTCATAAAAAGTAAGCTAATGTCTGTTGTGGTTCTGCGCTTGTTAAAATGTAAGTGAATGTGTATAAGAGTTCTGCACATATAAAAAAAATAAGTGAATGTGTATCTGTGGTCTGCACTTTATAAACATGTAAATAAATGTGTATCAGTTTTCTGCACTTATAAAGAACCCAGGTCAAAATATACCAGTGGTATTACACAAATAGAACAGAAACTAATATTAATACTACGTTGTACACTGATAACAAAACAATTAGTAGTACAGTGGAAACTCGTTATAATGACACCATCTGTTCCCTTAAAAATGTGTCAGATAACTGAATATGTCAGATAAATGAATCAAACAACAAAGGAAATGAACTTTTGCCATACAAAACTTGTATCATTATAATGAATATGTCGGATATCTGAGAGTCATTATAATGAGGTTTTACTGTATATCACAACAAGTTGCACTGGTAAGAAGAATCAAATCGCCTATAAATGTTGCCATCGCCACTTAACGTTAACTTTTGAGGTCCCCTGTCATCGCTAAACGTTAAACTGCAGCTAATCGTTAAAAACGACCAGGGTGATATAAAACCGGTAAACGTTAAAAATGGTGCTGGTAAACGTTATGAACAGTGGCCTTAACATTAAACCTGTATACTTGAAAACTTTACTTCTACTTAGAGTGCAAGCGTTTATTAACCGCCCCCCGAAAAAAAACAAAAAAAAAAACAAAACAAAACAAAACAAAACAAAACATAACAAAACCCACCTCACATTTGCCATAAATATTTCAATTTTCAATGCATAAATGTTTCAACTTGTCAGTATATAAAATGAAAAGAGAGAAGACTAGACCATTTTGTATGGTGCAAAAGGGTTTCAGGAGTTTAATCCATTAAGCCTTGATCACACATTTAGAATTTTTACTGCCGTCCTTATCGTTTCCGATGAAAATTTACCAAAAGTCTGATCAAGATCCTATGATTTGTAGCTGGAAATTCGTATAATCATATATTTGATCATGATAACAAGCAAATATCGTTCAGGAAGAGTCCCGATTCAGCCGTTTCCAGCCGAACTCGTCCCGATTATCCCGTTCTCACTCCGATTCTGATCCGATTTGTATCAATCACATGGTCAAAGACGATGGATTCTCCCGAATGGGATCCAACAGTGATCAGACAGTCTTTAGACAGTTAACCGACGCATTTGTTAAGATCTGGATGCAATCTGGACTCAATACTCAAGCGGCAATAAACCGATATGAAAAAAAAATCCAGATCATGCCCATTCTGCAGGACACGATCCAGACAGTATAGGACATTGTTACGATGTTGATCCGATTCAGCAGAATCCGTCACGACATAGTCACGATAGACAAGACACAATTAGCTGAGTTTTCCGAATGTTAATCTAGACGGGACTTGCTTCAGCTTTTGAAACCCAAAACAAAACCAATTGTACTTGGTACCTGCAACGGCCCCATTAAGGGCTGGATTTCCACAACTATTTGAATTAACTTTATCCAAGTTACAGTCTGACTATGAATTATATACTTTAGGTGATATAACATTTTCTTCTCACGGGAAGTGGTCTCCACAAGTCATATAAAGAGGTATTGGATTTTAACTGTATTCAGTGTATAAGTACTCCTGCCAGAGTCACCAGTACATCAGAAACAATATCACTAACATCACTGAAAAGTTGTGTCAGTCGGGCATAATCCGCGATGGGTTATATGATCATTTGAAAAAATTAGTGTTCACGTGAAATTTTTAAAATGCAACTTAACCAGCACAACACAGTTAGACTTAGATATATGAAACAATGCAGGAAAGATTTGCAACCAAGATAAGTCAGATAGACCGGACTCATATTTTGAACTGTACAACATTGACTCTGCCTGGAAACAATTTAGTCTTTTTAATGCAAGTCATAAATGAGAGGATTCCAAAAAACAAAAAGGATTTAACATTATAGGTAAAAACAGAACATTGGATGCACTGAATTACTTGAGCATAAATGCAAGAGAGAGATAATTTCGTCAATATGTCCAAGAATGATACTATACGCACTGAAGCTAGAAGTAAAGCTGAACTTCACAAAGGATACATAAAACTGAGTATAAGGTTCAAGGAGAATTACCAAAAGCAAAGTCTGAGTACTTCCATAGTAAAATCGTAGAAAATAAAAAGTAACCTCAGGAAACCTTAGAAACATTCGATTCCTTTAGGTTATAGCCATAAATGTAAGGCACAGTCAAATGTTATTTTGGACATAGATGGCTAGTTATGTTTTGATTCAGGTAAGGTGCTCCCCCTATCAATTGTGAACAGCAGTTGCAAAATCTCTGACTAAAGCATTTAAAGAATATAACAGTCATATTGCTCCAAAGAAACTGAAGCTCCATAAAGTAGGCGTGGATTTTGTGTCCAAAGAACAACGAGGCATGGACAAAGTTTTTATCATATATGGTGATTCTCGCGTCTAATTTAATTAAAAAAAAAAAAAAAAACAGAAATCCACATCTTCAGTTATGACTGTAAATGTATATCTTTAAATAGATTTTAGAGCAAGCATCAAGTGAACTGATTGACAGCCTTTGGATAAAATAGAGTATATTGGAATAATATCTTCTTGCCAAAAATTCAAAAATTTACCCAAAGTGTGCAATGTGGTAAATTACATATAATGCCATTATCAGAAACCTTTAACATATACACTGACACAATTATGTGCAATTTTTAATATGCAGAAGTGACTTATAGTGTAAAAATGAATAATTGATTATCCTAAGCCTCTTCACAATCATTTGCAGCTGAAGTTTGTTTAATTATTCCAATTTTTAAAAAGGAGCCCATGGGTCTAATGCTCTTCTGTCATAATGGCTATCTAGCAGTTACATCATGATTTCAAAATTGCTTCTGTTCCTCAAGTGCCCTTTTACCTTAAAAATGTCAAAGGTCATTCATATCAAAACACTAGACGCTTAACCTTATGTGTATGTTATATACTTGTAGTAATATAAATATGATTTATTCTAAAAAAAATACTGGACTAAATGTTTTTTCCAACACTGCATAATGCTGTGTACCTTTCTTATCTTTTTGCAAGAAAAGTGTGATATTGGAGCTTGTTATTTCTTTATTATGATTACATTGTTAACCCTTGGTGTATCGGAACACACCACAGCTAAATTGTGGTGTATCCAGAAATCACGGTACTTGCAACACCAAAGGGAATGTGTGCCTCATGTGAGACATGGGATTCGTTATGCTATAAATACTGAAAATTTAATACGGTTTCTATGTATATCAATTCTACACATTGTACGAAAAATTCCATCCAGCCATCGCTCCCATTAGATCGTTCTCTAGTACTTGGACTAAAGATAAAAAAAACTTATGTAATAGCACATAATAATGTCGAGGGTCATCAAGTGATCAAACAGGCCACCAACATATGAATGGGATAACAGAAATAAAGGGATGGATTTCCCTGGAACTTCTGTTAAATTTTGAGGACAGATAGAGTCGATGCAAGCACAATGAATCATGTGGAGACAGAAAATTTGCAGTTGACTGTACAGTTTTACAAGGTAAAGTGTAATACCCAGGTGGCATCGAAAACTAATTGAGGTCTGTTTTTATCCGCTCATCACTCGTTCCGCAGAGGTTGAACTTCTTAAAGACGTATCATTTTAGTGACCGCATAAGTATCACAATTGAAATCCTGTGTTTGTTAGTTTTATTGAACAAAAATCCATTCAACTGAGCGAGTAGATTTCATGTGGCAGGATAAAAGCTCAACAATAATCCTTTACTTTTAAAATCTCGGCAGTTCCATAACATAACATTGGTTCCATTTTGAAACAAAGTGGCTCAAACCTTTAGCGATGAATATTTGAGAATAAGTGGGATTGAAAAGAAAAAGACTTTTACTTAGGTAAATCCTTTACATTTGGTAATATTTTGATTTTTATGTTACGTTTGTAGTTCAAAGCTTGAAAAAAAATGTTTATCATGCTCACGAAGGAAATAACCATATAGTGAAAGCTGATGACCAGTGCACCCTATGTTACATAACAAGGTATTATCACTAAATTTTTGCGGGTTAGGCCTCTTAGATTTATCTTGTCACAAAAAGTTACAGCGACCTGTTCTTTAGTGTTTCAAGCTTTTACAATTCAACACACACGCTTTATATTCATATCTTATCAACTGCTATAGACCAAATGCGTGATGTATAGTTTTGTGGTTCAACATGGAGAAATAAATCACACTCTCCTAAGAGGGTATGATTGGCCCTGATACCTCAAATGGTTTAGCTTAGCAAACCAGCTAGTCAGCTGAGCATATCTGATATTCCTCTGTCCGTCCGTCCTTCATCCGCCCGTCAATTGTTTTCAACTTCTCGAATTTGACAGCTGCTTAATTGTTTTCAGGATACACAATCGTGCTACTGTGCCAACATTTTTATAACTTTTGAACTTTCAGAGAAAATTAATTTATTAATACTTTTGGACTAAAATAACATTGTTGCTAATCATGTTGTTTTCTTCTGTATAAAAAGTTACAGTAAACATTCAGATGTGATGATGGTAGGATCAGCATTGATTTACGCCATTTTGTTTTTCCACTGATTGTTTGTAAATTGGATAAAATGCGCTACGTTACATGTATGAAAGGTCATCTGTTCCTTTGACTATACAACAGAAGTAGTTAGGGTACATAAAAGGTATAAATGGTACATTTAAATATCACAATCGACTTTCAAGCCTAATGTAGGGCCATTGTTGTTCAGGTTAGAACTGAACATCCCCCCCCCTTTCAAAAAAAAAAAGGCCAAAGATTTTTGTATTTTACTTCGATGTCTGGAAGTTGAAAAAGTGATCCGATCATATACAGCGTTTTAGAAATAGAATATTATCACTTAAATTTAAATCATCAACCGTATCGATCTTCAATAATTAAATAATAACTATAAACCCAAAATAATTTGCGTTCGTAAATGATGTTTCTGTTCCTCTGACCAGATCAAGACAGGTTCAAAGAATTTGAATGAATCAGCTAACGAACAGAGAGACTGGCGGACCGACTCGTGCACAGACGGACCGACCGACAGACAGACAGTTTGATAGACCATTTTAAAACATTTTTTTCAAAAAAAAAAAAGAAAAAAGAAAAGAAAAACCTAAACAATACACCAATGTCTTTTGTGGCTCTTTGCTCAAAGAATACGAAATACAGTGGAAATGGTCCTGCCTTTGAGAGACCATCCCTAAGGCAGATCCAAAAAATGGCCACATAAAGCAGGAGGTCTCTTAATGGCGGTTAAATAACACGGGCTATATGCCACTTTGGGCCTACTAAAATGGCTTTAACAGGCCGGTGGTCTTTAATTGAAGCGGGCTCTTAAAGGAGAGACTACTGTAATGCATATTTACGACGAAAGAGAAAGAGGTAAACACAAACAAAAATACATATATATATATACCAAAAAATGGTCCAAATTCCACATACCCATCAGGAGAAAGATATGTGGATATCGACCACATATCTTTGTGTTATCGTCTGAAGAAAAAAGAAGGTATCAAAAGTTTTATGTGTATGAAAGTCATCATTAGAGAAGGTTTGACCAATTTTAACATGGAAACACTGTTTTATTTCCACTTTAACTGTTATGACCTTGTGCTCGTGCGTTTTATGTACCTTCCGTGCCTAGTACCGACTCTTAAAGTCCTTTGCTGACCCGATCTTGGATGCACAGACTAAGGTGTTTTTGTCACCAAAAAATATTAAAAAATACATTTATTGAAGGCGGAAGTCTTCATGCACAGAGCTCAAAAGTCACAATTGTCATATGAAAAGTCGCAAAATTAACCGTTACCAAGATATGAGCCAATATACGGGTTTGACGTTTCAAGGTTACTCACGACCAAAATCGAAAACCCTGTAATTGATTTTTTTATCACTGTTTGATCATTAGTTTTAAATGATAATGGGGTTAGGATGCACTATTGCCAACATACAAGCCTGTATGGCAGCTTGACGTTTTTTAGGGTATACAAGGTCAGCATAAGCAACACCAAAAAAACCAAAAGAAACCTCACAGGTACTTTCCTATTGGTTTTCCGATTAACCATTGGGGTGTGATCCACCATCATTGAGATGTTTGGAAACATGTCAATTTGACCTTTAATATTAGTCAAGGTCACAGTTAAAAACACCTAAAGAATTAGTATCTATAGTTTCCTATTTGCATTTAACAGCAACCATGGTCTGAGGATCGACCGAGATAAAAAACAATAGGCCATATGTGTTGCTGTCTAAAAGTAACAATACTGGATGTACAAGTACATGGATAATGATTCCTGAATTCAGGTATTCTTCATTAAACAGAAAATACTAACAGCACCATGTATTGAGTACATTTTATGCAGGTACATCTTCATCAAAATTGAAAAGACTGAAACATATTGTTTTACACAATAGGTCAAAATAGGACGCACATATTCACAAGAAAAGGAAAGTGCTACCTGTTGATAAAACAGTCTAAGGGTTTCCAGAAGTGTGTATGTGTCATTTCAGTTTTGTGAAGCTCTTTAACAATATGACTTTTAAACTTTAAGTCCAAAACCTTAAAAATAATCATAAAAAAATCCAGTAATTGGGACTCAAAAATTGGAACAAACTTGGTAGAGTCCCACCCAAGATACAGCTCTATCAAATTTGAAGTTTATCTGGCTGACGTTTTTGGCCAACCACACAAGATTTCAATTGAATCTGGCTGAGGGTTTTGGAGAAGCCAAAAATCCGATAACCATATCCATCCCCTTCGATTTACATAGTAATTATTAGAAGTGTGTGCGTGAAACGATATGTATCCGAGTTGATATTTTCATTACAAATCTGATAGCCATAGGATACGGAAGCCCATTGGTCGCAACCTCACTTCACTTTTCATGTGGTCATAGCGATATTTTATCCAGTTACGACGACTTTTGATGTGGTCATAACGACATTTAATGTTATCATAAGGACACTTTGACTATCAAGGACGACATTTTATGTGGCCATAACGATATTCTATGCAGTCCGAACGACTTTGAATGTGGTCATAACGGCATTTTATGTGGTTATAATAATATTTTATCTGATCAAAACAACATTTTAAGTGGTCATAATGATATTCTATCTGGTTAGGACGACTTCTTCGTATGTGGCCATAACGCCATTTTATGTGGTTCAGAAAACTTTTTATATGGTCATAACGACATTTTATGTGGTCATAACGACATTTTATCTGGTTTGTTCGACTTTTCATCTTTTTCCATTCTTTGATAGATTGCATGCTAAGATACAACATGCTTAAATGTACATGAAACATAAAATATTGATTGAATTTAATATTAGTATGTTGACTTACACAGTTAGATAAATAATGAACATCTTGCTGTATATCTGGCAAGGTGGTTCCATGCAAACATGAATGGCTGAACATGGAGTTACGATGAGGTTGGTCTGCACTGATTTTTGTTTTCGATACCATTCCCAGGCTATTCAAAACAAACTGTCCGGAGGATTTAGCTTGTACCCTCAATTCTTCCCACGTAAAATGTGGCTTGAATTTCACCAAATTTCAACAAATTGTCGTGCATGAAATGACAGAGAAACATATAATAGCATACTAAAGGACATATACTTTCCACAGAAGCAATAGTGGTATACTTAACTAGAAGTGATAACTTTGAATACTGTTTAAGACTTCTGCGCTTCAACTCCATTTTTTTTAGAAACAAGTACTATTTGAAACCAGTAAGTTATATACTAAAATACTTCTCAGGTATGCGCCTTGACCCAGACACTGATCTACTGGGGTTCAAGGAGACACTGGGAACTTTTATCATGTCGTTATGATCACATAAAATGTCGTAATGACCATATAAAAAGTCGTCCGAACCAGATAAAACGTCGTTATGACCAAACAAAATGTCCTTATGACAACATACCATGTCATTCTTACCAGATAAAATGTCGTCATGACCACATAAAGTTTCGTCCTAACCAGATAAAATGTCGCTATGACCAGATAAAAAGTCCGCCGAACCAGATAAAATGTCGTTATGACCACATAAAAAGTGAAGGGAGGTTGACACCAATGGACATCCCTGACAGGATGACCACCTAGTGATCATCTTTACTTGACCTTTACAGAATGAACATTTCCATCAATGTTCATCATAATCTGAGGGACTATTTTGGAAAAATTAAAGTAAGCAAAACAGGGACAAAGTCGTAAACGTCAAAAAAGAAAAAAAAGTAGCAACATCTGCCAAATAAAGTTTAGGGGTGGCCTTTAAAGCCCCTTTGTAATTAAAAAGCAATTGACTGCGCACTTTAAGTGCAGACGATCTTAATATTTTCACATAGCATGTAAATAAATGAAATATTATGGATCATTGGAGCGTCATTATTTTGAATCAACTTGGTACACACCCACCTTAAGTATATCCCCCATCTGAAGAGGCTGTGCCGGTTGGTTTTGGAGAAGTCGAAAATGTGAGTGTGAACATTGGCGTACGATGGACGGACCACACGTGACTGACTATACATACATATACATGTATAGATATTGTGTAATCTATAATGTGGCAGCAGACCAGGAAACTTTTAATTGTTTTCGCAGTTTGGTTAGTCAAAATGAACAATACCCAAACCTTTTTTCCCCATGTCCAGTCAGATAGACAAATTTCGTGTATGGGGTCTGACAAAATCATAATTAATTTCGGGGGGAAGAGGCATCAATAAAAACGTTTATTCCGTTACAAGTTATCATATACTACACAGAATCATGAGTCAGAAATTTGATCCATCTGTTTTTGTTTCTTGCTTTGTGTTTCTTTTCCAAACACAGCAAGTAATCAGAATGTTATAAATGAAAGGCTGGGTTCACAATCAAGCATATGTAGGTGGCGATCAAAGATTCCGACTATATCACGGCGAAAACTATGCTCATACTTTTCTAAGAATGAATTTAAGCCCCCTACTGACCACAATTACCAGAAACTGGCTATCCACATGCATGCATATGTTGATCCCAGAAACAGACAATTGCAGGACATAAACTTCACACTGTTGTTAGTTGCACACTTTCAGTATTTCACACAAATAAAGAATAAATTTGTGGTAAAAGTGCATATTACCTGTGTATTTGTGGCATAATCAAGTGCAACACATGTATTTGATCCAGTCAATAACTTTTTCATTCTTTTTGTAATTCAGCAGTGGTGCGGATGCAAAAGCAAAGGGTGTGATGTGACGTGGGTAAAATGTGGGTATGCTAACAAAGCAACGGCAACCAGGCATGTTAAAATTACAGTTGGTGATGCCCGATTTGGAATGGAGACTGATATCATTATACGAAGAATACTGGTGGTATTGTCACAACAGGTAAACGGGGACAGTGTCTTGGCTGCTGTTTGCAAAATAACGGAGCTTGGAGAAGAATTAGCAGCTGTGTGGTTAGGCACTCAGACAGAACAGCACAGGTAAACCAATACACGCAGGTGGTATGGGTATCATGGTGTTAAGAAGCACCAATGCATTCCGATGCTTTCTGATCAAAACTTCACACCAAATGAATGTAGCAACAGCGTTTGTAGGGGAACAATGTATCAATGTCAAACACAAATGTAGCAACAGTGTTCATTTCGGAACAACGTTTCTGAGGTAAAAACGTGAATAGCAACAGTATGCATGCAAGAACAACGTATCTGAGGTGAACACGAATACAGCATCATTGCTCACACAGGAACAATGTATCTAAGATAAAAAGGAGTGAATCAGTGACAGTCAACATGTTCGTCTTGTGCCTTGATAAAAGTTTCACAAGAAAAAAAAATGACAGTGTCCTGAAACGGGAATATTTACCTTGTTAGGAAGGTTAAGCATGAATGCAGACGCAACCTTTCTAACAAATGGGACAGCCACACTTAATTTGAATTGTTAAGTGAAGTGTGTTGATACTAGACTTGAACGGGAAGGCTAGAGGAGAGAGATAACGACCATGGTTATTGTATATAATTATCATGGGTATTATGGGAAGATACAAATATTGACAGTCACTCTGAGTTCCTTATTCCTTCAAAATATATATATATGTAGTACCAGAGAAACTTGCCACTTCATTTCTGCGAAACTCCTGGTAGGAGTTGTGTTACACAGTCTCACTTGGAGCAATCTCTTTCACAAGAAGACTTTCCGTAGCCATATAAGAGCTTATTTCGAGGACCTAGGTGGGTACTTGACTTTATCATCCATGTTGTGCGGCAGTTCTGTTGACCTTCTTCAGTCACCATCAGTTTTGGATAGATTCTCATACCATTTGCCCTATTTTGCTCCTCCTTAACCCCATCAGCTGCAGGACTGACAACAGTTTTCTGCAGCTCAATACACTCATCCATTGCCACGACAACTTAGTCTTGGTTACGCGACTTCACATAAATATCAATTATCACATGCTTCCTTTAAGGATTGATTGGGTGGTTCTGGCAACTTTTTTTCCGTCGGTGCATAGCCACCACGCCAGTACCTGTTTTGCTGTCTTCATCCGGTTAAATCATAAAAATGATTATATTACATTGCACTTTACTCCTTCCTATCTACAGTACATGCATACATTCGTCTCAAGTTGGGGAATGAACACATTAAAAAATCAAATAATAAAAACACCACTGTGTGTTTTTTTTAAAGATTTTTCAAACCAGGAAACCAGGAACAGCATTTCATAGATTATATCCTTACTTGTCTGAAGTATATATTCCAGACTCCCAACCAGCTATAAATTCAAAGTATTGCTCCTGTGTTTATGGAGAGGATTTACATGACAATCCTAATAACTATTTAACATTAGTATGCCAAGGTTTATGGCAAGATTTATATGTTCTGTAATAAATAACCATTTCTTAGTTTTTGTTGACCACCGTTCACCTGTATATCAATAAGTCAGGAGTGTTGTCCGAAAGGAGCATGTGCGTCAAATATTGCGCAGGTCTTAGATATTTGAGTGACGCTAAGCGTCTGGAAGTATATGCTCCAAAATGCCAAAATAAAATGTGCAAAACGCGTTACCGTGATTGTTCAAAACTGTTCAGGTGCTCTTTAACTTTAAAAATCCTCTTAGTTTGCGAACCTTGATGGGATATGACCCGTGTCATGAGTATCACAAGACAGCTGACCAAATTTTAGCGTATGGACCACATTAACATAGGCGTACACATAATGGAGTGTGACTATCACACAGACTTGACGTGTGTGTATGTTGTTCAACTTGCGCATTAGTTGCAGCCCAGGGTCATGAAATATTGTGTAACGTCGATAGTATGGTACCAATTCTATAACGGGTTGATGTATCATGATATTTTTTATCTCCGAATCAACATGAATGGAATTCGTACATCTAACTATTAGTTAAACCTCTCTTCAGCTTTGTCGTGATGTGTGCAAATCGTCACTTAGATTGATATTAGCACTTTAAGTTCCACACCAGCACATATGCACTCTTTTGGTCACTTTCTGCCTGCCCTCGCATAGCAAATCTGCAACTTGGTTTGTACCTTAAAATTGTGCACCACACCATTTAGGGTTCTGTGATTAACTCCCATTGCCCTAGCATTGGATCGGCAGATTTTCTCAGCTTCAACTCTGCCTCTAGCTCTTGCACACTGCACGGTGGAGAGCTGTGGCATATTGACTTCTGATGGAAGGATCCATGCCTGACAGTTACAGACCTTACCTTTATACCGCTACCTGGCACAGTTTCTATATGATGTAACGAAACACTGATTTCTAGGGATTTTACTGGAAAGGAAGGACACTACAGCCCGAATAGGCTTTTGTCCTGCATAGAACCCTTCCTGCGAAGTGCGAATTTTTACTTTGTCTCACATTTGGATCAAGTGCAGTCATCCATGAAGCCCAGTTCAGGTGGTCTTCCCAAGTATTGTTAACTAAGGATAATGTCACATGTACGTATGCATAATTAGGATAAATATTAAAAATATGAGTAGAACGGTAAATTCTAAAATGTGGACACTTACTTTTTTGCTCAGTGTATGTAGAGCTATACAAACTTTGCTGGTTTACATGCTAGCCACAACGAGAGTCCCGAGATTGGTCTTGCAGTCACTTTTTGTTACCACAGGTTTGCTGAACGTTGTGCGAAAGGCCTTGGTCAGCCATACCACATGAGGGCGAAGCCCGAATGTGGTATAGCTGACCAAGGCTGGGTAAAACTCCGTACCACGAGAAGCAAACCTGTGGTAAGGATTTTATCATTATTTTAGCAATAATTTCACTGCAGACAATGAAAAATAAATACATTAAGATTGCTCATCACTTTGTTCATTATATGACAAATCACAACAAAAAATAGTCATCGTTTCCCATCGTTTCCCCTTTTTTGTCCTACAACACCCGTGTTGCATATAACATCGCCACGTTGTCTGCAATGTTTTGATTTTGCCGCTGTCACAAATCTGGGCACTTGTAAACCCGAAAACGAGGCTACTGTACACCCTATTTAAAAGTCCCTGTCTTATATAGAAAGCTACGGGGTTCTGGTGATAGAAACCAGAATGAGGCTACAACATCAGGGGAAAAATCTTCAGTGTTTTTAGTTTCCGTAATTGCCGCTGATAAACATCTCACTGCAATTTTGATACCCTGTACAGCCGGACCCAAAGCCAGAATACTGAGTTGACTCGTAAAACATTCAAGGTATTTCCAGCGGCCACAGTTTAAAAAAAAAATGGGTTTTTCAGGATATGCAATTAGCTGTCACAAGTATATTTATTCTTAAGCTCAATCGACTTGTTAATGGAACAAACTGATCAGTGCAGACCTAATTTTCTAATTGGGATTAAAAAAAAAACAGATGAAACGTCAGTATTGGACCATGTACTATATATCTTGCTGTAGTACAAATGACACACCCAAGTAAATGACTGGTTCTAAAGTATGAATTCAGCAAATTATGTTTATCTAATAATCTGATATAAAGCATGTTGCCATGAACACTTATTTCATATTGATAGACTACATTACACTAACTGTTGCAAAAAAGTATCAAACACTAAAGACCCGTTTTCCCTCACTTTTGTAGTCCTAGAGTTGTCCTAACGGGATAACACAATGGGCGTATTCTTAAGTGTTTTTAAATGATAGATATGAGCAAGGAAAATAAGCAAATTTCACATTTGAGTGAAAGGAGACTTGATTTGGTTTCCCCACAAGCCTCATTCTGGTTTCTGCCACCGGAGGGTAGTAGTGTTCCAAATATGGAAGGGACTTTTGAATAGGGTGCATACGATATGAGCCCATACTGTTCGTTTGAAAAAAAAAAAACACCATGTGTGTGCAGCCAAAGCCATCTGGTATGGCTTTTTAATTGAATACATTATAGCAATCAGATTAAAATATTATTACTAAAATAAAGATAAAGGGGCATACATGTACATAGCCGCTTTATCCACAGGGATCTCACAGTTGACAGCAAGGCGACGGCAAAAATGGAATGGGCACTTCAATATCATGTGGACCCATATTACATTGTCAGTGCCATACAACCCTTGGAAAATTACTAATAATTGTGACCTCAGTTGATATAGGCATGCCGGTGAAGCATATTTCTTTATTAAAATCTTTATACATACATAACGATGAAATAAAAATCGTTTGACAGTTGTTCGCTGAAACTTCTACACGCTTTATGAAATAATATTAAGCTGCCCTCCTCAAAGACAAATTTGTTTCCATGCCAGTTTTTACTACTAACGAAAAGAGCGTAGTGGAAAATTTCATGCCTAAAATGACTTCCATAAAAACATAAGCTAACTTATCCACTTCCTTGCATTAGTAACGAAAAACTTATTCAATTCAAATAAAACACAGACACACATATTATTATTATTATTATTATTAGTAGTAGTAGTAGTAGTAGTAGTAGTAGTAGTAGTAGTAGTAGACCTTTTTCGTTAAAATTCCAAAAAAGGGATTTCAAAGAAAAATATTCTGTAGGTGAATAAGTATAAATTTGAAAGTTAAGTGTTAACTAAATCTTCAAATATCCTCCTGGAACATCCGCAAGGAGTATGTCACAGGATGAAACTCGCAAGCCCTTGTCGACTAAATACTTAAACGTTTCATGATTATTTGAACTAGATCACATGACACAATGAAAAGACTGAAATGGAGATTGTCTAGATTTACAACTTGGGCGGATGTTGCAATGACTGACAATATAAGGTCTGTATGCACCAACCATACTTATATCTGTGCTCAAGTTGTCCTTTTGTAAGTCTGCCTCACATTCTCATAAGGCAGACTTATAATACAAGCAATGCTCACTTCTAGGTTGACTGCACCAATTGTGGTGGTAGAAAATAGGGCCCACTTTGAGAAGTCAAGCTCAAATGAACAAAAGTAAACAAGCTGTATTGTTAACACTGGCCATCCATGAAGTAATAGTTTTGCATCATCAGGGCAGGGACAAGGGACACACCTCCCTTATGTGACCGCTTTTCTTGTGCATGCTCTTGGTCTCAATACATTGTTAGAGCCAGTTTATATATACATATATATATATATATATATATATATATATATATATATATATATATATATATATATATATATATATATCACATACATATTTTAGTATATACAGTGGAATCTACCCATACGCCAACCAATACAAAACAACTACCTCTCTATTGCGACCTACTCCAACTTGAACTGACCCCATTCTATTTCTTTGCAATTTGACATTTATAATGCGACCTCCTGCCTAATGCGACATTTCATTGTTCCAAGCATGGTCGCAACAGACAGGTCCTCTATCTCTCTCTCACTCACTCTCTCTCTCTCTCTCTATATATATATATATATATATGTGTGTGTGTGTGTGTGTGTGTGTGTGTGTGTGTGTGTGTGTGTGTGTGCGTATCGTTGTGTGCACGTAAACATCAAGATAAGAACTGTAAGGATATTTTCATTTAATATTTTTGGAATTTCCAATACATTGGAAGGCCAAGGGCAAACCTCTGACGGTCTTCTTGGAATCATAATGTTAAAGGAAAACATGAAGTTTACTTTACACTATGTTCAAGTACATGAACTAAGATAATTGAATTATGGCAATTTGCCTTTTTGATGACCTTTAATATTTATACTTCTTTTACTACATTGAGAAATGTTGTTCGTCATGAACCCATTTTTGAGGAGATGAATATTATGTACATGTAAAGGTAACCCCAGAGCAAAATTAAATGGAAACATGCTGTTTATAATGATCCTGAATAACACACTGCTGAAATATCTGAAAAAATACTTTGGTCAACTTTCCAACCATAACCCCCCCCCCCCCAAAAAAAAAGAGGGGGAAAAATTACCTTGTGAAGTGCTGCTTAATAATTGCCCTGCCAGCATCTAAACCAATGCCCCCGTTTTCCTCATTTACTACCTGGCCATTGTCGTCTCCCTCTCCATCAAGATCTTGCACATAATGTCTGGCTAAAAAAATTTGTGCAATACAGCTGTTGCCACAATGACAACAAGTGAACGTTCTACTTTGATCTGAACTTTGTTTCTCAGACATGGAAAACGCTTTTTCCACAATCCAAAAGTACGTTCTATCACAGTGCGAGTTTTTGATTGAGCATAATTGTATCTCCGTTCAGCAGCTGTGTCGGGATGCTGCAGTGGAGTCAAGAGGTAGTGGCGACATGCATACCCAGCATCACCAAGGAGATAGCCACCGATTTCTCTGTTCTCAAACCTGGCACATATAATGCTGTTGTCAAATATACGGCTATTATGTACAGAGCCAGGCCATCTAACAACAATGTTAGTAAACTCCATTTTGGCATTACAGATTGCTTGAACATTCAACAAATGATAGCCCTTTCTATTGCGGAATAATTCTGCATTTTCCCCAGGTGGTGACTTGATATATAAACATATATATATATATATATATATATATATATATATATATATATATATATATATATATATATATATATATATATATATATATATATATATATATATATATATATATATGTGAACAATCAATGGCACCAAACACACCAGGAAATTGTGCCATTTGGTAAAAATCTTCATGGATAACTTGTATGTTTCGTTCAGTGGGGAAATTGATGAACTTTGGACGCAGGGCTGCTAGAGCTTGGGATACCCTGTAGACTATTCTACCAACGGTGGTCTCGTGTACACCTGCCAAGTCGCCAGTAACTGCCAGCTGTGGCATAAAATCTCAATGCCATCATGCGGTGAATGGGTGCTGGTATGGGTTCATTTCTGTTGTGACCATATTCCAATTCATTAACAACTTGTTGTAGCAGTGTATAGACAGAACCCTTTGACATTCTGTAGCGCATTCTAAACTCTTCATCCCTGAAGTGATGAAATGGATTAATTCGCTCCCTTAAAAGACGCATCTCTGTGTACAAAAAAAATTCAAATTTTCAAGCTGCCACAACCTGTCAGTGTAGTCGTCCATTTTGCCACCTCATAATTGTGTGAAAAGGTCACAATGGGGACACGAATATTGGTTACTGGATCTCTGTCCCAGGCTGTAAGTCTAGCCTTCACTTACCTTAGACTTAACCTTAAATGTAAGGAAGACTTAGCAGTAAGGTTGTTTGGTGAAGCACACTTGCTAGGTAAGTCGTGCTTACCATGATGGTAAGTATGACTTACAATTTAAGTATGATTGGTGCATACCAGCCTAAGGATATCCATTACCACCATTTGGAAGCATTAATCGCATAGCACTTCACATGAATAGTGGCATTCCATTTTCTTTATATACTTGTAATATCGGCGATCAATTGGGCTCCAAAATCGGGTTATAGAGTGTGTAAGTAATTTATGATTTTGCTGCAAGGCATAACTGATCTCTCATTTTCAGTCTATCATAGTTTACAGCTACATCAAACAATATATTGCTAACTCCAACAAATCTTGATATATCTTGATTGGGAAAGCAGTGTATACGTGGCAATAACAGGCTGAGGCATGTCCAAGTTTCAAAAAAATAACCAATGTTCACACACACACACACACACACACACACACACACACACACACACACACATATATATATATATATATATATATATATATATATATATATATATATATGTATGTATTAGAAAAACAAACGGAAAACAGTATTTGGATATACAATGCTGCAGCTGTATAGCATTGTCTAACTATGATTGCATTTATGAAAAATAAGATTTGGGGAAATGTGTACAGCTGTATGGAGAAATCGACCGTGCAATGTACAGGTCATCTTTAATGACATCAGTACTCTCATATAAAGAAAGAACACCGACCAACAACCTGTATCCAAAGCACTTGACGTTCATTTTCAAGGTATCAAAGACCCCGCTTGTTTCATTAGAGACCATCGCGGTCGAAAGTAAAGACCACCAAGCCGAAAGTCTGAAAGTTACCTGTAATGTGGTGCCGGCTGAATAATTTTGATACCAAGCAACCACCTGATGCATAAAAGATAGAAATCAGTACAGTTCAGTAATATGTCATGGAATTTCCAGGTACACAGACAAACAACCTCTGGCCAGACCGTCCCTAAATTCTGGAGATTCTGATTTTGCCAGCACACTTAAAATTTGTGGCACATTTGGTCTCACTGAAACACAGACAGGCCCTGATTGAAATTTGGACGTATCCGTGTACGAAAAACAGCATTACATACCCCCGAAGTCACCCAATGCCAGAAAGTCCTCCGGTGGTATCGCCATTCACGTCAAAATACTAGTCTGGCTGAAGTTGAGTTTTAATCATTGTAAATCCCGACATAGTATGGATCAAACTGAAAAAAAAATCCCTCTTCATGCTTATTGAAGATTTATATGTTGACACAGTATACATATATGTTTCCAACTCGAGGTGATCAAGTGGTACTGACGCATTTGCCAAACTTTAAATGATATATCATAACATTTGGTGAATGGTGGAAAAAGTACTATCATGGGGGATTTTAACGCTGCTACTTCGTGGGAACATGCACATGTTCTCTCCGACAAAGCTGATTGTAGATCTATACCGATACCCGGGACAACTTTTATGATAAGCCTCTTTTAGAGTTTAACAAAGCTGCAAATAGTGTAGATAAGAACGGAAAAAAATGTTACTTGACTTTTGCATTTCATCTGGGTTGCGCATTTTAAATGGCCTAAAAAAACCCACCCCATGTATTGGCTGATATGTCTTAGGTTCCGATAACCCCATGTATGTTCCTAGACCTAACTTGCCTGACCATTGCCGAATCACGTGCCATATTTTGGTGAATTAAACGAAACTTGACAAAAGACGTTTTCACAATTACAGTGGCATTCACGAGCTCCAAGCAGACAGTTTGTTTTTTGGACAAGCTCAACCCCGCAGGTTTTTTCAAATGTGCTTTAAGTGTTTTACAGGCAAGATATAAAGTTCTTTTTTTTTTTTTTTTTTTTGTATTCTAACAAAAAGAGTATGGTGCACATAATTGTGCTGATATTGATGAAATAGTTCATGTTTAAAATAGTTTCCTGTATACAGCAGGGAAACTCTCATTGAAAGTTAGAGGAACAAGATGCAAAAAACGTATAAAATTACCAAAGTATGCTGAAAAAGATCCTTACAAGTTGCATATTGATACCAAGGCAATGGTACAACAATTGTCCAAAGACCCACAACAAATTACCCGTTAAGATAAACAATTTTATCACAAGGAACAAAAATTACCTTAAAGGAAAAAACAGAATGTAGAAATAATATAACATACTCTTTAAGTAATATATGGGAAAAAGATCCAAATGTCTATTCGGGACTGATAAAAGAAATGAAAGACAAGTTTAAAGAAGAGAGATACCGGCGACAATATTGACCCTTTACAGTGTTTCATGTCATTCCACTGATATCATTTCACTTAATCTTGATTTGGAAAATATTTCTGAAACCAGAAGTGTCGTCATAATTGATTAGCCTGAACAAAAATTCACTAGTGTTTCATTGCGTTAGATTTGAACACGTTCAAAATAAAGGACACCAAATTATGCCCTGTATTACAAACATTAAGGAACAAAAATGTGGCAGAGATGGGGTTATAAGTAAAACGATTCTGTCGGGAGTCAGGTTTAAAATGTTCAACCCATAATACCAAGCGGAAACCAATTTCCAAAAGTGAATTACAAATAGTATATACTGCAAACAGTGGGACAGGCAAACACATTTTTTGTGTGTGTGTGTCGAAAACTCCAGTTGACAAATACACGAAAATATCAGGAAACATCTACATGTTTGGTTAAGCTTAAACACACTCATTTAACCTGGATAATAAAAAAGTACATGTGATTTGCTAATGCAGTGTTCCTCCAAACAAAAAAAAACAGTCATTATGGTAAATACAATACGCACAAGATATACATAATATACTTAAACTTTGGAAACTGGTAGTAATATGTACATTTATGCGTTTCAATAATGTAATTTTGCACCAGGATAAGATATACATTTTCTCATGTATAATGTTTGGTTAATAGTTAACCTCCATAATCAAATATCTGTAATGAGAGATGTTACCCAGGTTGAGTCATGGTGTTATCTGATCTCTGATACCATTAAAGCCAAGTATGTCTGTGCGTATGGAATCGGGGGCAGTATTAAAGACCGTGAGAGCTGATTCTTCGAATCATTGCATTTGCGATGGGGTGGTGGTGGGGTGGAACTGCGTTTATCTGGAATAATGGTTGATTTACTGGTTAGAAACCCCAGTGGCATATTCTGCATTTAGGCGAAAGACTGCGGCAGCCAGCGCAGAACGCGTGCCGCTGCCTAACGCTCTCTAACGGTTGTTGCCGGCTAAACCGAATCGACCCCTTTGGAGCTCAGTGGCAGACAACGGCAGTGAGCGTTACTTAGACCACAAAAATGTGACATCAGGCCTGCGTGTAAACAACAAATTTAAGTGATCTACAAATAAGAAAAAAAAAAGCTTGTTCCATAATCATTTGCTTCTGATTCCCTAATAACTACAAAAGAAAAACGAACACCTGTGGTTTCTAAATGCACATGTTTATGAGACCCCTATTCTTCAGAATGATCACCTGTGGGTTGGTTGCTGACAGATAAATATGGTCCCACACAGCAGGTGGCTGCCCAAGCCAGTGTTTAAATGCAACTGGCATTCTGTATGTACAGTGTAAATTTGTAAGAGTGATATGTGTAAGCTATGTATATACCCTTATTTAATAATGCACAGATGTCTGTTCTGCTGTGGGTATGATAGCTTTAACTCGATACACAGATGTCTGTTCTGCTGTGGCTATAATAGCTTTAGCTCAATAAATACATTCTTTGTGTAGTAGTTTTACAGTTGTTTTCTTGTAATTCTTGTGTAAAAGCAAGAGTCACGGCATTAAAAAGTAAACTGATTGGCATGAATCATTGAAAATGAAAGTTATTTGATGAACACAGGTGAGTGAATGGATCAACATGAGTGAAAGAAAACAAATTGGGGTATTATGTATAATTACTCAACAGGTGTACATTGATCTTTCAATCCTGTTTACCTGGATTCACATTTGACATGCTTTACAATGCACTCAATAGAACACAGCAGCAGCCAGCGCACAGAGCGTTAGTGGGCGGCAGTCCAGCAGAACACAGCGGTAAAAGGATCCTTGCCGCTGGCTATTGCAGTCTGTCGCTCAGTGAGGCTGAATGCCGCTATCTGTCGTAGAGCTTCAAAGTGGTCAATTTAGTTCTAGCGGTAACCAGCGTTAAAGAGCGTCTGTCAGCGCCAGTGCCGCTGGCTGCCGCCTAAAATGTAGAACCTACCGCTCAGATTTTTACCAGTTATTTAGAGGGATACAGCCCAGGTGCAGCTGAGTGTGACATTTTTAGCGAAGTGGCTGTTATAAGAATAGTAGAGTGATATTTTATCCGTTGCTGGTCGAGTTCATTCAAACATTATTTAAAGAAGCGTTACATATATATATATATATATATATATATATATATATATATATATATATATATATATATATATGTATATATATATATATATATATATGTATATGTATAAATATATATATATATATGTATATATGTATAAATATATATAAATATATATATTAATATATTAATATATATATATATATATTAACATGCATACATATGCTAAAAGGTGCACGAAAGTTTTTTTTTTTAATTTTGTTCCTTCTTTTTGTTTTTTGATACTGTTTGCCATATTATATGCACAGATAAAAAATAAGGAGAATTATACCAAATGTACCATAAATGTTTACCATGTAGAAATTTGATAATGCCTGAGAACGATGACCTTGATTAATTTCTCAAGGTAATCTAAATAATGCTTTTCATAAAATAATTTTTAGTGGTCATCAGATTACATGCAGCAGACTATGAAGACCAGAGACATCGTGGTTACATACATATTTTTGAAAAAGGGGAGGCTTGCTTGCATAAGAATTTGTAGACCTCTGTAGAAAGTTTCGTGAGTTTGGCCAGAAGTATCTTGGCTGATAGTAATAGGTACTATGGGGAAAACTGAATTGTTGAAGATAAATCGAAGCGACCTTTCTTTCCCATTCTGCTTGTGTCAATATCACAAGGACGCCATATCAAAGGACAGTTGTTATAATTACACACAATAAAAGTTGAAAACATGTAATAGCTTCGTCTTTTCATAGAGTTTATGAGAAACGTTTTAGAACACTATTTTCTAAGAAAGCCTGCTTGCATATGCAAGAAACATGATCATTGCCGCCAAGTTCACAATCAGTATAAACATGAAGTGATTATAGATATATTCTGGGTTTATGCCATTGATTTTGAACTGAAAGTTATTGCCTGACAACAGCAATTTAAAAGAAGAGAGAATCAAGACCTGAAGGTTGCCAGGGTTTGCTTACATGTCGTTGGCTTTAAGACACTTAGAACACATGTTTTAGTTTAGTTTAAACATATTTATTTATACTAGATTACCCAATTGTACATATGACTATACTTATATAATTGGCTCTCTGGACATGAAGAAACACACACATATGTGCATGGTAGGGCCAGTTCAGATCTTGACTCAAGTAAGTGGTCGGCCGGTGGGGGTAAAGGAGGAGTTGCAGTTTTCTGGCGCAAAAACATAAACTGCAATGTAACAGTAATGAAAAACATCATACATGATCGTGTATGTGGCATTGAACTACGTTTAAACAGCATGTGTGAAAGCATATTTATTCTTTGTATATACATGCCAGTGCAAACGTCACGCCTGTATATGGAAGTACTTGACAGCCTGGACGAATTGTTCAATCATGCTCATCGACAGGGCATATTGTTATAGCACGAGATATGAATGCGCAAATGGGATTTCTTGGTGGGGCCAAAGGTGTAGGTAGCCCCCACTAGAGTTAGTGTACTCACTAAACAGTTTCTGGTGCGTAATGGGTTAACTGTCCCTAACTGCTCTGAAAAAGCCGCGGAAGCTAAGTACACTTTTGTGTCGCATGCTCAAGGCAGATCGTGCATAGACTACATACTTGCGTCATGCCTCTTGTATGATAAGCTTAATGTGTGCTATGTTGAAGATGATGATATGTTAAATCTCTCAGACCATATGCCTGTTACTGCTAAGTGTGATGATATGAACATAATAAGAAGTAAGATAAATGATAGTTCTAAATACTTAAAATGGTCTAAGTTTGATGTTAGTAGAATTTTAGAAACGTACACACGTCTTGTAGACCAAAGACTAATACAGAGTGGGATGTCTTACTGTAATATATCGACCGAAAATGACGTTGACACTATAGTCAGGCAGCCAGCTCAGTATACCTTGACTTGGCTAATTTATTTTTTTCTCGCTTGATTCTGTGAACTAATATAGCACAAAAGCATAAACTGACGGGTAAATTAAATTTACCCTTGAGCACTTTTAAAAATTCAAGATGGCGTCCAACATGGCCGCTAAATGTATATTTTAGCAAAGGAACACTTTTTTCAGAAAGCCTGTTTACCATTTTGATGGTATTTGGGTCGTTTTATGGATTTCTGATCATGCCTGACTCAAATACAATACTTGTGAGACTGTCAAATTCAAGGTCAAGGTAATATGGTAAGGTCAAAGGTATTTATAGCCCAGAAAATGCTTTAAGATGGCAAACAGGAACACACAATTCATGAATAAGAGTACAATATGTTCGATTATATGTTGTGTTGTGTGTGACAAGAACATTTTGCACACAATGATGGGTGAAAAGTTGGTAATAACAAATAATCAAGGTCCATTCAGAGATCAAGACTACTGGTATATTATGGTCAGGAAGCCAAGGCTGATATTTTTGAGGAACCTTGACTTGACAGGTTTTTTTTTTTTCACACTTGATTCTGCAACTTAAGATGTTATACAAATATAATCTGGTGGATAAATTGGCTTTACCCCTGAGCATTTTCGACAATTCAAGATGGCGGCCAATATGGCTGCCGGACGTAGTTGCTCACAAGGATTCACTATTTTTGGCAACCTCTTGACCAAATTTGGTAACGTTTTGGCCATAAAACAAGTTTGGGATGATGCTTAACTCAACTGGGACATTTTGTAGGTCCTCAAAGGTCAAGGTCAAGGTCATACTGCAAGGTCAAGGGTATTTCTTTCCAAGGAATATGGGGTACTTACCATGATGTTTTTGTGTAGACTTGGTTTCATTTACTTCCATTTCAGATGCAGACTTAAGAAGCAGTAGAAGTAGCCTGTAAGTGTAGCAGTAGCCTGTAGGTGTAGCAGTACAGGGCTGTCCAACTGGAGCATTGTTGCAAAATTTTGCTATCAAGCTCTTCAAAATTGCTACAGAATTTCTCAAAACTAAGTGTTTCTTTTGTAAAGAAGTGGCAAAAATGCTACAAGGAAAGAAAATTTTGCTACATATATTTTCAGCTTGACGGCACTGCAGTAGCCTGTAGAACTAGCAGTCTTTACTAATGGCAGAAGAGTGTATCTTCAAATCTGTGCTTGGCAAATGTCCAGCCAAGCAGAAGCTTTCTCAAAGTAAACCTGATGGTGTTAGGATGCTCAATATTATACAAGCCAGTGTCCATTATGGGGACAATTTGCATGAATGCTTACAAGAACAACTGGACTTGAATGAGCATCTGCAGTTGTTTTATCACAAGCACTGTATTTCAACATATCTGACATGTGCACCATCTGGGTCCAAATCACTGGCAGTAGACCAACCCCCTATTAAGCATGTGAGGTGATCTGATGTTCCTATGTTCAATTTGAGAGACCATTGTATTTATTGTGGTGAATGCTGTATGACAGAAAAAGACCCAAAAAAATCCCAATAGATGGGTGCCAGCCTTCATCTTATACATTTTTGTTTCAGCATATTACCAATAATAAGGATCAGACACCTGAATTAAATAGATTCAAGACTTGTGCGACCCGTCAGCAGGAACTAACGCCACGACTGCCCAGCACACTAGTTGTCATGTTACCAATGAGAAGTGATGGCAAAGAGGCAGCATGAAGTGAAGGACACAGCTTCCAGAGTAGGATCTTGAGTGTGTGAGAAACAGACTCAGAGGCAATGGACTTTGATATTGTTCGCTGGTAAAAGTCTTTGTCATATTCAATGTTCAGTGTCTCTGGCTTGATGTTTTTGACAACTGTATCAATGGCAACGTCAATGTCACCCTCTTCTTTTTCATCAACTGTTACTTTCAGGGTTGCTACAGCATTGTCTCAAAACATTATGACTTTGCGATACCCTTGAGCAGAAAGGATGACAAGGTCATTGATGTTTGGAGTTAACATCCTCAGTTAATCAGCTCACTTGATTGAAATGCCTATTATTTCTGAGAGACGCTCCTGTAGTTTAACTGAATTCCATATTTGGGTGTATTCAGCTTGCATTTCTGCAATAAGCTGTCTTAAACCTGATTAGTGTGGGGGGGGGGAGAGGTCTCACTAATATCATCTTGTGTTGACATACCCTCACCTGGGGCACACCCATGACTGAAAAATCTGCTTCGGAAGTGCTTGTGGTACCTTGCATCAAATGCATGCAAGTCCCTACGGGCACCAATGACACGCAGCCTCACTGACTCCGCCCACTGGTCACCTCCGGCTTAGCACTGTTGCAGGATTTTGTCCTTCACCCTCAATGGGTGGCCCCTGTCATCTAGTTCATTTGTAGCTACTGCTTTTACCAGGAAGGCTGGCACCCACCTTTTGGGATTTTTTTCTGTCTTTTTCTATCAAACAGCATTCACCACAATAAATACAATGCTCTCTCAAATTGAACATAGGAACATTAGATCACCTCACATGCTTAATAGGGGGTTGGTCTACTGCCAATGATTTGGAACCAGATGGTGCACACGTTAGATATGTTGAAATACAGTGCTTGTGATAAAACACCTGCAAATGCTCATTCAAGTCCAGTTGTTCCTGTAAGTATTCGTGCAAATTGTTGCCATAATGGACACTGGCTTGTATAATATTGCACAACCTAACACCATCAGGTTTACTTTGAAAACGCTTCTGCTTAGCTGGACATTTACCAAGAACAGATTTGAAGATACACTCTTGTGCCATTAGTAAACCACTGCTAGTTGTACAGGCTACTGCTACACTTAAAGGCTACTTCTACTGCTATTTGAATCTACATCTGAAATGGAAGTAAATGAAAACAAGTCTAAACAAGAAAAAAATCATGGTAAGTACCCCATATTCCTTGGAAAGAAATACCCTTGACCTTGCAGTATGACCTTGACCTTGACCTTTGAGGACCGAAAAAGTGTCCAAGTTGAGTTGGGCATTATTCCAAACTTGTATTATGGCCAAAACGTTACCAAATTTGGTCAAGAGGTTACCCAAAGTAGTGAATCCTTGTGAGCAGCTACGTTCGGCAGCCATGTTGGCCGCCATCTTGAATTTTTCAAAATGCTGAAGGGTAAAGTCAATTTACCTGCCAGTTTATGTTTGTATGACATCTTAAGTTGCAGAATCAAGTGTGTAAAAAAATAAATCCGTCAAGTCAAGGTTCCTCCAAAAAATCAGCCTTGGCTTCCTGACTACTATGATAGAAAAACTAGTTGATATTCTCACAAGTTCTGCTGTACATACTGTTCCCAAATCCACATATAAGCATTACCAAAAGCCATATTGGAAACAATGTGTTCATGAATTTAAAATGAAAAGAAATGACGCATGGCGTGATTTTCTTGAAGCTGGAAACCTAGGGACCCTGAAAATGAAATGTATCAAAGATATAAAAATGCTTAGAAAGAATTCAGAAGAGAACTGAGAAGGGCAAAACATAATGACAATAGAAAATTTCAGAATGAAATTGATTCTATGGCTGAAATTGACCAAAAAACATTTTGGAGAATGGTAAGAGCAAGTAGTAAAACACATGGCCTACCGACTACTTCATTGAAGATAAATGATGTTATTATACATGAGGAAAAAGATGTGTGTGATGCATGGGCAGATCATTTTCAGGTTCTTCGGGATCCTTCAGGCGACGATCGTAAGTATGACCGCAACAATAAATATCGGGTTGAAAATGATATCAAAACGATTAAAAAAATAACATCCATATCAGGTGTGCAGATATAGACTCAAATGACCCTATATTCTTTTCACTGATGTCCCATGAAGAGGTAGAGTGTATATGTAGGCAACTGAAACTTAGAAAAGCTGGAGGGTATGACTGTATAACGGGTGAACATATAAGATATGGAGGCAAACGAGTGATAGTTATTTTGGTAAAACTCTACAGGGTTATGGTCAGGCTGGAGTATATACCTATAAGGTTCAAGCGTTCGGTTATTGTGCCTGTATTCAAAGGTGGAAACAAAGATCCCCTGTCTAAAGATGACTACCGTGGCATCTCTCTTACCACGTTTCTCTCTTGAATATGGGACACGGTTATCCTTAGTAGATTAAAAACTTGGCTGAAGATTATCGATTACCCTCATCCCCTTCAGTGTGCAAATAGAAAAGGTGTCTCATGCTTAAATGCTTCCTTCATTATTCAAGAAACTGCTGGTTATCTCAGGGAAAATGGTGAAAAATTGTTTGTAGCTTTCTTGGACACGAGAAAAGCCTTTCATACCGTGTGGATTGACGGCATGATGTATAAAATGTATTGCCTTGGTATCCAAGGAAAGTCATGGACCCTCATGAGAGAGAACTATAAACATCTTGAAAGTTGTGTGCGAGTCAATAAAACCACTTCCAGGTGGTTTCCGGTACTTAGAGGAATCAGACAAGGAGGGGTTCTCTCATATACACTATTATTGCATGATTTGCTTTGTGACCATGACAAGAGTATGTATGGAATTTCTGTTTATGATATAGATGTTACATCGCCTACTGTTGCGGATGACATGACGCTTTTAGCGTGGACAGAAAAGTCTCTGAATTATTGTTTACAAACAGTCTTCTCTTACAATATGTTATGGCATTTTGAGCACAATCCTAGGAAGTCTGGAATTTTAGTATTTAATGAGACCAAGTTTGAAAGAGAACATAACAAATAAAACCAAAACCGTAGATTCAAACTTGGAAGCAATTATATTCCTGAAAAAGAAAGCTATACGCATGTAGGAGTAGAGTATATGGTGTTATGAAGGACGGTATACAAGATCGTATTTATAAAGCCAGACGGGCCCTTAATGCCATGACGGGACTCGGTATCTGGGAGGGGGGTATAAACCCCTTGACTGCAGCTAAAATGTATAAGTCAATATCCTTACCCATCATGTTATTTGGCAGTGAGGTCTAGATTCTCCCGAAAAAAAAATGGACTCCCTTGGTGTAGCTAACAGGCAAGCTGCAAGGTGCAAACAAAGCCTGCCTACCAAAGTGGAAGAATGGAAGTCTGCAGTTGTAAATAGTACAAAATTAACAATTTTTCGAGAAGTAGTCTATGAGGTGAAACAGCATTCCTGGTGGCTTTTTGCTAGACAATACCCTATGTTTCTTAAATGTGTTAATACTATGATGAAATTGATATTTGGAGGACATTGTCTGAATGTTAACTCTGGTAGAATGGCAGGTATACCTAGAAACATGCGTCTTTGTAATATATGTCAAGATAGGCAAGTTGAAGGTTTGGAACACTTTATACTATGGTGTGATCAGTATACCCATATTAGACAAAATTTCATCTCGGAAATTAATGAAATTTTACCTTCTTTTTCAGGCTTAAACATCAAAGAACTATTATATCATTTGCGGAGGTTTCGTAGAAAATTTAGAATATTCGAAGTGCCGAAAAATCATGGAAATTAGTTGTGTGAAGGCTAATTACATGTACAAAGTTAGGCTTTCCTGTGAAGGGTGTCCGTTAGTAAGGTTGTATTGGATTTTTTTCCTTTTTTTTTTTGTAAAGGGTCGAATATAAATGAGAGGCCGCTGTCGGCGCGTCTTGTTCATAAACCAGTTTTTCTCAGCATATGTCAGATATTTGATGTCTGTATATGTTTCCTCTATTACCATGTATTGTACCGTTCCTTTTGGACAAATTGTCATTGATTTGGTAATTTCAAACATGTATTGTATCTCTCCAGAAAATGGAGGAAATAAAGAATATACATACATACATACATACATACATACATACATACACAATATATATATATATATATATATATATATAGTACGCAAAAGACACTTACAAACTATGTTATCAAACGACAGGTATACATGGAAAATATTGCCATCTCCATATACGAATATCAAAAGTCATATAGGCATTAAAGACTGATTGAGATAATGTAGTGCAACATTATGACACTGTGCGTTCTATTCACTATTGGCAATAGCAACTAACAGTAATTATAGCAATTGAATCAATGAATATATATTCTTAACTTTGGTCAATGTACAGTCGTACATCATAAGACAGACAGCATAGAGAGCGTTTTCAACTTCCATAAGTCAGCTAGTAGGTAACATTGAATTACTAAAAAAGAAGAAAGGATATTGCTGCATGATTAAGGAAAGAATTAGGAAACAAATCTGCTGCCAAAGAGGAAAATATGAATCAGTCTTTGGCAAGCTATATGGATTATCTAGTTAGGGTAAATAACCTAAGCCAAGAGAGGTTGCATTATCGAAGAGTGTCTTTCTATGGATTAGTACAGAAAAACATGATCCATATTCATAAATTCCAAATCAAACAATGACAGCAAACAGATTCCGGACTTGCCAAAGCATCAACATTTATCTTCCAATACGAATGTAAAGAAACAAATTTCACTCCTGACTTGAGGCAGGCAGTCACCCATAAAAGGCAGCTGGTGGTTTTAAACCGGTCCTCTCAACCTTAGAAATATTCATCATTAACTGCAGACACTAGTTCTTTTCCAAAATGTATAGGCCTAACCACCAAAAACACAATTTTCATTACTTCTGCCAAAAATAAAAAGAGACCTGTTAGGTCTATCACCTTTTAGTTCTCCCGACTTGTCAGTCAGCTAAGTTTACAGCAAAAGAGAAAAGTAGGCCTACATCGTTTTTGTGATGTTTATGCATCTAGAACAATATAAACACATTCTACCTCCACTATAACTATGAGTCGAAGGCACATTCAGGACCAAAAAAAAAAAGAAATGAATAACATCTTCAGCCGGAAAGCACAGGGGCAAGTAGGACTTGGAACTACATTCACTTTAAATAGGTCAAAGTTCAGTCTAGAGAAACCAAGCTGCAGCTGGGTTTTGCAGACATAAGAAAAACGATGCCCATTAGAAAAGAAGTCGAGGATATAGTCCACTGCCAAGAAGCTCGTCTTAAGTTTTGATTTAAAGATTTGGAGCGAGATTGAATCTCTGATATTAGTAGATAGGTTATTCCAAAGTTTGATAGTATCAGGGAGAAAGGAGCTGCTAAAACGAAACGTCCTGCACTGCATGGTGCTAATGGGTCTGGAATTGCGTGTTGTTCGACCAAAGTTAGGAGGTAGCTGGAGATTAAATAGATAAGAAGGAGTAAGATCATAGGCCATTTTGTGAAAAACTATCAACTTAAGGTATTTACGACGGTTAGCGAGGGTTGGCTCTCGGAGTTCTTGTAAAAGTTTGATATATGAGAAGTAACCCTTAGAGCAACAGTGAATATATTTGCCGCATCATAATGAATGGATTCGAGAGAATCTTATAATCTTTCAGCGCAGTTATCAAAGAAGACACAACCATATTCCAGAATGGGTCTAACCTTAGAGAAATAAAGCAGGACCAGGGTTTTTCGGGAAAGTTTGAATTTAAACATGCAGAAAAGAGCAATGCGCTGCATAGCTTTATTAACAATATGGGCTATGTCAGTATGCTAATAATAATTACTGCTAAAAGTTATGCCTAAATGTGTGTAATAGGTGACCTCAGGAATAGCCGACTGACCAACATAAACAGGCGGATAGTGAAGTTTAATGGTTTTGGCAGTGAAGACAACAGATACAGATTTCAGAGCATTGAAGCTGACATGCTATGGTTTTCTCCAATTTTGGATATATGAAAGATTTCTATTCAAGTGATGAGCAGATTCTGTTGGATTTTGGACAACCTTTAGCAAGCTTGTGTCATATGCAAAGAGCCTCACATCACAGAAGAGGTCGTCACCAAGATCATTTATGTACACCAGAAAAGGGACTGGACCCAGTATGGATCCCTGGGGTACCCAAGCTTGAATAGGCGACCAAAGGGGTGCTTAGCCGTGAATGACTACTCGTTGATCGATTTGAAAGATAGGTTTCCATGCATGAAATAATATTAATAGAAATACCTATCCTATCTGACGTAGTTTAGATAGGAGACCAGCGTGCCAAACCTTGTCGAAAGCTTTAGAAATATCCAGAAAGACCACAAAAGCTTCTTTAGAATGTTCTAAGCCATTATAAATGTCGGAACAATATTATGAATATATACTAGTTGTTTTATTGTAGAATCGTCGCCTTGAACTCAGAGGTTTTTGGATGCAGGAAGATTGCTGTCAAATAGGTTTTATACAGGGCATTGAAGATCGGTGGTTCAAAGACGTTACACAGCAAGGATATAGGACAATAATTACTTTTAATCTGCTTGCTGTCCTTCTTAAAGAGAGGGATTGTATTTATTTATTTCTAAGAGTCAAGAAAACCAGTAAAAGTGGAGAGAGAGAGAGAGAGAGAGAGAGAGAGAGAGAGAGAGAGAGAGAGAGAGAGAGAGAGAGAGAGATTTCCTACGTTATCTGGACTAGACGCAGAGGAAAGCCCGAGGGGGAAAGGTATTTTCCTTACATACTCTTCATCAAAGTTTATTTAATTTAGGCGTGTCTATGTTTGAAAGGTAAATCGGGGTAGAGGTGGGGTGTCAATACCGGGAGCAGTTCTTCATAGGCTTCCATTTTCGGTACCACAGGGCACAATTTTGTCTTCCTCGATGAGTAGAAGAATGTAAACCTTGCATCCCAAAACAGATTTCAAAAGGCTGCATCACGACGTAGGATTGATATCCTTGATGTCAAGTTGGCTGCACAGTTTGCCGAAATATGAGCGAATAAATTGTCGTATTAAGTTGGCATTTCGATTGCCACACTTTTTGTACAATTGATAAAATATATCAATTTCCATGCCAGTGTCATAGGTACAAGGCGTTTCCAATACTTGGTTTATTTTACGCAAGTGCTTCCTAGTTACTGAGGTTATCCATGGATTGTCTCTTAGCCGAATCATGATTTCCCTGCGGGGATGAAATATTTTACAGTTGGTAAATATAAGTTGGATCAGAATGGCACGATATCGTCGACAATATAGTACACTTGGTGGCCAGTGTCCCAAGGGGCGGAGGAGAGGGCGGTATTAAGATTATAGAAATATGCCTTTTTGAAGTTCCATACTAGCCTTTTAAAAGATGTGTCCATGTGACGAGGGAGAGAAAAGGAGCAGTATAGCACAGAATGGTCGGAGATAGAAATGGAGGCAAGAATGAGACTAGATGAATCGGCGATAATTAGATCCAATAAGCTGTTTGAGTACACACTGGTTCCAGTTGGCTTATTAATAACTTGAAAAAGATTGTGTCGAGATATCAGATTTACAAGAGATAAAGCAAGTTCACTTACTGAATACGTAGAGTTTCAGTCCTCACCCCTGTCATTAAATGCACTAGAGACAATAAAGGTAAACTGAGTGTATTCAATAGCTGCCGCCACAGAACTGGTCAAAGATTCGAGGAAGGCGTCATCCATCTCAGCAGACTAGCCAGGTGGCCGATAGTAATTCCAATTAATAGTTCGCCACGCAAAGTAAATATCTCTATCTAAATGCATTTGCTTTTGTAGCTTTTATGGTCAAAATGTGTGCTACATGAAGTTGAGGATATTAAAAATGTCATGACGGTTAATTTCAAGCTTTTTATGCCAAACGTTTTGTTGTAATCCTTTTTCAATGTGTAAATCAGACGCTTTGAATGGAGTGCCCCTCACATTTTTCAAGTTAATCTTAGAATATTTATTGTTACATGTAAAACAACTACAGATATTGACAAAACTAATTACGCATACACAGATGGGCTTGTACTCAAAAACAGTACCAAATTTTGTACCATTATGTTATATACACCCTAAGTAAGAGCAGGCATCTTAAAATGTGTTTTGAAATTCAGTCATGGCATTAAGTCTGTAATGAAACCTTCTGCTCACAGCAGGTTTAATTGTAAGTGAGCATGCACTAACGTCGACAAGAAAATCACCAGTAGATGTTATAACGGCATGTTTCTGTTTTTCCTTTTTTAAAATTGTGATACCGATCCTACCATGCCTATTGTCTAGTATACCACATGGGGCTATCGAAATTAGAGGAATTTCACATTTAGTTTGACACATAAAAAAAGGTTCATCTTGCCCTTCTCTGATAAAAATTGATCGACTTCGAAAGATTTTATCAAGAAAGTGGTCGTCATGAGCCGTTAATTTGCAGTAAAGTCAACTCAAACACAGCACTTTATTTCAACTTGTCCGGTAACTTGGGCTGGGGAAACAGTGTAGCTGCAGAGTAATGGTTGTTTGGTAAAACAGCCTAGCTGCTGGGCCCCGGTGCTCGGTGATCATTATCAAAATATGTTGCTACGTTTCAGGTGTCAGTTACCAAGGCAAAGATTGATAAAGTGTTTTGAAAACATGCCTTAATATCTTAACTTTAATCTGTCTGCTCTGTTGTGTCTGAAGCAGTTATCACCAGTATTTACCCTTGCAAATTATGCATGTAATACTTTTATTTACTTTGATATTGTTATATAAACTAGAAGAGCTATTATCATTGGATCAAGAAAGAGTTAAAGTATAACACTGCTCACGTCAGCACTAATCACAGAAGCTGGATGGATCACGTTAAGCTGCTGGGTCAGAAACAGCAGACAGGGGAGGTTTTGGCAATGGTAGTCAACAACCCATAAATGACCAGGCAAAATTAGTGAGTTGTCAGACCAGCCAGCATGAAAATGAACTGCGTATACATTTAGTTTGGAATTATATGGTAAAAGCAAGGAATACATTTAGATTTTGAGCATACAAATTCATCGGGCGGCATGCCTTTGGTTTCATCTGTCATCTTTCCCAATAACTTTTGTTTACGTTGCTATGAAGGTGTTTGTAGTGGGATGGTCAATGAAGTCGCAAAGGTGAGAGTCCACCTTCAAATCGTGATACAGATCGGCAGGGCTCTATTTCATAACATTAGGAGTCTGTGTCAGTAAAAAGGAACATGGATTTATATTTGTATTTCAGTTTCACAGGAGTAAAATGTAAAAAAAAAACCCCAACATATATTAATGTTTTGGGCAATCCTAACATGGAAAGTTCCCTGTAGAAAGGGCGAGTGCGAAATAGGTTTATTTTTAGATGATGAACACTTGCCAAATAAGATGTAAAGATGCGGAATGACTTAAGGTTAGGTAGAAGCAATGTAGGACCGTTTTTGATTTAGTTTGGAGGAGTGTTGTAACAACAGTGAAAGTTACTGTTATTTCATTTATCTACATTGAGCGGTAAAAGTTGTGTTATACTGTGACCGTTGAATTGGAGCGTAGCTGAAGCCCTGCTTATTGTATGTTACAAAGTCACATTTATCTAATGTTGACTCGCCCCAAGCATATACATAGTGAGTCTTGTCAGGATGGGAATAAAACTGGAAGTTGAATGACCTTGCCAATTTGGGGCGTACTGCTGGCCTAGCAGCTGTAAAATGTGTCGATACATTACAGGTACTTTTCTTTTTCTGCCGTCTTAGCAAACCGCTGTTGGAGTTCAATTTCCACTTATTAATAGCTGATAGGACGGAAGTTCTGAGATGCAGGCACAAAAAACCAAGCTTGCCATTACGGATCTATAATTGCTAAGTATTTGTTTGGCTTGGTTGGTTTCAGGAAGACAATTTGTCACGATAACCTGGTTGTGACGTTACTGCTCGAGCGACAGTATCTGAGTAATAACTTTAGCACTTTTTAAACTGATACTTTGGCTTTGCACATGATGCGTGTCATCTGTAATATTAAACAAGGCAGGCATTTACGTAATAATCAAGTTAATATATATCAAACCTTTCCTTCCATGTGGCAGCCTCCTTGATTATGTGTAATGTGGTTGCCAAATAGGGCATTTTACAATTTGGATCAACTCTAAATGTATAATTTGAAGGGGCAGCAAACATGGGAAGGTCAGTAATAATTTAACATTTTCAAAAGAGATACAGTCACAAATGCCTCAGGGAGGGCATATAGTCACACAGGAAACCATTCGTAGCATGCAACAAATTTTTCAAACTTCCTCTGAACAAGTAAAACTTTTTTAAAATGCGTATATGAATGTATATTTTCTATAGAGATCTTTGCATTTGAATTTGTTCCAGAATCCGCTCATCAAGTTTAAGTGTTTGTCAAATGCTTGAGAAAAGTTGAAGCGTTTGGATTTTTACCTTTACAAGTAAACTTTGTGCATGTGCGCACTAACCATTTCAACCATAGAGCTTTGTAAACCCTTACAAAATCAAAATTCTGGGATCATGCTGGATTTTGCTGGTATTTGCTGGACATGCTGAGAAGTGCTGGAACCACATTACATTTTGCTGGAAAAAGGACTTAATTTTTTCTCGATTTTCTGGTTTTTGCTGCAAATGCTGGATACTGGTGGAAACATGCTGGGTTTTGGTAGAAAAAGAGCTTAGTTTTTTCAGGGTATTCTCATTGTTGCTGGAAATGCTGGGTATTGCTGGAAACAGGCTGGGTTTTCGTGGAAAGAGAAGTTAGTCTTTCTATGGTTTTCTTGTTTTTCCTTTGGATGCTGGATATCACTGGGAGCATGCTTGGTTTCGCTGGGAAAAGAACTTGTAAAATTTTAGAACGTTAGATTTTTGTTAAAGATGCTGGATTTTGCTGGAGTAGGCCTCAGGGTACAGAACTTTGAAAAATTTGAATTTTCAGTCTTTGACAGCCCAGCAGAATCTGGCACAGTGTTAATTTTGTTACTGCCTAGTTTTTGATGGGCATGTTGGTTTTTGGTTGTTATCATTTTGCTGAAATTTACTGGCACAATTTATAGTCCAGCAAATTCTTAAGTGTTACCACAGTGTGGTTTTGCTAGATTTTTCACATTTCTCAACCCAGCAAATGATTACGTTTTGGTGTTGTGTGTGTTTTTTGTTTTTTGTTTTTTTTTTTTGGTTGGACCTGCTAGATTACAATTTTAAAAAAGATTTCATTCTTGGTAAGATATTCAATGGTCAAGATTTCTGTGGAAGGAAGGCAGCATGGGCGATAAAGGAGGAAAAAGTGCGTCCACCCTCCCTCAAGTTCCAATTATAATCACTATGTTTCAGCATAATTAATTAGCCCCAAAAGTTTTATTTTAGTATGCAATCTTATGTATATATCTTATAACTGGATCTTTAGTTACCTGTGCCACATTTTTTGGAAAATTCATTAGACTTATACCTATCAAAATATTGAATGAAGATACAAAATATTCGATCATCGGTTGGCCTCGTTCTCAAAGGTTTGCAAAGCGGGAATTTTCGTTTAACTGAATTTGTGGATTGTGAAGACTGCGTTCTGTTGTGCTGTGTTGAACGACAGGGGAATTCAACAAAGCATGGGGCAAGGCAACAAATTTAAATATTTAGTAGTCTTTCCGTTGTGGTCGGATCAAACATTGGCAGTGGTTAAACTCACGCAAACATCACCAGTCTTCAATGGGAGCAAAATATTGGGGAAGAGGTGGATGTTCAAACACTGCAATGGCCGGGGATTATTCACAAGGCTATCATAATGGAAATGGCTTGTGAGTACACTATTATTAACTCATGAACTTTCATGTCTTAACGTTACTGGATCAATACAGAGTATGAATATCTTTATTAACGTGAACCAATGCAACTCAGTATGGTAGAGGTACAGTCACGATGGATGTGATGTACAATGCAAAACGTAAAAGATGAAATCATGCCTTTCATGGGGTCACACTAAACACCAAACCAAACCTAAAACCACCAAAACTCGCCGAAACCCACATTTTTGCTGGATTTGCTCGGGATTTGGTTAAATCCCAACAGAATCCAGCGAAATTTTGTTGGAACTGGCTGGAAAAATGCTGGATATTGCTGGATGCTTGGCAGAAAATGCTGGTTTATGACAGATGTTTTCTCCAGCATTTTGCACCACGCCCAGCAATATCCAGCATGATTCCAGCATGATCCCAGCATTTCATTTTTGTAAGGGAATGATTGGTACTTCCCTTCTGCATGTGTAGTATTAGCTGTTCTTAATTATTAAGTATTAATCTTAATTATTAATCCTGCAGATAACATTAAAGATGAGCTCCAAACTCGTGCAAGGACTGAATGATTTGCAGACCAGATTACAGATACTGCAAGAAAGGTTCACTAGTCCAAGTCTTTTAGTGCGGTGGCTCATCATTGAAATTGAGTCATGTCTGCAAACAGCGATCAAGTCCACAGATGAACCGAATTTAAATGAAGTGGAATTAAACAGATACAGCCAAATGCTTGATCAATTCATGTTGGACCTTGATACCCTTCTTCAATCTTCAAACGTAAGTTTGTTTCAGAATTAAGCATGAAGAAAACCCATAAAGTACAGGAAGGTATGTCTTATTGTGCAAAAAGGCTAAAAAAAAACAATTCCAATCTTATCCTATGTATAAAAAAATATGCAGACTTTCAATCACTTTCCTATATGTGATCACGCCAGGTCAGGTTTCTGATTCAGCTACATGTGGAATCCAATATATGGCGTAAGGCTATATTTCAAGCTTACATCCAATAAGTCCAGCAATCCCCTGAAGACAAACAGACGCATGGAGTTGCAATAAGGTGTCCGAATATTAAAACTAAATGGGCATGGATTTGAAGTTCCTTTTTGTATATATTTCGCAACAGCATAAAATACTGTGAGGAGAAAGGCAAATCAGTTGTATCACTTTTTATATTTTTATAAAATAATTAGCGGTATATCTATTTAGCTGCTGACTTTTAGATACAGACTAAATTGAATATTTTAGCAGTCTAACATTATGAGATGTGTATTGGGTTCACATGAAGGAACTTAAGTAAAAGTTTACAGATGAGGGTAATATCAACATCTATCCATTCAAACCCAGAGTTAAAGCTTTGGAAAGAGAAACAAAAGCTGTGGAAGGATCTAGCAGATCCTAGAATGCAGCTTGGTGAGATCAAGTCTCACAGCGTGCACAATGAACAATGCTCCAGAAAAAAAAGTGACAGAATTTTTGGCTTTCCACAGGCTCAGGATCAAACCTCCGAGCCAGCAGTCAATTAATGTTTTGAAGAAAAACTCATGATGAGCATTGAAAAATAGATATTGAGGTAGGTTGAGACCAAGCCATGCCCAAAACTCTTGACCACAACCAATGATTGTCAGATTCTGCTTCCGTGACACCAAGCTGAAAGTGATGCAGAGTGGAAGGGAAGGAAACGAGCATCGTTATGACAAGTGGCCTGAGCACTCATATGTATCAGGTGTATGATCGTGCGAGGAATCATCCGAAAGTCAAGGGATGTTGGACTGACACTCCTACAGATTTACCCACTACAATAAAGTTGTTATCATTAGCTATGGTCAAAGTATTGACTCTCTTTTGAATGGCAATAGTAACTTAGCAAGCAATGCCGTGTAAAATACCAACTCCCAGACGTCACCACATGGATTTTGTACAAAGTGGGATTGTTTTACGTCACTTCCAGGGCGCTTGTCAGTTGGGACATTTTCACCTGCTCCATTTTATCACCACCAAACTTCAAATTGTGGCCAGGGTAGCTTTGACACATTTTATTTCAATGATCAACGAAGGAAGAGTGATGGATCGTTAGTCATTCCTTTGAAAGTCATTATAAATTCAAAGACCTGATTCAAACTTTCGTTTGGTTCACAAATGCACCACGTATCTTTCACCCAACCACATGGTGAAATCCTGGATTTTTCCACTGTCACCGGACGAGATCCTTCACGAGATCCATGATGGTAGCACCCTGCAATGAGTCAAAAGTGCTCTCTGAATAGAGAGTTATTGTCTTCTAATGCTAATGTGCTCCAAATACTATGCTGCCTGAGTAGTGGACTCAAAGGCGAGAGATTTTAATTTCAAGAATCTGTTTAATGAGCTTTTACCGTACGATACTTATTAAATCATAAAATCAGGTGGCATTATAGAAAGTCTGATGAGGAAAAAAAGGTTTGCATTTCTGTCATAAGACACCATCCCCAAGGACGAATGGGTGGTTGTCACGTTAGCGGGACGAATTTGCCGGAAAATCGGCGAACGTGTATTGTTGAAGATATAAGAAATTCTCATATCCAAAGCACAAAGGCACAGAAGGCATTCTGAAAAATATGATGCTGAGAACGCCATGGCATAGAGTTTTATAATGCACTTCTTAAGGGTGTGTAACCTATATCAAAAGCCATCTACTGCCAGATGGTATACATGAAACAAACAGTGTAAAGAAATCACGCTCTATAAACTGGAAGGGGAGTGCTACTTGCGAAATAACCAGCCATGATCATCCCTCTAACTGTGGCAATGTGAGTGGGTGGAACAGTGCCTTGTTCGCAACTGAGAAAAAAAAGTGTTTTTGGATTTGAATGAATGGGTAGTTCTCCACTGCTTTGCCTCCATGCCATCTTTTGTGTGTGTCATGAATATTCACAAGTATAATATGAATATGAGAATGACGATTTCTAAAGGTTTAAACGCTAAAACCTTTTATGAAAATGAAACACAAGAATAGGAAACGGAAGCTTAGGTCATGAATGCAAATGCATATGAATGCATGAATACAATATGTATAACAAAACATAAATTCCAACCTTGTAAATATCTTTCTGATTATATGTAACATCATGGAACCCAAAGATGCTACTTTAAACAATCAGTACGTTATAAAACACTCTTGTGAGAATATATTTGTAATCAAATAGGATTTTATGTGAGTTGTAAAACTAATGTTTCAAAGTGGCGTCACAAAAGCTACTTCTTCATAAAATCATCATCTGCACCAAAATTTTGTATGTTTTTGAAAGCTATTGTGGTCATCTGCATGCTGAATGAGAAAACAAACTGAAAATAAAAGTATTATTGAAAGGCTAAAATTGAGCACAAATACTTTTAACCTTTTAGTCAAGGATCCGTATAAACCTTTGTCATATGGCTGGTAGGAATTAGCCAATCATAAGGCTCAAAAAGTGTTGATTATATCCCATAACCATTGATTATGAAAAGGAATGTATCATGAAACATGGTAATGCATCTTTTTTGGGCTGACCTTCACCCTCAATAATCGCAAAAAGGGCCCGCAAAAAGGGCCTGCAAAAAGAGTGAATTAAATAAAACCTATAACTGACTCTTTCCAAATTAACCCTTTCAATGTCTAACAATAAAATTTGAAATGATTTACCTGAATTTCCATGATAAAAACTTTCCATTCAAGTACCAGCACGCATTATACCATCAGCCACAAAACTTCTCCGGGTCAGTAGTCTTGATGCAGTAACATATCATGAACGCAAAGCAAACTTTGATTGTGAAATTGTAAAAACACAACAAATAAAAACCAACATACCTCCCAGTACTGCCGTTGCCGTCATTTCTTAGGAAAAATAATTGCTGAGTTGCAATATTATCAAGTTCAATTAGAGGCACATCATCTCCCATTTTGTGGCAGCTAACAGATTCACGAACTACCTGAACGCCTGAGCGAAATCACGAATGGAGGGACTCAGAAGTGAAATGACATTGTCACACGTGTGTGTAAGAATTTGATTATGTAACTGACAGATATACCCTTTCAATCATGAAATCACTGATCCGACCTAAACACAAATGACCATTCCTACCGGCCAATGACAAATGTGTCATAACATGAAAGGAGACGATTATGGCTATCACAACTGTCTCGTGGCTTCGCCACTCGACAGTAAAAAGCCATAATCGTCTCCTTTCATGTTATAACTCTCACGTGTTCACACCACACTTCAAATAAGAACAGTGCTGTCAGTCCAACACTGGCCTGCGCCGAATGAAATGTGGTCAAGCTGCTCATTGTCTGAGGAGAACAATGGGCTAGAGGCCTGGGAGACAAAACAGGCCAAATGTGGCCCAAACAGGTTGTGGAGACAGAACAATGGACTGACTTATCCATTCAGGCACGGCTACTGTGTTGGTAACATTGAGCCTCTGGATTTCTTTCTTTACAATACTCGAACTTTGTCCCCCCACCTCTTTCTTGTGGACCGGTGCAAAACCACATAAAGAAACCACAGACTGGTTCACACAGGAGAGGATTCACTTGGAAGAAAATCAATATTGATAAGATTACAAACTCTAGAATCTGATTAAAACACATCAAGGGAATAGCTCTATGTGTATACTTCTGTCACAATAAAGCCCAAAGCCCAGAAGTGAGAAAAACTTGATTAACCTACCAATTTTAATCGAAGAATTCTCAATAACTGATGGGTGGATTTTGCTGAAATAAAAATAGCTTTGTGGAACTAAGAGCTTAACGTAGGGCAGATCTTTTAGAGCTTTATAGTTTGTTTCCTTGTGTGTTTTTCGGGCCTTAAATTTTAGGAATTGTTAATCATTGTGACAACCACTTTTAATGTTCCCTCCACATTTTATTATTACGTTTATAAAAAAACTAAATAAAATAAAAACCAAGAAACCTTTCCTGGGCATGTGTGCAAATTTCATTTTGGAAACGTTGAGGTATTTAAATTTTATATTTCTTTCTGTGAGCTGCGATAAATTGCCAAAGAAGACCCTTCTGCAAAAAGCCATTTTCGCCATACAATAATTCTATGATTATATATTTTTTTATAAATATAACCCACACATCTTGAGCATAATTAATATACACAGTTTGAAATGTCTAAAAGTACACAGTTTGAAATGTCTAAAAGTAAAAGCAAAAGAAAAAGATCTGGTTGAAAATCATATTTCTATAAGTGCATAGCTTTGCTGATGCCACCAATAACTCTATACTCCATCTGTCAAAATATATGTATACATATGTATATATGTATTAGAGAGATTATAAAAATACCTAGTTCACAATAATATTGGATGATTGGTGATGCTTTTGGTCGGAATTGACTTGGATTTGTTTCGTTAGGACTACGGTTTGGATATGGTAATGACACTGTCTAATTTGGTGACTTTTAACTCACTAAGCTTTTCTGTGTTCAACGTTGTTTTCATTGTTGAGGTGATATTTGTGAATATTGTTCATTTTTCGTAACTATTTGATGCTAATATCTCCACTAATTTACAGCCGCGACTTTGGTAAATAGCTCTAATTTAATTGCTGTGCTCTTGTTTTATCTATATTCATATGACATACATTTTATCATTCGACCAACATGCACCATATATAAGGTTGATATAATTGTTTATTCGATTTGAGCGGCACACATCCTTTTTTGTTCTGCATTTTAATAAAAACCAATATTCAATTATATCCCTTTGTGGAAATGCTTTTAGTAGTTGTACATAGCTACAATGGTTCAATCAATGGCATTGGTCTCCGCTGTAGGGAAATAGATAAGTAAGAATTTAAATGTTCCTGCATAATATTCTATTGTAAACATGCTGATCATGTATTTCATTTACAAATTTCCATGACGTCTTTTCATGTGTGTCTGCTCTTAGGCACAATTCCCAGTTGGTACATAGCATTACATTTTTGTTATATAGCCTAATGGTGAATTCTTGGCATATTTTGTGTTACAAACAGTTGTTTGGAGAGACTCCATTTAATACTTCATCAGAGAGCCGTGGGGCATGCTGTTTTAATATCTAAGAAAATTAATTTTAAATTTGTAAAGAATGGGGGGGGGGTGATATCTAATAGAAATAAGTCTATCACGCAAAGTACCTTGTATTTGCATATTTGGTTTGCCTGTTGTTGATGGGAAATTCTTATTTGTTGTTATGTATACATTACATAACAGTTACTAGTTGTGTTGCATTCACTTGCATTGTAAATAGATTTAGATTTTCTATCTATCTGTCCGTCACTCTATCTATCTATCTATCTATCTATCTATCTATATATCTATCCATCCATCTATCTATCTATATGTCTATCTATCTATATATATGTCTATTTATCCATCCACCCATATACCTACCCACCCACTCACCCATCCATCCATTCATCCATCCGTCCATCTATCTATCTGAACCAGAAAACGACTCAGGTGTGGTCACGAGGTTGATTTTCCCACATACATGCTCGAATATATTCAGTGTCCATGATTTCTTTCCATACATGTTTTTGTTCAGGCTTACCGACTGCCAGAGAAAGAAAAGGAAGCAAGAATTGCATGGGAAGAATGGAGAAAAGGTCACAACCGTACAATCAAAGAACTGTATAAACTGGCTGACGAAATAGACAAACATGCAAAAAACAGGAAAATATCTGGAATTGCTGGTGCTTCTGCAGGGATAGTTGGTACTGGTCTTGCTTTCGGTGGATTCCTAGCTAGCTTTTTCACCTTTGGGGCAACACTTCCTCTTGTCGTAGCGGGAGCAGCGATGGGTATTGCCGGGGGAGGAGTCAGTGTTGGTGTGAATGTGGTTGACCATTTTTTAGAAAAAGGCCTGCTAAAAGATGCACAGAATGCTATTGAAAATACTAATCACCTATCGAATGTGTTGGAAGCTAAGTTCCTGGAACTGGCCACCGAGTTGGACAGTTTTAAAACCCAAATTGCCACGTGTGAGCTATTCAGTTTTACAAACAAAATTCTCGCCAATTGGTTCAGCCGAAAAGCAGATTCAGTAGAATTTGTTAAATCAGGAAAAGTTGTGGCGAATGGGCTGCGCTCAGGAGTGGGATCTGCTGTGGAGGCTGGAATCAAAGCTCTAAGTGCGGGTCTTCATTTTGGTGGAGCAATGCTTAGTTTTGTCACGGTGCCTCTCGACCTATATGTTCTGGTGAAAAGTTCCGTTGATATACATAAAGCCATGGGATCACCAGCTGGAGAAGAGGTTCGTAAACAGGCAAAGCAGCTGATGTTACAGGAGCATGTGCAAGACACATTTGAAGAAACTTTTGAAAGATACATTCACTAAATTGTGGTGCCAGAAGATGAGAACTAGGTTCAGACCGATCAATTTTAGGGGACAAATGGTATTATGATTACAAATGTAACACTTGACAACAACTATGTTGTGCTTGGCGCCAAACATTACATGTTTTGTAAAACGGGGCAGAAAGGAGGAAGCCTTTTTCTGGGGACATTTGACACACGAGTCCGCCCTTTCTTTATAGCATAATGCACAAGAGGGTACACATAGGATTCATGGCCACATTTCAATGAAATTAGGACCGCTGGAAATAGATTCAACAAGTGCCATTATAAATACAAATGCAACACATGATAACAGTTATATTGTGTTTGGCGCCAAACTTCATATGTTTTTCAACACTGAACAGAAGAAACAAGCCTGTTCAGAGATATTTATAATACACACAAGTCCGCCATGTCTTCATTGCATAATACCCAAAGGTGTACACATAGGTTTTCATGACCACATTCCAATGATATTAAGACCTCAGGAAATATATGAACAGTTTCTATTGCCTTTGATTAAAGATGATTTAATTCAAATACATTTGACCCATAGTTGCCATATTAAATGATATAGTCATTGGTCTAAGCTTACAATATGTCCAGAGCTAAGGTGTTTACAGTTAGAGTATTTCCCCTCTGAGTCATCATCACACTGGCCTTCCAGTCCTATGATTATAATTGTAGAGTTACTGTACCATCAGCGAGAAGCGCTTCTTGAGCTCCTTACGCTTTGCAAAGTTGATACACAAATGGCCAAACACAAAAATGTGTAGCTTAATAGCAATAAGCAGGGGTTTATATGAATTCTCTTCACCATTATGAGCTTCACCAAAATTAAAATGTATTCAATTAGATTAGAGTGTGCACATAGACATACACATATAATGGTACATGACAAGAGGTAAATTGTTATACTATACATGGACCACAAAAACAAAAGCATGTTGTCCTACTATTGACGGAAAAAATAAACGCATTAAAACAGCAGACGTGTATCAGTATAAAACACACTGACAAAAGCATCTAGACTTGTACCTATTTTATGCTCTTAACAGTGCATTAGCACTGTGCAGCACTGGAAAATACGAAAAACATAATGGCACGTGCTACAAATATCACTCATACGCATATTAATGATCTCTGTAGTACTTGGTTCTGCAAAAATAAATTTCTTTGCACTTAAGGATTGTTTTAATGCCTAATGCTTACAAAACATCCAGCTTCATTGTATGAATACTATTATATGATGCAATTTTGTGTTGTATAATGATAAGGTATAAAATGACTTATTGCAAATATACATGTAGTAACATAATGAATTTAAATTCTTCTTTTTATTCTTTTTGAGTCTGTACTGATACAACTTGAATATTCAATGATTTGCATATAAAACTTTATCTGTTACTTCCCAAGGGTAAGTCTAATAAGAATCATTAAAAAAATAGTGATTTTGCTTCAGTTATCCACAGAAAATTCTTTATTCAATTCGTTAGGAACTGTATATACATATATTTGTGGTGGATAAGTTTATTTATGCAAAAAGGGGATAAAATACCGATGCGAATTTGATATACAATTTGCAGCATAAAGTAGCAAATGCTTTTTATTTTATCATCATCATCATCATCATCATCATCATCATCATCATCATCATCATCATCATCATCATCATCATCTTTCTTGTTGGTTGGTCACTGAAGGCTCCTAGCAAAATCATTTTCTGAAGGAATCACTTGACATGAAAGAGAACAAATAGTGGTGTAGTGGGGAGGGTGGTGGCAGTGCTCCCTCTCAAGGGAGGATATTTTTGAAAATACACAAAATGGCTGTCTTTGGTGAATCTTTTGCCAGTTTATTTCGATATGTTCCAATTATCTTAATTAATGATGGGGAAGTGGTATACTAATTCAATAATATATTTTACAATTTCTTAATCAGACGCATTAATTTTCAACAGAACCTGAGCTACAGAGTAGTCCGACGACTTAGACATAATAAATAAAGAAAAAAGGAGCACAAAAACTGTTTGATAGTATAAGCTGTTTTTTAGCATGGGGATGAATAAGTGCAGACTGGCTCTGACTGGACGTTTTCCACTAACCAAATTATCTGATATTGGGCTCTGCTATCTGACTTTCAAAACTTTGGCTACACCTGGTACTGATGGGCAAAATTTGATCACACTGGAAAAAAAACTTGCAAATATATGTCTTAACATGATAAAGATCTTGCATGTGCTACCCTTTTATTTAAAATTCCAGGAATTTTCTTTTATTTTATTAATAATAGCAATATGTGCAACATGGACAAATATACTTCCATATGTATATAGGTTGGCCAGTGACAAGTCAGAGTATGGAGAGTAAAGAGTTTGGACTTCAGAATAGGGTAATGACTAAAATGAAGTGGTTCTGGACAAAAAGACACAAATAGAATATAACTATTTCACACTTTACATTTATGACTGATTTGGCAGTACCCCTGCATGTTGTTTTACCTTGTAATTATCTCGATTTGGGCACAGATCCTTAGATAATAATGATTATCTTTTTGAAACCTTACTATGTTGTCCTGTCCTGCACTAAGCTACGGTGCCCAGCCCCGTCTTGTTTTACCATGTATGTATCTGAGTGTCGGCAAACAGCCTTAGGTCATCATGATTATTGTTTTAAACCTGATTATGAATGGATGCACAATAACATCCTTTGGCCAATTCTCTAAATACAGGTCCATACCCTTACAGTGTCCACGTATTCTTACTTTAATGCAGGCCCAGGCACCTCTTGTATTTACCTCTGCAGCGTCTTCTTCAACTTAAATTCCCCTAGTGTATATATATATACAACATTATCAATACCTGCGGGCTAACATGCTTGACCACCTAGCTACACTTGGATAATTTCTTGTTTAGATGTCTATTTAGATGACTTCCTTTGGGGAATCCTGGTATAACTGATTATTTTTTATTCAGCTCAAACTGAAAAAAGAAGAAGAAAAAAAATGGATTGAGGCCAATCAGCCTTAGTAGTGAGCATTCCCTTTGATGTCTTTGACCCTTTGTGCCTTTGTGCCTTTTGCTGTACTCCGTAGTGGATGGTACATGTACATACTCCGGAAGTTCAGTTTCACTGTCCAAATCTGTACCAGACCATATTCTGATATCAACAACTTTGTTGCTAAGAGAAGTTATAACGTGTTTCCGAGGTATGTATTGCAGCAAGGCCAGCGAATGCACCCCCAAAGTCTTTATTTTCGGTTTTCATGTTGTTGAGTCTTTAAATTGTTCAACACAGGGTGAAGAGCTGCATGTTTGCTATTCAGTTTACGTACAGCAGCACTTAACTCTTTAACCTCGGAACGTAACACTTAAAGTACCTTCAAGATGCCATTTACTGGATCCATGTTTACGTTAATAGATGATACCAGAACCTCAGTGCCACTGGCCTGGTGGTCCACTGAAGCCTCTGAAACATTTTAAAGAGGATGGAAGAGTTTGTCAATTCGTAAAAAGATTTTTTTGGGGGGAGGGGGGGCAGTGTCGCATATCACACGCATATCGCTAATAGTTTCCATTTGCTTGCCAAAGAACAGGACACCGATAGGTATATTCCTCAATGTGATTTTTAACTCTGGTAAGCCTAGCGATTCAGATTTGTAAAAATAAAAAGCAAGTTTTCATGTGAGGTTTAGTTTCAAACTGAAATGCTGTCTTTTTATGATTTAAGGTTTTCAAATCTAACCTTGTCTCTCTGTGTTTATCGTGCTACCGATCACTCCACACCAGACTTGGGACACATTGTAGGGCCCACATAATATTGGTTGAACATGACTCCAAGATTTTCTGCAATATTGTATGTTTGATAGTTCGTACTACGAAATTCCAAATAAGTGTTTAAAGCGTAGATTCTGGTGTGAATTATTACAAAGAGTTGATTAAGAATCATCTTTCCTACAATTCTAAATCCAAATACAAAAACATGAAACATTTCGGAGAACTGCTTATTAATTTATTGTCTCCATTTTAGGAAGTTTGGTCTTTGGAGTTAACAGTCACAGTACCGCAGCTATGTTCATACAGAATATATACCAACACATATATACCCAATCCTATTTATTTTCCAAAAAACTTGGTATTTTCTGGGGAGTAAAATCACTGGGACATTTGTATTTGAGGTGTTTTTTCTCCATCTGGATAAGCATGTTGGGAAAACGAAAGTAGTAGATGCTTGAATAGTGCCAAAAGGGCAACCAAATCTTATTGGGTTGTGATGTGATAGATGAATACTTGACACGGCCACCAGAAACGACATATATCCTGCTTCATCGTACAATACGACTTTTGAAATATTCAATTTAAACCACTGTCGACCTTGAAAGCTTGATACTGGGCTCCAGACAGGGATCTAAGAGATTCTTCCATATTGGTATTCTCCAGCCCCTGTTCCGTGCCTACCATTACATGTGTCAGACAGAAAATGTGTAAAATTTAAGCTTCAGTAACGTAGCCTACACTATGATAGCCTACGTTGCAAATGTCTTTACGTGTAGTGTTTTGTTTTAAATTGAAGCTAATTTTAAATGCTGTAAGAATGATGTGTTGGCATGTATCCAAAGATATTTTTCAGTGCATTTGAATTAAGGGCAGTGGAAGTTAAAATGGCAGTTCTGGTGCGCTTCACCAAAAAGTCTAATGTATGTAACTTTCTGTCCACGGGTCATTCATAATTCATATATATATATATATATATATACAAACTATAAGTATCTTTATTGACCGAACACTTTGTCATTTCATGGTAAACATATTTATTTAAACTGGGTCACCTAAAGTTCGACGTGGTTAATCTATAGTGAGCTTGAATATGCAAGCAGCGTATCATTTCACATAAAAAGTTACATTTTTCTTTTGTTTTCTGCACTCCATTTGTAATTACCACGAAGATTAGTTCGCCGAAGCTATGTCACAGTGTGTCCTTCTTGTATGCCTTGCATGAGTGCACTGGACATCGTGGGCAACGAAAGGGTAATAACGGACATCAGTTTCTTCTTGTTGCGTCTCTTTGGCTTTGCACTGCCTTATTGACAAAACGACACCATTGTCGACCGAGACCGAAGACAGAGGTCGACAATGTTTCATGTGGGTTGACATTTGGTATCTTACACTGAAAGTGACAGACAAAATTCAGGGGGTTCCATACAGAACATTTCAGCTCAATTGTCCTGTTTCAATATATATATATCGTATAGAGTGAATGTAGGCCTAACTCAGCATTTTCGCTGAGCTTTCTACAAGTACATAGAAATACGTCCAAGTAATACGGAACAGTCGGACGTAACAATATAGACTTGAATATAACGGTCACTAACGACAGGTTTTGGTTTTGCACTAAAGTGTATTAAATATATATATATATATATATATATATATATATATATATATATATATATATATATATATATATATATATATATATATATATATATATATATATATATATATATATATATATATATACATATATATATATATACAATTGTGCCCACGCATGCATAATGAAAAACAGACCACGGAGACCCACTTTTCATCGGTCAGTTTCAGTTAAGCAAGCGAACTCGGCCATACTAGGTCAAATGTGTCTAGGGTAAAACAAACATAGCAACAGTATTCATTCGGGAACACTGTATCTAAACTAAACACAAATACAGCATCAATGCCCACACAGAAACAACGTCCTTTGATAAAACGACTAAACGAGTCACAGTATGCACAGAGAGCTGACCTGCAGTCAGTTTTAAGCCACACATCAGTATGCTATCAATATGTTCGTTTCTTGTCTTGACAAAAGTGTGAGAAGAAAAAAAAAACATACTGGATTTGTGTCTCTTTTGTCCAGAAAGGGTATTCAGCGGGTAACTACTCATAACTTGTTTCGGAGCCTTTACCGATCCATGTCTCTCTGAGTCGTGGCTCCCTGTCTAAGCTAAATATTCAGCAAGGCCAACCCACATAATGATAAAAAAATATGAACGTGTCAAATGATGAACTAGCTAAATATGTGAAGTTTCGTTTCTAAATGCACAGCTTCAAAGAAGAATACCTGTCAAACAAAATATAATTACTAAATTTATATAGTACAAGTTCAGTTAAGAAAAATTTGATTCACCCGGAACCAGTATGTACCCTTTGTAGCTGGATAGCTTACCTTAGTTAAACACCTGCCACTGTATACCTGAAGTACATACAAACTTGGGCATTAGATTTAGTCCCAGTGATTGTAAAATAAACAGTTGCAGCTAGACCACCAAGTAAAATTTGTAGAGCAAGTCAGAAAAGCTTGAAAGTCATTAATATTCAAGTCAAGAGAATGCAATGAAAATGTACTTTTCCTTAACCAGATATCAAGTACCGTTAGGCAAGTATGTAATTATCGTAAGCCACCGCTTACTACCTAACAGAAAACAAACTAGCCTAAAATGTCTTAAAGGTACATAATTAAACAGAATGATGCTAAAAGATAAAATAAAGTAGCAAAAGAGGCAAGATTAAATTTTTAAAAATTATTAAGGCTAAACATCCTTACTCTCTGGCTATTTTAAGCAAAATTTGTGGAAACGTACATTTTTTAATCCTCTTGAATCAAGTTTATTGTATATGAATTTCGTTCTAGATGCAAAGTCCTGAAATTAAGAACAAATACGACCAAATCTTAAAATATGTGACAAAAATGTATTATATCCAAAAGCTTCCGAAATATTACTCTCCGGGAAAACATAGTTTCTTCTTCAAAGTTAAACTCATCTTTTTTGTTCTAGACTTAAATACAAAACATGTCATTAATAACCCGAATATCCAGGTGCAGTAACACATCTCTGAAACAATATGAATGGTTATATTCCAAAGGGATATCTTTTGGGTAAATTTCTTCAGCAATTTCATCGATATTTTGTACATTTACACAGACAATGACATCAATATATCTTGCATTGTTCGATAAATTTGTAGCCATTTGAAAGTCCTTTTTCATCCATTTAGCTATACACTTAAATTAAAAGCAGGTTAAATGTACATCTGCAAGTAACAGCCAGCACTTGCTACCCATTTGAATGCCTTTTATTTATTAATAAACCAATGGTCCACATCGGGCAAAAGTATTATCCAAAAGAAATTTTATAGCATCCTTCAATGTTTCAGCAGTTAAAGTTTAACGTTACGTTTTGAATATTTATTTTGTGACCAATATGCTTTCTTTGTGTATGAATTAATATCTAAGTATGCTTTACTATTTTGCTCATTAATTCTGAAACAGACTTTTTGTGTTCACCTATGGGTACATTTGTTTACCGTGTAGAAAAATCAAAACATTTGACATTTTTTATTTCTAAAACGGGAATATTGATCATAGGTTTTCAAATCCATGTAGTTTTCTGGAATAAGAGCTTAAATACCAACTTTAATTTCAAGCCTTTCTTTCTAGGCTTTTTGGCAGTTTCCCTACTCTGTCAAGTTCTTACGCCGATTTCGGACAATGTTTTGAATCAGGCTTTTGTGAAGGGTACGATCTGAAATCAAAAGTAATTCATTCTTACTCCCTACTTTTCCGATTTCCAATGTGCCATTGGCATTTTTTTCATTTTCTTTTGTAATATCTCTGCTACTGTGAGGGCATCCTTTTTTCAAGACCGTCAAGGAAAACCATCACTTTTCACTTTTTTCTCTGAACTTGAATAATCTGTAGCTATTTCTCCTGCCATTGATTCATGTGCTGTGTCTTAATACCCGCATGTACCCCCATAATACTGCCTTCATTGAAGTTTCTGTCTACAGGTAATGATAAAGGACTCCCAACGCCTGACTTGCATGAGACGTTGACATTCACTGGGCTGATATGCACAATTTCAAAAAGGAAATTCAGTATTGGCTTACTAAACAACAACGAGGGACGCTTTAAAGATGCATATGTACTCTTCCGAATAAATGGGGCAGCTGCTCTTGATTTGATTTGTTAAGTAAAATGTGTTGACATTAGACATGAACAGGAAGTCTGGAGGAGAGATAAGGAGCGTGGTCATTGTGTATAATAGTCATGATTATTATATGAAACTGCAATTACTGTCAGTACCTTTCAGTTCCTGATTCTTTTGAAATATACGTATCGCACTGTAGTAAGCTCCCACCCCATTTCTTTGAAAGTTGGAGTTGTGTTGTTCAGTGTCACTTGTAGGAGTGCCATATAGGAGCTAATTTCAAGGAGTAAGGTGGGTATGTGTGTTTTTTCCGTCTGTGCCATGCGCAGTTCTGTTGTTTTTTCTCAGCCTAAAGAAGTTTTGGATAGCTTTGCAGATCCTTTGCCGCGTGTGTTGTTCTGCTCCTCCCTCATCCCATTTAGCCCCAGGACAGACAACTTTTTGCAGCACCTTCATGCACTCAACCTTTGCCATGACAAGGTAGTCTTGGTTAGAAGTCCGGACATAAATACTGATTATCACAAGCTTCCTTGACGGATTGGTTGCAAAGCTCTGACAACTGCTTTCAGTCGGTGCAGACCCACAAAGCCAGTTGCAGGTGTTGCTGTCTAAATTGGTTAAAGAACCTAGATGGAATGACGAATACAGTTTGTTCTATACTTACTATGAATATATTTAGCTGGTCAACATTTATGCTACACATTATTCCAACACTCGCATTTTAGTTGCTTTCAACCAGCTTTCAATCCAGTAAACTCAAGCTCTTGATTTGTTTCATTTAAGGTAGGGTATGTTAGGAGGTAAATATTTCGATTTGGTCGAGTGGATATGTGCACTTCCCATTTCAGCTAGGCGACTGGTGCCAAAGGTTGCAGGTTCGAGTCCCGCTTGTTCCAAACATGAAATATATATTTTTGACATTTCTTTAATGCTGGTGGATTTAAGTCCCCGCTTCTGGAAATAAATGCCGACTCAGCAAATATACTGCATTACCGTGTTGATATGGCATTCGCACATAACTACCTCCATTGAACCATTCTTTAATAGGAATGGGGATTTGGTCGAGTGGATACGTGCGCTTCCCATTTCAGCTGGGCGACTGGTTCCAAAGGTTGCAGGTTGGAGTCCCGCTCCTTCCGAACATGAAATAAATAAATATACAAAAATAAAACCTTGCATAAAAATTTTTGTACAGGTCTGTTGTCAGTTTGGTGTTGATAGGAGATGCATCGCTTGATGAAATTTAAGAACTTGTATGGCATGTTCATTAGTCATGTTTATGTTTAAAACATGTTTATGTATACTCGCCAAGGTAAGGTGGCCCATAGTTTGTAAAGGCAATGTTTTAAAGAGTCTTTATCCCATATTTAAAAAAACGTGACAACCGTGATTTTATTTTACTTTAGATCGTTTCACACCTTTAAATTCCTGTTGTCGCCAGGTATACCTGTGCAGACAAAATCGAGAGCCGTTTTTGGTCATTTTTATCCAAAAATAACAAAACATTCAGAATTCGAATTTGTTTAACGAAATATGGGTCTATAGTTTAGAATTATCCTGCAAATTCGTGGTCATTTGCCACAAGTTTAAGGTTAAGCCATAATGGGCATTTATTGTGAGTGTACACTACAAAGAGTGAAATATATGAAAATTGGCTTCCAAAATTTACGATGATGTATAAATATTAAATTTCAGCTTTTCTAAAATTAAAATTACACTTGCGCTAGGGAAAAATTTTGTTCACTTAAAAAAACCCACTTTGAATTAATATTTGATTTCTTTAATGAAAGTAATTACATTTAATACCTTGTTTATATATTTAACAGACAATGATATACCCACCTGCCCGCTTCTTAGAATTTCCAATATTTTCCTACAAATGGTGCTACCGGCTAATGACACACAAAGTATATGTAAGTTTCATGTGCTTATCTTATACTTCTTGCTGAAAGTACTGTAACTTAGTATTTTTCCGCTAAAATATTGCAATTTGATTCTATATTAATGAAAAACAAGATATATTATTCTTTTTGTAATTTTTAGTAATTCAACAATTTGTAGCATGTTTTAAGTTGTTTTTGTTTTGGTCTTGTTGGTTTGTCAAGTTCGTTTGTAGGTTCAAGAGCCAAGATACACGTGTAGCCAAGCTCTTGGACAAAAGAAAATATATAAAATAACATTGAAGCATACTTGTTTACCGAGGATTCATTCTATTCTGGGACACTGAGCGACTTCTCTTCCCACTTGTTGGCTTGTTTGTCCTTTGGATAGATTGCTTGGTATGTTAGCTCTGTAGTGTTGTGGTTTCTCGTGTGAGTTTGTCGAAGATTTTGGCCGGGTTGGCTACAGTTTTTTTTTCCATTTTAGCTTGTGGTGGTTGCAAATGAATGTGGTTCTATTGGTGTTATAGCTGTTTCCCGAAAAGCTTGTCAGATTTACTTCCTGGTTTTGCCATTTCCACGGAGTTTGCTTGGGTTGACGTGCATTTTGTTAGCACTTTAGTGGGTGTTTTCCCTTCATATATTTTGATTTCAAAAATTTTACAAACTTGTATACAACTTGTACAGTAGGTCCCAAAAGGAAAAGAAAGGATGCACAAAGAGCTTGATCCTGTGGGCGTGTTACCTCCCGGTAAAATGCGTCGAGCAGAAACTCCCAATTAGAGCTTTTGCATTTTCTGTTCTGCATGCAGATACCGAAAGACCAAGAAACTGGAGTGAAGCGTGTAGAGAAATTGCTATGACTCCAAACAAAAATCCTATGACAATTCCAGTATTGAAATATTGACTCGTAGAGTTCCTCCTAATAACACTTTGATGGAAAAACACGTGGAGTGGCAAAAAACCACTGTTATGCTTCTTTTACCAGCAAGGCCAACTTTGGGTGTGTACAGAAACGATTCGAAACTATTCGGTCCCAACAATCCTAGAGTACATCTTTTACCCATGATGTGACCAGTATTGCTGATACCATCCCTGGAACGAGAGCCATGGAACCAGATGTTGTCGGGCAAAATGAATCTTTTGCCTGCCAAGGAAAGCTAGTTTAAAAGTCTATAGCTTTGAATCTGATAATATGGAACAATCTGTCATGAAACAGGCTCAAATTGTTACTGTACTGACACTGAGGATATCAGTGTTGCTGCACATAATAGGGCAATGGATACTCCCTTGGTACATATAGATTGAGTCTTCATTCGGGACGTATATACAACATGAAAACTGTAAATGATCATTTTAAAAATCTGTTTCAAGGAAAAGGAATACAAAATCCCTAACCATACCTCCATCCTTAACCATACCTCCACAGGCTGAATAAAGCAGGAAAAACACTATGGAGAGACAATATCATTCCTTAGGATATGTGACCGTACACATCCTCTCCTCCTATTCTTTTCAGTGAGCCAATGTCATAATCTTGAAGAGCCAAAAAATGACGACAGATAATTTATAAGATAATGCTATCGATGCAGCATTTGCAATCAATAGCGAGAGGCCTGAGGCCCGATTCCTGACGTTTTGCACCACGTGACAGCTAAGATTACAACTGACTTGAAAGCTGCAACAGGCCATCCTGGGTATGTCAATCTTACTGATAAAGCTGCTGCTAACTGTGTTCGAGATTCTCTGTACCTGTTGCTTAAATGGATTTTTGGAAAATGGAAAAAAATGATACATTTGTCCATACTGAGCATGGAGAATTGGCTGTTCCTGTCTAGGAGGACAAGGTTAATAATGAGAGGCCTCAATACAGCTCAGACAGTTCTGTACAATTTTTTCAAACAGTCGCAAAAATACTGTCAAGTGTCAAGCACATTGGCACAAGATTGAACATTCACCACGCAATAAGGAGCAAGGTCCTGATAGATTATTTTCGTTCGATAGGCGATCGTGTTTCCCATGTTCCCCATTCGGAAAATCGACACTAGCATGGCAAATTCACAAATTGACAGATATCTATCAAATGGAAATGTTTTTGTCACCCATTTGGTATATGGGCGATTGCAGCTGACAAACTCTATATTATGTTGGAAACACTAGATGAAAGACGTACATTTCACATAACTTGAGTGGCAACATTTCAAAAAGTACCACCACGCATATAAAACCAGTTATTCACTGAGACTGGCAAGAGTATGACTTTGCAGAAGATCCCTACGGAGCTTCTTGATGTACCAGCAGGAAATGTACTTGCAAAGAAACCAAGACCAATGTTTACAAAGCCCCTAAATCCGAATGGCTCAACTCTGCACCAGGCAGCATTGACGCAGGAATGCATGAAACCAATATTTAGTATGGCTGATTTATATGTTACATTCTCAGTGCGCCAGACAGTATCTTATATGAGGCATTATTCTCAAAAGCTTGCACAAGTTATCGTATGTCTGGGGGGCTTTCATAGTGCTATGGTGTAGATGTCTGTTCTCGGTCAGTACTTTCAATACTCTGATCTGAGAGACATCTGGATTGTTAGTGCACTATTTTCAGAAGTGGCATGCACAAAGATAATAGTTGGGAACATGTGGAATAGAAATATGCGGGCATATAAAATTAGCATGGAAGCTCTTTGGACAGTGCTCATGGAGTTTCACTCCTGGCTAGAATAGCTGTGAAGGTCATCAGTACAAGACCCTCTCCCTAGTGTCCATGCAATGTCAACTGCAGTCCTAAAACAGGATTATGGAAAGCTCTGGACAGCTATGAGAGACATGATCACCACAAAACACCTATAGAGAGGGATTTTGAAGCTTTTATACACTTTAACTCTGGGTATCCAACTTTTCATTTCTGCAAACAGTTCATTGACATAGTTTCTTTGCTGTTTACATTTATCAGAGTTGAGCAGGATGGTTCGTGGGATAGTCATTTGTCCAGTTTTAGACAAAAGCTGGAATGGATGCCTGTGTACAACCATGTCAATTATGTACGATGGGGGTTCCCATATGACATTGACATGGCAGAGCTACAGAACACTGCCTATCCTGTATATAATTAAGTCATAGATGGTAATTCTAATGCCAAGGAGACTGCCGGCCCTTTTAACCGAGTTCATACTGACCAGGCACTTCAGCATGTCAACAAAATTTGCAAATTGTCAGATGGCTTGGATGGAATAACGCATCAGCAGTCTGCATTATTTAAGTAGATGCTGATATGCTCTGACAGAGTGAATCATACAGACAGCTTGCATTCTTCAGTTGTAGGTATTGGTGATAGTTCGGACCAATTCTATAAAGACAATTCTCTAGGCTTGAAAAGGATTAACGAGATGGGACGCCCTTTGTATTATAGTAGAAATTTTAATCCCTTTGTGCGTGAGTCGGAGCAGCATTTGATCATTTGTAACAATGACGTCGCCCCCACAGAATATAGTAAACAAATACTAGAAGCCTTTTTGTCAAAGAGGTTAGGGCCAAACGCTACTTTGGCTTCTTCAGAAAGACAGAAACGAAGACCTTTGCAAAAATGTATAAGATCAATATGCACACACACACACACACACCAACATGGCACACTAGCACTCTGAAGGCAAAAAGAAATACTGTGAAACGGCTATTCAGCTGCCAAGCCTACTTCAGCATGAAATGGCACCTAAGCTTTGCCTCGATGTGCGCAGATCGTCATTAACATTTACATTGGCACATTTAGTTTCACACCAGCACACATGCACTCTTATTTACTCATATTGAACAGATTTCGTTACGCATCATATTTCTGACTGAAAGACAGGATGTCACTTCTAAGCCATCAATTTATACCACATGACCAGCCAATGCAACAGAGAGTTTACATACTTTTTTTACCCCTTTAAGTTTTTATATATTACCATCTGGTTAGCAAAATGAGAAACTGACGCTCGGTTTTCGATAGACAATTAAACCATCACAATTTGACTTTTCATGACAAAGAAACGATTGGAATTAAATTGCTTGTAAACCATGTTTTTAATGAGTATAAATAATGTAGGTATGAGCGTCTTTTGACGTCATATGTTAGTTTTACGTTCATTTCAAGATTTTTGTTAACCTGTGTATCATCAACAGTGACGATTGAAAATTGACATTCATGAAGGCAGAAAACAGGACAAAAAAATTTCGCCCTCTCTACCTCTGAATAACAGGCACCAGGATTTTTTTCCAAAAAAAAGTGTGCTTTTTAATGACGGGAAATTCAAATATTGCCGTATGGGCGTGGTTAACAAGTAGACTGCACTATTTATGAAACACGTCGTGCCTCAGTGCCCAACGTCTCCAAATCCACGTGTTTGTGACTTTTGATGAGCACAAGCATCGACCTCTTTATCAATAAATGCTCCATCACGCAAGTAAGTGATGATCGTCTGTATATTTAATATTCTAAAGTTTATGCCAGGAGGGTCAGACGCAAGGATCCTTGACTGTGGCACTGTTCATTTTGAATTGTGTCACTTCGATATCCTTATATGGTTGCCTGGGATTTAGACACTGATAATTTCCCTCAATACGAAAAAAAAGCATTTATTTCCTTTAATGTAGACAACATAGGGAAAAGACCTTGACAGTTGTCCTTCTTAGGTTTGGGCAAGGGTGCGTAAATCAGGACAAAACTTGTCTGTGTTTTTTTTTTTTTCAGGTTAAGAATTACAGTTTTTTATCTCCTGGTCATCCACTCTCTGTCTCCCAACAATTTACTTCTGCAAATTCTCTAAAAGCGTTAATCAGATCCACTTTAGCTTGGGTAGCTCTCGCCAAAGTTTCTTCAGATGGTTATGTTTCAGTGAATTTTGTATTTTTATGACTTTTGGAAGAAAAATCTTGAACAAATCCTCTTTTCAAAATCAACACACCTCGGCAACTGCTTCAAATATGCACATGGACCCTTGTGTGGAACCCAGACCTATCATTTGTTCATCAGATGCGGCTGCATTTTTTTTCTTTTTTAAAACCAATTTTTGAGTATGGTATATATTTTCAACTCTTTTGCTGTGAGATATGAGTGATGTGAGAAACCTGTCTTGTTGACCTACTAGTCGTGAACAGAATCCAGAGATTGGTCTCGCAGTTACATGGGGATACATGAACGGTGCCGCATTTTTGACTCACATCTCACAAGGGAACAGCACAGGATGGGATGACAACTCGTATATTATGGCTGGGCACCCATTTTACATATTCGATGCTGTACCTTTGGACAATTACTAATAATAGTGACCTCACTTGATGTAGGTATGCCAGTGAAGCATAATTTAATTATTAAAATCTGTTTACAAAGAAACCTGTCTTAAGGGACCACCACAAGACTTGTGAAAAAGTGATCATTTCTAACAGCTGGTCCCTTAAGGCAGGTAAAATTAAGCTAAAAGTGCAAATGCGGATTTTGAGAATGGTCCTTTAGCACAGGTGATTCTTTAGTAGAGATGCGCTTGTAGACAGGTTCTACTTTACATAACAATGAAATGAAAATCTTTGACAGCGCTAAACACTTTATTGAATAAACTTTAAGCTGTCCACCTCAAAGATTAAGTGTTATCATTGCCACTTTCCACTTTCCAAGAGAAGAGCATGGTGGGAAATTTGGTGCTTAAAATGATCCAATTTAAAGATAACACACACACACGTGTATATATATATATATATATATATATATGTATATATATATATATTCTGCATTAGTCTATTAGTAGCCAATCAGCTGTCTCTATTTGTACCACGTGCCTGCCCTGTAAATGTTATATTGGATCTTTATATTGGACAGCTCGAGGGAATCCCCGTGCACGCGTGACGTCATAACGCAAATGACGTTCACTGGGGCTTTTCCTTAGCTTCAGGCAAAATGTGTAGAATTTCAATGGGAAATAAATTTGTTATTTAACTATGGAGAGTATCGGACTTCTATATTTATACGAGGAAAATCATACAAATTGCAGAATATAACAGATGTTAGATGACAGGTCGTCCAATATGAAGTTTACGGGACTCTGAAACGTGATATTGGGTTCGGCTTCGCCTCACCCAATATAACATTTCATCGTCCCATAAACTTCATATTGGACTCCCTGCCATCCAATATCTGTATAATATACGGCATGAGTCTATTAGTAGCCAATCAGCTGTCTCTATTTGTACCACGTGTCTGCCCTGTAAATGTTATATTGGATCGTTATATTGGACAGCTCGAGAAAATCCCCGTGCGCGCGTGACGTCATAACGCAAATGACGTTCACTGGGGCTTTTCCTAGCTCCAGGCAGAATGTGTAGAATGTCAATGGTAAATAAATTTCGTGATTTAACTATAGAGTGTTTCAGACTTCTGTATTTATACAAGGAAAACATACAAATTGCAAAATATAACAGATGTTGGATGGCAGGTCGTCCAATATGAAGTTTACAGGACTCTGAAACGTTATATTGGGTTCGGCTTCGCCTCACCCAATATAACGTTTCATCGTCCCGTAAATTTCATATTGGACTCCCTGCCATCCAATATCTGTATAATATTATGCATTAGTCTATTAGTAGCCAATCAGCTGTCTCTATTTGAACCACGTGCCTGCCCTGTAAATGTTATATTGGATCGTTATATTGGACAGCTCGAGGGAATCCCCGTGCGCGCGTGACGTCATAACGCAAATGACGTTCACTGGGGCTTTTCCCTAGCTTCAGGCAAAATGTGTAGAATTTCAATGGGAAAGAAATTTTGTGATTTTGCTATAGAGTGTTTCAGACTTCTTTATTTACACAAGAAAAATCATACAAATTGCAGAATATAACAGATGTTAGATGGCGGGTCGTCCAATTTGAAGTTTACGGGACTCTGAAACGTTATATTGGGTTATGCTTCGCCTCACCCAATATAACGGTTCATCGTCCCGTAAATTTCATATTGGACTCCCTGCCATCCAATATCTGTATAATATTCTGCATTAGTCTATTGGTAGCCAATCAACTGTCTCTATTTGTACCACGTGCCTGCCCTGTAAATGTTATATTGGATCGTTATATTGGACAGCTCGAGGGAATCCCCGTGCGCGCGTGACGTCATAACGCAAATGACGTTCACTGGGGCTTTTCCTTAGCTTCAGGCAAAATGTGTAAAATTTCAATGAGAAATAAATTTTGTGATTTAACTATAGAGTGTTTCAGACTTCTGTATTTATACAAGGAAAATCATACAAATTGCAGAATATAACAGATGTTGGATGGCAGGTCGTCCAATATGAAGTTTACGGGACGATGCAACGTTATATTGGGTTCGGCTTCGCCTCACCCAATATAACGTTTCATCGTCCCGTAAACTTCATATTGGACTCCCTACCATCCAATATCTGTATAATATATTTGTGTGTGTGTGTGTGTGTGTATGATATGAAATTGAGTCTGGTACTTCATAGAATGTGATAATGTTCCTTCCCATAAAGCTGATTGTAGATTTTTTTACCGATTCCCCGGGACAACTTTTGTGATTTACCTGCTTAAGGTTTTAACAAGGATACGCGTAGAGTAGATAATAACGGAAAGGTGTTGCTTTATTTATGCATTTTTTCAGGGTTGTATATTCAAGATAGCCTGAATGCAACCCCATCACTATGTATTGACTGTGTCTTGACTGACAGGTCTTACGTTACGCTCATCCGACTGACCTTGCAAGACCTAACGTGACTGTCTGACGATTGCCGAATTACGTATGTATTTTGGTTAGTTTAACGACACTTGCAAAAGCACTTTTGCTCAATTAAAATGGCATTCGCGAGCTACAAGCTGACGGTTTGTATTTAGAACAAGCCAGTCCTGCAGGTTTCTCAAAAAAAGACTATCGTGCTCACAATTGCGATAATGTTGATTAAATGGTTCATGATTTTAACCCTGTTGTATAAAGCAGGGAAACTCTCGCTGAACATGACAAAAAGAAGAAAAAAAAACATAAACAATGACCGAATTATGCTGACAAAGGTCCTGAAACCAAGCCAATGGATAAGCAATTGTCCACAGACCCAACATATTACACATTAAGGAAAGCCAATTATTACGCAATAAAAGCTTACATTTTTGCAAAAAAAAAAAAAACAAAACCCAGAATGTAGAAATAATATAATGTTCTTTTAAATAATATTTCTGGAAAAGATCCCAATGTCTATTTGGGACAGATAGAAGGAAGGGAAGACAATTGAAAGAGGAGAGATCCTGGCATAAAGATTCACCCTTACACGTTTTTCGCTTTTCCTTTGATATCATGTCGCACAATGTTTATTTGAGAAAAATTCCGAAACCAGAGGTCTCATCATTATTGAATAACCTGTCAAAATAGGATGAGTCTTTTTCTGCGTTATGTTTCAATATAAAGGACACATAATCATGTACTGCATAACAAACATTAAGGAACAAAAAGTTATGTGGCAAAGATTGGATTATAAGTGAAACGCTCAAAGGTAGCAAGGGGATTCTGTCCGGAGTCTGTTTTAAAATGGTTAAGAAAATATAATACCATATATATATATATATATATATATATATATATATATATATATATATATATATATATATATATATATATATATATATATATATATATATATATATATATATATATGTATATATATGTTTATATATATGTATATATATATATATATATCATATATTGCAAAATGAATTACAGATAAGATATACCCCAAACTGTAGAACAAGTAAACATACTTTAATGGTATTATTAAGAAGAGTTTTTCATTTCATTCTGTTTGTGTCAGTGACACCACAATGACGCCATACCAAAGGACAGCTGTTATTATTACACGTAATAAAAGTTGAAAGTATATGTACCAGCTGTGTTATTTTTATCCAGAGTTTCTGAGAAACGTCCTAGAACACTGCCTTGTTTGGAAGTTTGCTTGCATATGCAGAGAACATGTTTACTGACCCTCAGTTTACCATCAATATAAACGTCAAGTGATTGTACACACTGTCTTGGGTTATGTCGACACCATTGATTTCGAATTGAAGTCAATAGCTGACAACACAGAGTTAAAAGAAGAGAGAATTGTGACTTGAAATTTGTAAGGGATTGCTTTCATTTCGTTGGTGTTAAGCCATTTAGTACACATGTAACCAGCATATTTAATTGCGGATTTTTGACCCCCTGAATATCTTTGTCACCAAAAAAAGAGGCTGTTTTTTTTCTTTTATAAATACAGATAAATGCATTATAAATCATAGTTACATACAAAGTAACTCAAATATCAGATAGTAGACAATGTCAGAAATCTGTTTTCTAAGCATAAGTGTACAGTAAATATTTGGTAAAGATTCTCACAGTCACACTTATTAGTAATCCACTTGTTATAGATTTGAATTACTCATACAGTGGAGAGAACCACAGTTAGCTTAAATAGCTGATTTTTTTCTTATTACCATATCGAACCTATTCAGCCACTGTCTATTTTGAAATGACAATTCACAACGTTAACGGTGCATTAATAAAGACTCTTTAATTACTAGTAGAAGGTTTACTTGGTTAAAGTGGTCATTAGCTGAGTTATAACATTTAATTCTTTCAACAAAGATACTTCTTGCAACAACTGATAAAATGGAATTTCTAAACCTTGTTGTATTGCAGTTCCCTGCGGACCCAAGTACAATATGTTTCCACTCAATATTTAATAAAAGTGTTTCAGAGAACAAACTCCATACCCTTTGTATTTTTTGACATGAAAAAAGAAGATGTTCAGTTGATTCTTCATAATCACAGGAGCTACAGAACTTAGATATTTCTGATTTCCATTTACACAATATATTACTACTGATGATCATGCCATTTAATAATTTGTAATTAGATTCAGCTAGTTTTTTTTAACAATATTTTTTTTTAATATGATTTTCTGCTGGTATACATTTGTTCAGTTAATCTCAAGATTGGCTAACTCATATTCTACTTTCCACTTATGTTGAAATGAAGGCTTTTAAAATTTCTTCTGAACTAATATGTCATAAAAATAGCAGGATTTGTCTGTCTTTAATATTACAAAGAACATTATCCTGAGAGAACAACAAATGTCTCTGTGGAATATTAATATAACAAGCTTTCTTTGTGTCAAAGTTTTTGGCAGCATTTCCAATGATCTTTTTCATAAGTAAGAACTCACATAACCAGTTGTGTTTGCTTGTGAGTTTGATTACAATAACTTGTGGGGTTAACCACTCATCTTTATCATCAAAAAGATCTTTTACATACACAAAACCGCTTTTGATCAAATTACTAAAATATAGGCATTTACCCTTATTCATGAAACATTCATTTAGCCAGATTACTTGTGAAAAAAGTTTATGATCTGTAAATTTAAGAACATTTATTGTATTTTTACATTTGTTAAATTCTTGGAAGATCTTTAGATAGAAATGGTTAATTTCATATAACTTTCTAACAGTCCTGTATTAGCTATGGAACAATACATGTATATCCAATCCTACTAACTCCATCGGATCTTCAAAAATAGCTTTCCAATTGCCATCTTGAAACAGTAATCTGTTGATCCATGCACATTTAAATGATGCAATTTTACTTTCAATATATACCATATTTAGTCCACCTTCACTGGTACATCCAATTAAGGTGTCCCTTTATATTCTGTCTCTTTTATTCCATATAAAGTTAAAAGGACACTGTTTACCTTTTTAATCACCTCTTCAGGTACTGAAAGAATACTAAAAGCATATGTGAGCTGTGATAAAGCTAATGTCTTAAGTATTCATATTTTCCCAAATAATGTTAACTTTCTGTTTTTCCAGTCTTTTAACAGTAGTTCCGTTTTATTTATTCTGTTTAACCAGTTCTTTTCATGACATTCTCTCTTGTCATGTGCAATGTACATACCCAAGCATTTGATAGCTTTATTAGTGAAACGGCTACCATTCACCCCAGTAGGATTATCTTTAAGAGAACCTAATAGAATCCCTTCAGTCTTTTCTAAGTTAAGGTTAGTCCCAGAAACATCACCAAATTCTTTTATTATGTCTGGTACATATGGAATAGCATCCACATTATTTAATAGAATTGTAGAGTCATCAGCATATTGTGAGATCTTAATTTCTCTTTTGTATATTTTATGGCCTTTCACATAATCATCATTTCTTATATTTATTGCCATTATTTTTACTACCATAATAAACAAGAGCGCTGAAATAGGGCATCCATGTCGAATACCTCTACTAAGATTGATTTCTCTAGATAACCATCCATTGTTCTTAATTACTAATTTAGGATCCTTGTACAAGATCTTAATCCATTTTAAAAAAGTCTTGTCCAAAGTTAAATTTCACTAAATCTTTAGTCATGAATTCCCAATTAACCGTTTCAAATGCTTTTGGAAAATCTAAACATAACATGACACCTTTCTTTTTGTATAACTCTGAGTAATCCTGAACATCTTGTATGAATCTTGCGTTGCGTCCAATGAATTGTTTTTTTATATAATGCTGTTTGATCGGTATGGATAATATTGGGTATAGGCTTCTTTAGCCTTCTAGACAAAGCAAAGGCAACTATCTTATAATCATAGTTCATTAGACTTATTGGTCTGTAATTCTTTAATAGAACTCTATCACCTTTTTTGAAAATAAGAGCGAATACAGCTTTTTTTTGAGGAATCAGGCAGTTTACCTTCAATGAAAACTTCCCTTAGCATATGCATAAAAAGAGATTTAAGCACATGCCAGTATTTCTTATTAAAGTCTGGTGTCAGACCATCTAACCCTGGTGCTTTATTCCTTTTAAGCTAGTGAATCACTGTTGATATTTCATCTTCAGAAACATGAATATCACACAATTATTTCTCACTTTCAGACAAAGTTTTGTGAACATTCACTTTCTGTAAAAATCCGTCCACATCAACTAGTGCACAATCTTTAGCATATAATTTTTCATAGAAGTTTGCTGCAGCATCAAGTATTTCACTGTCTTTATGCACTGTGAGATCATCATCTTTCAATCTCTGTATTACATTAAAACATTAATGCTTTTTCTCTAACCTCAAGAAGTATTTTGTGCTTTTTTCCCTTCTTCTGCCCAGTTTACCCTTGCTCGTATCTTTATACCATTTGCCTTTTCATCATATATGTTTTCCAGTTGTTCACTCAAGGTATTCTTTTTTTTCAAGTAATGGCACACTGGCTGGTACTTCGTTTAGATGATTAAGTACATCATCCAACTCTTTCTGTAAAGCTTCTATTTTATTATTTTTGGCCTTAGCCTTTCATATGGAATAGCGTATTGTGAACTCTTTCAGTTCAATTTTAACTAGTTCCCAAAGTAGTCTTTTTGATTCTACATCTTTATACATATCCATAATATCAATTATCTTCTTCTCCATTTCCTGGCCATATGTTTCATCATCAAGCAAGGCAGCAATAAACTTATAGTTGCCTTTGCCCCTTTCGTTCCCTACCATTTTAAAAGTTGTGATGACTGCTTCATGATCTGCACCCACTGCATGTTTGACCTTAGCACTTTTTCTGATCCAAAAAAGTTATTTGACACAAGTGTATAATCAAGCCTACTTTTAGTGCCAGATTTCTTATCATAAAAATCGAAGCCTCCTTTATTGGATACAGTTTGGACCATGTATCATGTACTCTCAGTTTCTGCATCATCTCGTTTAGACTTTTTCTACTTTTGTCCCTTGACCCTGTATCAGGACTACGATCCATATCTCTTAAACAACAATTCAAATCACCTGCTATTATAATATTTTCATCATTTGCTGTAAATTATCTAGTCCATTTTGTTAACCGATCAAAGAACTCCTTTCTATTTTTTTCATCATTTGGGGCATAGGCATTAACCAACATTAATGTTTCTTCACCCAGTTCGACGTTTACAAATAGCCTCCTACCATCATTGCTCTTATGAACATTCAAAATTTTAACGTCTATTTTTTGTGACAAAAGAATGTTAACATCTCTGCTATGGCTTGAATCTGTAGTTGCATGAATTACATGGCCCTTCCATCCAGCATCAAAATGTGGTTTCAGTTTTTTTCCGTACAATAGGCCTCTTGTAGGAAAATTTTATCTAAATTAGAGTTTTCGATCCATAAAAATATTTTCCTGCGTTTATGATGGTTATTAAGACCTCTTACATTCAATGTCATAATAGACAATTCAGATTTCATCGTCATTATCTAAATATACAGAAGCAATGTACAACAAACAGCAAAGCAAAAACAAAGATGTACATTGTGAAGTCCTACACCACATTCATTACATGGTTTTTAACTTTAGTAAAAACAGAAAAGTGCATAGCAAAGTGTATATCAAAGTCTTGTACTACATTTATCTCATATAGTTTTCTAACTTTGTGACAAAAGCACGGTGATGTCATAACGGAATAGGTAAAAAGGTTCTGCGGTCAGAAGAGGGTGTTGTTGTTGCATAATTGTAACACTAACATCTTCCGTCTATAACCTGAAAGGAAGTTGTTTATACACAAATATAAAGATATTATATCGAAGGGGCTTAAGAATGTTTCCTATATGAAGGCCTAAAATAGATTTTTTACATTTTAGCTTTGTTCAGGTTAAGAACGATTTTCATTTCTAGCCCTTTGTAATTAACCACTGACGAAGTGTGCCTAATTGGACCTGCCACGTTCTTTTCCTGTGGGTCATGGCAGTCAACTACTTCTTTGAGTAAGGTATGATAACAAGAGAGCGCATAATCAACATCATTAGATATTCCAGCCATGTGAAACGTAGCTTTGCCTAACTTCACAGTAAATTTACTTTAATAGTAGGATTGGAAGTTTTCGTATTTAATACCTCCTTTCGGACATGTTGGCAGTTGTACTTGTAAAGGACCACGGAAATAAAATCTCTTATCCCCGGGTCAATACAAGTCATTTCGACAACCGTATTTGAAGAGTTGGTAAGTGAAGCATCCATAAAGGTGGGTGTGGTACTTTGTAAGGAGATGAGAGACATTATAACATTATATAATTTAGAAGTATCAATAATATATATGAGGTCCACTTTTCCTTTATTATTATTTAGAAAATCAACATTTATATCGGACAGTCTTAGGAGAGTCATGTTGCTATCCTGCTCGACAGCAGTAGATATTTATCTCATTGTGTCTATAAGTTTGCCTCTCCAGTGCAGGAGGTAAACCAAAACTGACTCTGGCCCCTGATGGCATCATAACGTTTTTTTCCCTTTAAATTTATCAAGCACCTTGACTGGAATTCATTTTCTAATTTCTGCTATAGAGTGTCGACATGCTATCGTTTACACAACATACGTATTAGTTTAGCAACTCTGCCTAGTGTTGTTTTAACGCATTGATAGTGGCAAACTGAAAGCACACTCGTTGGCAGACTTAAAATGAATTGCTGGGTGACACTTTGTCTTGAAACTCAGTCATAGCATTAAGTTGTGTAATGAAAACTTCTGCTCTTGGAGAACAGGTTGACCTCTAAATGAGCATGCAGTAACGTCGACAACAAAGTTACCAGTAGATGCTATAATGACAAGTGTTTTTCTTTTTCTTTAAATACCGAACGTATGTCACCTATAATGTAGTATCCTATAACACGCTACCTTATCGGAAAGAACTTAAGGACAAAAATATGGGTCATGCTCCAATATTTATATATATATATATATATATATATATATATATATATATATATATATATATATATATATATATATAAATATATATATATGTATATATGTATGTATGTATGTATGTATTATTGATTTTGCAATGCATGTGCAGCGCATTACAAGTTTTAATGTCAAAATTTTACTAAATGTTTCATGCAAATTATGTTATTTAATTATCATTCCTTTGATGCTGGGTATTAATATGACATATATCATGTATAATATGATTCTCAATTCAGGTCTTCTAAAGACATGCTGTATAACTGACATTTTACATCATGCAAGTGCCTCGTGCTTTGCCCGGGTAGCAAATTAAGCTGACATCAAAAGAGCCATGTATAAAAGGGGAAAGAACATCCATTTTAAGCATGTTTCAACAAGTGCCCAAGTTACCTAATGCCTACAAAATGTGATTCGGATATCAAAGTGAATCGTGGCCCGTATTTTCAGCACTCTTTGCAATGTGCTTAGATGAAAACTGTGGTGTTCGCAATGTAAAAATAAGTGGAACAGGTCATTATTTTTTTCTCCAGAGTATATCATCAGCAAATTCGAAGCTGTAAATATTAGTGCGGTAATTGCGAACACCACAGTTTTCTTTATCAATTTGTTACAAAAGACCATCGATAAAAATATGTGTTAAAAGAATTTTGGAGACAGTGTCATTTATTATTTTTGATCGCATTCCACAACTTATTAAAGAGTCCTTTGTAACAGATCTTGGTAAAACTCTTTTAGTGCCTGAATTACTAATAAAGACTCGGGAGTGCTGATAATTAGTGATAATAATAATAATAACAATAATAATAATAATAATAATAATAATAATAATAATAATAATGATAATAATAATAATAATAATAATAATAATAATAATAATAACAACAACAATAATAATAATAATAATAATAATAATAATAATAATAATAATAATAATAATAATAATAATAATAATAATAAAAATAATAATAATAATAATAATAACCCACCATGAAGTAAAACTTTACAGCACTCCGCAGTCATACTGTTTTTAAATCCAAACAGATGATCTAAAACGTAATTAGGGATCTGGACCCCTCGGCCTAGACCATAAGTTCAACAAGCTTAGAAAAAGTAAAGTATAAAAAAAATATTACCGATATGGATGCAGATTTTTGATGAAAATCTCGCACACATAAGGAGAAAAACAATCCTTACTAGCCGTCGGAGATACCCCCCCCCCCCCAACCAAGTTACCTTCAAATTAATTTACCAACATGACTTACATTTACTACGGGACTACATTCAGGGTTTGATTTAAAACCTGTTTAAGTGAAAAATACGATAAATTTATGTCGACCTGTATGGGATTCGAACCCACAACCTTCGGCATACTCGCCTAGCTAAGTTATCCTGAAAACTGACATTTTCTCTCCCTGTTTAATATATTCAATGTACAGATTTTGATTATTCCATGGAGGAAATAGAAATGTCTGACGCCTAAAATTTTCATTAGGCACGCTCTTCCCATTAAATATAGAAACAGACGTAGAGCTCGAGGGGGATACTCCCTGACACTCTTTTCCTCGAGTGGAAGAATATGACTTTAAGATATGTTACTCATATTATGAGATACTGAATATAGGAGGGATATATCCATGTGTAAATATCAAGAGCTGTTTGCTTGAAGCGTAAATCAATATATTAGCAGGGGTATGCTCTTTTCAGGAAGCCGTCTTTTGCTTAATCCGCCAAGCAATGCGCTAATCATTGAATTTCAATCAAAAGTAAAAGAAAAACAAAAAACGAAACACAAACAAACTGATGCAATTCAAAAGCAGACTGACCAGCCCTCTCATCATTGACCAAAGTATGCAACTTCATGAGATATTACCATTCCTTGAATTATATATTTTCATATGTTTCATATGTGAGTGACTTGGTATATTATTTCAAATCGAAATGGTTGTTGCGTATGAGGTGGAGGAGTCCAAAGGTAAATCTGTTCATAAAGTTAATGACTGTCTTTACCGCTTAACTAGTCAAACAATATTTTAAAATTAGATAAAATACCAAACCTGTTTATACTGGAAGATGTTTCTATCTGACCAAATTGATGAGAACAAAATGCTTGTACCTTCTTCACTGTTCAGACAGCAAACTGTAATTCTTAAGTAGAACACAATTGGGAACCTACTGTGAATTGGAACTGATACAATTTCGAAAGTCAGTAAATATTGGGTAAATGGACATGCGCATCAAAACATTTCAGGCCAAAAACGACATGAATCTGTAATGGCTGAAATCATTTTTTTTTAATGGCCGAGTCAGTATCATTGAAAAAGTTTGTCCTGTTCTGTGTTCATTGAGTGGTGTTTTTTTCATTTTTTTTTTGCCATCTAATATTTCACCCATCATGACATTTTGTACATGCTATTAAGTCTACCAAGGTTCTTGTGTTGGCATTATCACATTCAATATGTCATGTTCCTTGATAGTCTTTTGATTTGATCATGTTCTGGAGGGGGATAACTACAAGGATCCTTTTGTGACTTTATAGAAAGATAACTTAATTTACGTTTGGATCAAAATGTAAGGGTTGTGATCTAATGACGGCAATTACATACTTTTGGCAGTTTTAGAACTCGTATTTGACGTGGTAATTCTTTCGACTTTTTAACAACTGGTGTAAACATATTTTATTGAAACAATGGGAAAGAGGGCGAGGCCTATATCAATCCCTCTTGTGCACATAGGAGAGCTACAGACTTCATAGTACAATACATTATGAATATGGACATAATGGTTCGGTCGCGAGAACAACACATCACTAAGACAAATAGAATGACAGGGCCACACAGTATTGAGTATAGACACCACCCAACACCACTGATAGAAGTATCAAAGATGGCTGAGGTACATCGCTAATAGGTAATAAAGGTTAGGCAAATATAAAAGAACTCTGACATCTCTACCCCCAAATCAGATAGATCTTTTGGAGCTTCTCCAAGTCTGCCTGTTGCTCTGATATAGTTTTGTACAACGTCAAAAATTGTTTCATGTTGTTGGTTAGTGCACGTTTTACAGCCGCATAACTAAGTGTGGATATGGAATGGGGCAGAAGGAATACTTTTACTGTATAAGGTATTTCGTTGCGTTATAAAAAAGTTGCATTTGCAGAAGAAATGAAAGGCGTCCTCGTTACCATTGCCACAGGCACACGCAGATGATTCTTTAAGACCATTCTTGAAGATATCAAAATTGAGCTTCTTGCATCCCATACGCAGGCACGCATGGAACACAGCAAGTTTACGTTCATCTTCATAAGTTGACTCATTAACGCATTTACGACCCTGGTTAAGTATTTACTTGAATGCTATCAGATCTTCGGCATTTTGAGTGTCTAAGAGTAAGCAGTTCTATGGTCACGACGGATGGGCAAGGAGTGGTCAAAGAGATTTATACGAGTTCGAAAAAGTAATAGTTTAGTGCCTCAGCTAAAATTGTAAACTGACTGTGAATTATTTTTAAACTTGACAAGCGTGCCAAGGTGTTATTTTTGCCTGCGTGGCATTATAAAATGGTAAATCTTTATAGCCGGGTGTTAAGTATCACTCGCAGCACCAGACAACGTAACATTTTCTCACCTAGATTGTTCAATTTTATTAACGTACTGATTGATAATGATAAATTAAACAGATTTGCTCATGCTGATAACGCCGACATTATCTGCACTAACAATGTAGGCCTATAACGCTGTTTTAAACATATACTAAGTACAGGCGAACCACAGAAATATCATTTTAGATTGAGTAAATCGAAATGCCTAAATATTGGCCCACTAGTAAAAAAAAGTATGTCTCTACCGAAAAGGCCTCTTGATGAAAAATGTATTGCTAAATCTGATTCTTTTTAAATCTTATGACTTATTTTCTAGCAATGTTCTTCATGATGCACATATCTGTGATAGGTTTGTTCCTGTTCATTGTTAAGGAAACATGTATTGATTGATTGGTGCTGGCTTTGAGTGGTCGGATTTACATACAGATGTTAAAGTGTACCTGGGACAGTGTGTTAGTAGACCGAGTCTATTTTACGGTATAAGGTAAAGTTATCTGAAATCACAGTGTGTCTGTACTTAGGTCAGTTGGAGGCATAAATGCTGAGTGTTATTTTGAATGAACAAGGTATCTCAGCACTCAGCTGTGCCGAAAGCACGTTGCATTTGGAAAGTTTTCAATTGAAACCTTCTGAGACCATTTCATTGACAGAATGGGTTTTGTGTGTGGAGTTGCGTCATAAGAATCTGTATATGGATTGTCTCACTTGATATGCAGCTAATGGTCATGCCCAGGGGGCACATTGAATGATAGACTACATAAATTTGGTCTTTTGCCTACTCGTATTGCACTCAGTCTGAGCTGGGTTAGAGTCTCGAAACCAACAGATAGCAGACGTCATTTCATATTCCCTCATGTACCTTCTTGTAAGTGACACTTACAACGACAGATATTCTCTTAACTGCACACTGACTCCATTTATTTTGCAGGCTTTCTAATGCTTTCATTCCTTCAAAGGAGGGGCGGGGGGTGCATGGGACCAGAGCTCTTTGGGTCTTCTACCTGAGAAGCAGGGGAACTTCCTTCAAAGCAGGGGCTGTGACTTTTAGTCAAGACAGACAGCACAGCAAGTATGCTTGGGATGCATTTGATTATTTTCCCTGTTCTTTTGGTGATTATATGTTATAAAATTATATTTGTTTATATGCTACTTGGACCTATGTTGATTGGGCTACCTTCTATTACATTGTATTTTATTTTCTCGGCCCCTAGGGATTCTTTAACCGACAACATACATACATACATATATATACATACATATGTACGTACGTACATACATACATACATACATACATACATACATACATAATACCTACATACATACAGACATACAGACATAAATACGTTTATTTGTATTGATAAAATAACTGGCCTAAATTAGAAGTGGTACGACTTATCAGGCTGGATGCCAGATACTCAATAGATTCCATGGTCACCGTGTAGATATGGAAACATTAGACATCATAGTTGTACAGTTGGATGGTGTATTGCAAACATCCAAGACACTCGTAGTTTTTCTTCTGATGGTAAGTGATTCTTTACCTAGTTCTAGCAATATTAAGACCTGTTTTTGATACATAATCAATAAATATGTCACCCACTATGTATGTAGCGCATTACAGCTCATGTCGCAGCTGAGAAAATAGACATAAACGTGCTATCCAAGTTTGGCTTATCCTGCGGGTGGACATATTTGTCCTTGTAATACATGTACATGTACCACTCATTCGTTCAGCAAGTTCTCACACAAGGTACTTTTGCACGAAACTTACACATGTCTTTCGTGGCTGTACAGGACATATCAAACAGGTCTATGACAAAATGTTTAATATCATATTCAATTAAAAATTGAAGTTTGTGAAACAAAACGGGGCTCAGTGAGATAAAGTAACTTTTAGGAGGGAGTTCTCATCCACATATGGTTATAAATGAGAGAGAGAGAGAGAGAGAGAGAGAGAGAGAGAGAGAGAGAGAGAGAGAGAGAGAGATTGTGTGTTTCATTATTGCTGTTGATTCTGATATGCGGCCTTGTAACCGCTACAAGTCAGAGATCATCCTGTCACAGATTCTGTGTACATTGCGAAACCAGTTGTTTTCCATTTTCTATCTGAAAACCTTTTGCAACAAAACTTTTTGCATTCTGTCATGTGAAAACTAGATAAGGTTTTTTCCCGCCTATGGACCTTTGCACTTACGTTTTGGTCTCTTTTGGGTAAATACGAACTATAAATTTATATGTTTCAGCTATACATACCAAGGAACATTGCCTTTGGTCGGAATTGACTTGGATTTGTTTCATTAGGACTACGGTTTGGATATGGTAATCACACTGTCTAATCTGTTCGATTAAAAGTAGGTGTTGGCACATTACTTGAAGATAATGCTTTTGATTGTAAAGTCCTCTAGACTTTTTCTCCAGTTTTAATCTTAGAGAGGGTTAAAACTTAATAAATTGTGACTAGCTTTGGATTTTTTATCCTAGAAATTGTGTATCTATCAAAGACAATCCAAATATACAGGGATCATTAAGTGGTTTATTAGAGTATGTTCTGATAAAGTCATTAACGTATGTGTCAGGTGGTTGGCTCATCCTTGTTGCTTCTTAAGTCATTAAGTCATCCAGGTGTGTTGATAAACAATATGTTAAAGTGTTGGTGTAGACATGAAAAAATATATTGGCGACAAGTAATGGATAGAAATTCACATCACTAAATATTTAAAGACATTATCTGCACGTATCAGTGCCAAACCGATGAAAACCAACCATGTGGAGCAGTAATTATGCTATTATCAACGTGTTGTCTAAACGGACCCTGCAAGACTCCATTCTATCTGGTGTATTATTTTTCTGGTCTCCTTGTTTACTTCTTAGTTAGTGATCAAAGGTAATGTTGATATATATTTTTTATACAAATAAACTCTGTGAAGCTACGTAAGACAAGGTAAATATGGGACGTACTTGAGAAATATATTGCCATTTCTCTTTCATCTCAGTCACCAAATGGGTGTGTTGATTTGTCTTGCTCCTGGTTGATTGCAGAACTTAGCATCTTGTGAAAAATTGAACTCAACATGGAGCACTGATCTTCTAATGTGACGCCAGACACTGCGTTGGACGCAAACAAGCCCTGAGTAAAAGTGGACCTGTTAGCTGGGACATGAGGCCGTCAGGCAGACCAAGATGGAGAAACTTTTGTCCAAACTGCATATCAAATTATGTCCAAACCAGACCCGAATGCATGATTTGTATACTATACTTGTAACTGCCTTTCTTGGTCGAGGCCACTGTTTTAGGTTTGAAAACGTGTTTCAGTTTCTCATTGTCTAAGCATGATTATCATAACATGCTTCAGTATGCTAGGACCCAGATGCTGCCATTGGCTGAGGTGATAATGATGAACTTTCTGCTTGGTGTCTCAGTCTAGGGGAACGTTCAAACTGTAATTTTACTTCTCTCACTGTGAATAAATCGTGTCAAAGGTCAAGTGTAATAATGACAACAGAGAACATGGTCTGCTTTGGGATCAAGCATATTAAAATGCACGGCGTTAATACTGTATCTGCAGTATAAATGTTCAGCTCTAACCATGTCATGGTAATGGGGATGTATGTAAAGTGCAAATTCTCTGCATGGAAATGTGTCACAAGTACGCAGTGCAAGCTACTGTGCTAACAATAAGTACCCACTGCAGTGTAAAGCAGCAATCAACTATCTCCACATATATCATCAGCAGCTGCTGCAGCTTCTCTGAAGCAGCCGAACTCTGTGAGGGTTGAGCCCAAGCAAAAACGAACATGTTCGATACATGATGCTTCCAAATATAATATTTTTTTTCTTTCAATTCAATGGCACAATAAATGAAGGGACTTGAATGATCATGTGTTTTTATTTTCCTGAATGATTATGTGTTTGTATTTGTTCCCATAAAATGTATCTGTGTATCGTTTATTGCTGCATTACCACCATTTTTTTTTTGTCGTGAGATAAACGTTGAGAAACGTCCATAGACCAGCTTGTTAAAGATTTGAATTTTCCTATTAAATTGCAAACGTAGTATGAAGCAAACTAGATTTTATAATGCTTGTGGCAGATTAACCGATATCTTAGCTAAATCTTCAATAAAGGGAATGTCGCTACCGTAGATGTAGCAGTTTTATCATCACGACTATGAAACTTATCGGATTACAGAACAAGCACTGAAGTCACTCACTATTTTGGCTATAACTGGCAATGATTGTTCAAAAACTTGTTTTGGAATTTGGCTCTCAGTGCGAAAAGAAACATGACAAGACGCACCTGTCTCCACATTCATAGCATGGCCCACAGATTTGCTTGTGTCACATGACACCGATTTATTTATTTTTAACCTAATTTATTTTTTAATGATTTGAAGCCCAATGAATTGCCCATTTTCGGCTTCCTTTTAATATTAATCTTTGGAATATGCAACATTGTTCTACAATCATGACTTATTGTGCTTATCCCAATTCAAAGATCTTTAATTTTGAAAGTTAACATGACCCAAAGGCAATCCTATTGTATTCTCAATGTACATCATATGATGCTGTGCGTTCCGTTTCAGCACTGGATTGAATCTCTGGCTTTTGAAAGTGCAATGCATTTGAAAATGTTCAAGAAATCAGAATGCCAAATCTTCTCTCCTTGCTGGATACATATATTGCAAGTGTTATTTGTGCATGGGGGAGGGGGGGGGGTCAAGGCCACGAGAAATATACACATGGGCCTCTGAGACTCACAATGAAAATAGCTTAATTCTATTGGATATCATTGGCGGTGGCTTGTAACTAAAATAAGGCTAAAACTGTGCAGATGTCAGGATTATCTGGCGGAAATTTTCAATGCATAAAATTATGAGACTCTTGTAATTGATTGAAATCATTCCACAGGCCTGGTCGGTGAAGGCAGAAGTGCAATGCGCATTTAAAGGTCCAAATCTCCAACTAGAGAAGTACAATTAACAGTATCTTTAAACGAAGCTGTGTAGCTGCACCTCATGATATCTTAATGCAATCATAGGTACTTACACAAGTTACACGCCAATTTGCTGCTTATAACGTTTCAGTTAAAGGTCCAACAGGCAAAAATCACGAAATTTAGAAACCGTGAAAATGTAGGTATTTGCTTTATATATATATATATATATATATATATATATATGTATCCAAATCAGTTTTATCGGAATAAAATTAATGATGGGGCAGGATTATTTCTAACTGGTTTTGTATCTGTCTCTTTATCTCTCTCTCTCTCTCTCGCTCTATCTATCTATGTATCTATCTATCTATCTATCTATCCATCCATCCATCCATCCATCCATCTATCTATCTATCTGTCTGTCAGTCTATGTATGTATGTATGTATGTATCTATCTATCTGTCTGTCTGTCTATCTATCTATCTATCTATCTATCTATCTATCTATCTATCTATCTATCTATCTATCTATCTATCTATCTATCTATCTATCTATCTATCTATATATATATATATCTATCTATCTATCCATGCATCCATCCATCTATTTGTCTCTCTCTCTATCTGTTTATCTGAGCTGGATGATGATTATGGTGTGGTTATGAGGTTGAGTTGCTAATACTAATGCTGCAATATGATCAGTTTCGATTATCGGTTTTCATGATTTCTTTTGTTCAGGCTGATGCACTGCAAGAAAAGAAGAATGTAGTAAAAAGGCATGGGAAGAATGGAGAGAAAGTCACAACCGTCCAATCAAAGAACAGTATAAACTGGCTGACGAAATAGACATACATGCAAAAAACAACAAAATATCTGGAATTGGTGGAGCTTCTCCTGGAATTGTCAGTACTAGTTTTGCTGTTCGTGGGTTCATAGCTGACTTTTTCACGTTTGGTGCAACGATTCCTCTTGTCGTTGCAGGGGCAGCGATGGGTATGGCAGGGGGAGGAGTCAGTATTGGTGCGGGTGTGGGTGACCATTTCCTACAGAAATGCCAGCTTAAAGATGCAAAGGATGCTAACAAAAATACTGATTACCATATGAATGTTATGGACAGTAAATTCCAAGAATTGGTAGCCGATTAAAACAGTTTAAGAGCAAAAATTACAACCAAGTACAGCCCAAGAGAAGATACGGAAGAAAGGGTTAAAGCTGAAAAGTTTGTGTCGAGAGCGGTAGACACATGAGTTGGATTTGCGACAGCTCCTGAGGGGTTCAAAATTGCTGGAGCCGCAGAGATAGCTGGGGATGCTGGATTGAGAGCTCTTGGTATTAATACAAAGGGTCTCAATATTGTCGGAGCAGTTCTGAGTGTTGCCACGCCATTGATTTATATCGAGCCAAATGATCAATGGATGGAGAAGGGGTTCGCTTAAAGGTAAAGGAGATGGAGTCACAGGAGCTTGCAAAATAATCATTTGAAAAAAAAGCTTTGGATAAAACATTTACAAACTGGTGGATGCTGAATATAAGAACGAGGTTCAGAACAATCAATTTCAGCTGGCCAGTGGCATAATAAAATAAAGACAACACTTGACAACAATTACGTTGTGTTTGGCAGAAAAAAATCATAGGTTTTGCAACACGGTACAGAGAGGAGGCAACTGTTTGGGATATTTGCATACTGGTGCACCCTACATTTATAGCATAATACCCAGAGGCATATACATGCGTTTTTATGACCATATTCTAATGATATTAAGACCTGTGGAAATGAACTGTGTTCGTGGTGTAGGACTAAAAATGGTTTATTTGGAATACATGTAATACCTAGCTGTCATATCAAATGGTGTGGTCCGTTGGCCAAGTTGGCCTTGTGGTGTGAAAAATGGTGTCTGTTAAGGGTTTGTGCTGGACTCAGTGTTCTTTTTTTATTATTTGTAATTAAAATGAATAACATGCTCAAATCTGTCTATGAAAACCTCCAGACAAATTAATGTGTTTTATCTGTATCTTGAATAATTATCAGAGCAAACTCATTTTTGTAAATTTTGTCCGAACGATCTTTCTTTCCAGTGTCATCGTATGCCATTTTTCGTAGTCAGGATGTTTAAAAAAGCTTAGGAAAAGTGAGTAGAGGCATAAGGTTTTGTTTACAATGACAATCACTTCCTTTATCACGATATGCCCAACAATGCTAAGGTGTTCACAGTAAGAGCATTTGATATCAAAGCTTACAGTATGGTTCATCACATTGGCCTTTCAGTTATGTGGTATGTAATTAAAAGGTGAGTTCAAACTTGTACCATAACTGAAGAATAATTGTTGAGCGCCTAACAGTTCACGATGTTGATACATGAATGGCCAAACACCAGAAATATCTAACTTAATGGCAATAACGATGTGTTTGTATGCAACTTTCTTGATCATTTTGAGCTTCACAAAAATTAAAATGTATGCTTTTAGATCAGCTGATCAGAGTGTCACATACTCAGAGGTTATCTCACGGCTGTATCAGTATCCTATCCGGTACAGTTCCACGGAGAGCCTGTATCCTCCAGAGACCCGAAGGGTTAAAGGAGGATACAGCTCGAGGGGGAACTATACAGGGTAGGTTACTGATTTAGCCATGGGATGATCTTTGTATCCTAAATGTATATCTAATACAAAGAGAAACTTAACAAACCTAGTTCTGTAAGCCCATGTACCGTTTGAACACTATAAAGTCCGATATTCTAAGAGCAAAGTCCTATTCCGTACCATTCACTGAAAAACTGTATTGTTCTAAATCATAATAGCAAATTTATTCATGAAAGGAACAAATCATATTCATAAAATTTGAAATTTAGAAGAAAGTTTTAGGCATTATTAGCCTTTAAAAAATCGGGTCATCAGCGGGGAACCAGCGCAAGACTTGTTTCGGTGCCATTAATCCCCGGACAAGTCATTCTGCTAACTGGCGGCACCATGTTTGCATTTCCAGTACAAACATCCCCAGCTGATGTATTACGGAATAAAGCGAATATGATGTTCCTTAGTTAATAGGCCTACTTAAAAACGAAGCCTACATGACATAAATATGATGAAACTACACCTAACACTCATGATTAGGCCTAGCAAAATTGAATAATAAAATAATAAACCATCCCACACTTACCTACAGCGCCTGGTTTTACAACCGACCCGACGAGGCCTACCTGGCGGAGTGATCAGATCAAACTGATTAAACCAGCTCTTCAACTTCAAGTAAAACGCAAATATAACGACGTGACGTAAAATAGTCATGCTATTAATTGCGTCACACCTGAAAACTGGTCAGATCTTCGTTGTCCCGTTTCAGCAATAAAAATAGGCCTATATATTATACACTCGCTGTATTTCACAGCCGATGAAATCGCTACTAATGGGTAGTTCTGTATTAATAACGAATCAATTACATAAGATTTAATGTATTTTTTTTTTTAAATTCTAGGTTTAAAGAGCCAAATGAATTAACAAACGGGTCATTAGTGGGAAACCTTGAACTGAAATTTCCGTCATGAGGCATGTTAACTCTCAATCTCGAATCGTCTAAGATGCATTACGGGTTGGGCGATGGGGGGTACTGTACCTTTTGGAGCAACTATTCATGTATTCATGTACCTTTTTTCTTTCATATTTTAACTAAAACCTTACTAATTATATCTGAAATCTAAACACATGAGCAGTTCTAATTGCTAAGTAAAGCTAGGAAATACATTAGCCATAATTACACGCAAATTGCAAATGCAGCATTTCCTGGGATTATTTAAGATGCTACATACCTATTCAGTAGCCGAAACATATATTTCTTGTTCATAATTTTGTTTGAGAACAGTCCACCTCCCCTTCACCTTCAGGAAGAAATAGGCCTAAACTACTGTCCTGTCAAGTCATGCATATTGTGCGGCACGCATCCTTGCAACGTGAGTGACGTCATGGCGCAAAACGTCATAAGAGTCGATGTTAACACAAATTTAGAACGTGAGGGATATACTGACTTTCAATGTTCTTATAATGGGGAGAATGTATTTCCCTTGGGAAGATACTGCCTGTTGCTAGCATAACATTTTCCATGTATTCTAAGTGGACAGTCTCAGTATCTTCCCTAATTTTGGTATTGGCATGTCCCTTGAAAGACACTGTATGCTACCGGACTAAAAATGCAGTATGAGGGCCGTTTAAGTGTCTATATTTAGGATACATATAAATATATAATGAGATATGACTGGAGGTAAATTGCTACATTGTACAGTGACCACAAAACAAAAGCAGGTAGTCGTACACTGCACAAAAGGTATCATTAATAAACAATGAACCTGTATTAGTAGGCAAAACACTGACAAAAGCATCCCAACTTGTATCTGTGTTATGCTCTAAAGAGGGTGTTTGCGCTGTGCACTAATTGCAAAAGAAAACATAAGCATGTTGCACAACAAATACCAATCAAACGCATCAATGTGTGCTGTAGTGCTTTGTTTTGCACTACTACATTACTTTTGCATTCTTAACGAGTTTTAATGCCATATACATTCAGAGCAAATTGGCTTCATGATTTGGATATTATCGTATAGTGTAATTCTTGTTTATGTTATATAGGGATCATAGTAATTTATAGTCAATAAAGTAACATGATATATTTCATTTCTGCACATCAATCTTGTTCAGTCGTTACTGGTGCAATCTGAATATTCAATAATTGTCATATAATACAAATATGCTACTTCACAAGGGTATCTCAAACAGGAGGCAGTAAAACAGATGAGATGTTGCTTCATTTATCAACAGAATTCTGTATTCAATTCGTTCGGAACTCTTTATACATGTATACATATTGGTGATGGATGAGTCTATGCATACAACAGGGAGATAAAATACCGGTGAGAATTTGAAATAAAATCTGCAGCCCAAAGTATTGAATGGGAAAGAGGGTGGTGGCGGTGACCCCTCTTTTAATAGGATACTTTTGAAAGCTGACATAAAATTAATGTATTTTAGTAAAAGTTTTGCAGTTTATTTCGACATGTTCCGTTCCTGTAAATTTATAAGGCGAAAGTGAACTGTACTTTACTAATCCAATGATATACTTACTTAACAACGTCTTAATCTGACTCGGATACATTGTTTTCAGCTGGGTCTGAGCCGCAGGGTAGTCTATCCTGAAATAAAAAAAATAAAATGAAATGAGGAAAACATGCAAAAAAAAAACCTATATGAAAAGATAAGCTGTTTTCAGCATGAGGATGAAGTGTAGACTGGATCCGACTGGAGGTTTTTTCACTGACCAAATTCATGCAAATTAGACTCAGTCATCGGACATTCACAACTTTGAATATACGTGGTACTGACAGGCTACATTTGACCATGCTAAAAAATGTCAATCTTTGTCTCAATATAATAAACATATTGCATGTGTTATTATTTCATTTGAAAATCTGCAATATATTTAATTTATAGAACAATTTCATAATTTTCATTTATGTCTGATAATACACTCCTTGCGTGTATGTTATTTTACTATTCCTTTATCTCAGTGTCAGCAAAGAGACTTACATCCTCATAACAATCGCTTCAAAAACTTCATGGGAAATGGTATCTTAGCTTCTCCTGCACTACTGTACCTTGCCCTGTCCTATCTTATTATTTTCTATTACAAGGGTGGATGAGAGGCTACATGGGTTGTTGTATCTACTCCACACAGTAGGTCTACGGACTTTTTGCCCATAACCACTGCCTGGTAGTCATTACCCTATTCTGCAGTACGAACTCTTTACTCTCCACAAGCTAGCCTGCCACTGTCTAACCTATATACATATCAACGTACTATTGTTCAGATTGCACACGCTCTTCTGTAAAATTTCCACATAAGCAGTTCTAGCCCAAATGAATTAAAGGGTGTTCAGTGGGTAACTATTCAGGACGACTTTCGAAGCCTGTACCCGTGTATGTTTTTTTGAGTAGCGGCTCCTTGTCTCAGCTAAATATTCATTTGTGGCAAATGATGGATTAGCTTAATATGCGAATTCTTGCTTTTAATGCAGAGCTTCATTATGAATGAAGAATAGCTGTCAATCCAAACGTACCTACTAAATTTGCATAGTACAAGTTCAGATAAGAACAATTTGACTTACCCCTGAACCAGTTTGTAGCCTTTCTAGCTGGATAGCTTATCTTAGTTAACCACCTATTAGTGAATAACTGAAGTAGAAGCAAACTAGGACATTATTTGCAGTCCCAGTGATTGCAACATAGACACTTGCATCTAGATTACTTGTACAAACCGAGGGAAATCCCAACAAGTACGGCAAAAATGGACATCCAGCGCCAGAGTTCTCAAACAAACGCCATCATGACACCTACTCTCCACTTGAAAAGTATCCAAACTACAAAGCTCCATTTCGAGGCCAACCCTGTGTCAATATTTCAACATAATGGGTCAGGTTTGTGGCATTTGAGTAAATACTGTCAAATTTGATTTTTTTTGACATTGAGTAAATTTGCACCAAGGCATGTCAAAAAAATAAAATAAAAAACGTGTATGTAGGTATGCTTTTATATCATTTTTTGTGACACTGTGCAAAAGAATGTGCTGGTAATAACCCCATATTTCATCATAGTTGCCAAGTCGATTCTTTCTGTCCTGCAGTCAGTTGTTAAATATTCTGTGGTGTGCTGGTCTTGGTGGAGACTTGCCACGCTGTTACCGGTGGGATTGCAGCGACCACTACCTCCTGGAGGATGTGTATCTGCTTTGAGTGTGATATGATTGCTACTCCTGTTGCGCTGATTGAGAACGGATGCACAATAACATCCTTTAGCCAATTCTTCAAATTAAGGTAAGTATCCTTACCAATGATATGTATTCTCACTTTAAATGCGGCCCAGGCACTGCTTGTATGCACCTCTGCAACGTCTTCCTCAACTTAAACTCCCATACTCCTTAGATATGCAGCAACATCTGTGCCTTTGTGCTGACATGCGAGACCACCAATATACACGTCCATCCTAATTTTGCTTGGATGCAATGCCTGGATAGCTACCTTTCGGTAATCATGGTACAACTGATTTTTTTTTTCATGCAGCTGAAATTGGGAATTTGTCATTGAGGACAATCAGCCTTAGTATTAAGCATTCTCTTTGATTTCTTTATTTCGCTTTGCCTGTAGTGAAATATACATACCCCTAAAGTTAGTATCACTGTCTACTTCTTTGCAAGATCACATTCTGATATCGAGAATTAGCTGTTGACAGAAGTTATTAAGTTGTTTATTATATGTGTGAGCATTGGAGCAAGGCCAGCGATTGCATCTCTAAAGTCTTCATTTTCGCTTTTTATTTTGTCGAGACGAGTCTTTTAATGGTTAAGCACTAATTGAAGAGCTGCATGTTTGCTACTCACATTACAAAAGGCAGTACTTAAGTCTTCAATATCGGAACATAACACCTGAAGTGCATTCAAGATGTCACTTAATCGATCGATGTTTAACGTCATCAGATGATGCCGGCACCTCATAATCACTGGACTCGTGTTCTTCGGCGGCCGCTGAAACATTTTACCCGCAATAGAAGAGTTTATCAATTCATATAAAGTTTTTAGTTGGGAACACTGTCACCCATCACACACATATCAAGAATAAATTTCTTTTTTGCTCGCCAAAAATAGCATGTTGGTGTTGGTAGTTCTCAATATGATTTTGAACTCCAGTAAGCCCGAAAATTTCAAGAGGTAAAAATGGAACAACTTTTCATGTGATTTAGTTTCAAACTTTAATCCTGTCTTTTTATGGTATAGGGTTTTCAAATCTAACTTCATCTTTGTGTTTGTATGGTACTAAAAATTGCTGCACACCAGAATTCCGCGTTTCGGGAAGCACAAAATATTTGATGATCACGTCACCTAGTTCTTCTGCAAAAATATATATTGCATACTTAGGACTACTAAATCCCAAGCAAGTACTTGAAACATTGGATTCTGGTGTGGAATAATTACGAAAAGTTGTCTAGGAAGCAGCTTTCCTTCAATCCAAATAAATAAAAAGGGTAAAACATGTCAAGAATTTGTTCCCATATTCAGGAATATTGGTCTTTGGAGTGAACAACCACAGTGCTGCAGCTATACGCACGCAGAATACAAAACAACACATAAATGTCCAGCCTTAAGTTTCCCAAAAACTCGGTAAATTTTGGGGAGTACAATCAAGATAAGATTCCACAGACGTGTACGTATGCATATGCGTATCTGACACGACATAAATGGAAACAGCAATATCTACATCAGTCACCCCATGTGTAAGTAAACGTCAGTGTTTACAGATGTTCCGTATCCTTGTCCGACTTCAGTAATCGCTACATGTAGCGATTCAAAATACATCTGCATACAAGACGGATAGGAATACGGTCTATGCATAAGTTCACCAAGAGGGGAAACCCCAGCGGAGATTCCGATGTCAGAGCCAGGCGCGCACAGGTTTCTGGGTAATTTGCGGGCCACTCAGTCTTACCGCACGGGCTACAGCGCTACTGAATACAGCAAGTGACGAGGAGTGAAACACGTGCCATGATTTCTTCAAAAAAGACATAATCTAGGGTGGCTGAAAAAGTATTTGAAAGACAAAGGAATATCAGTTGATGGAAGGATTAAAGTGGCACTTTCAGTTTTGATATTTGTCAGTTTGACCGTTGACGTTTCTTCCTCCTGGTATCCACTACACAACAGTCAGTGGTGGTTTACCATGATAATACGCCTTGTCACTCAACGTTCTAACTATCAATGCATTCCGTACTCCCTCCTCCAACGATTTACAATGGTAAACTTCTATACACCTGCTGTATTTGGTCCATTTTCTGCTTTTCTGTTCATGTTGACACGGACAAGATTAGTGTCGGCCAGCATGCATTATCGTGACCACTTTTGAGAAGGTGCACAGCGCGCCATCTGGTAGCAAAAAATCAGCCCACATGCCTCGCTTTGGTGAACCCCTGATATTGCTGGATCACCAAGTGTTCTGCTCGCATCAGCATCATTACTTTGCCAACAGTGCAAAAAAAAATGGGACGTTCAAAGTTTACTATGAGAACAGAGGAGGTGGAAAATCTCCCACAGCTTGTGAAGAGCCACATTTGTCTCTTTGATCCTAGATCTGCGAATCATAGACATGCCCAAATACTAGGATAAGTACTAGTGTGTCCCAGATCACGGAAAAGAGGTCATGGATGATGAGTATAAACTTTTTCGATCCTTTTGATTTTCCAAGTTTAAAAGTTTGTCGTCATATGGAGTTGATAACCTATGTGAGTAATAATGATAATACTGATGTCATTTATACAAATGAATCGAAGCTCGTAATGATAAAAATTATATAGTAATTACCCACACACTTAGGGTCCATGTGTTAATATTGGTGAAACGTTCTTATATCCTGTACACTAAATGCGATAATACCATAAACATACTGATAGATATTACAACTAGTGACTGATGAAGACTGAGTATGAACCTTGCATGCATGTATGTATGTATGTGTGCATGTATGTATGTATTGATGTATGCATACATGTATGCATGCATGTATATATGTATGTGATTGTAGGTATAAGTATGCCTAAAAGTATGGCTTATTGAAAATGAAATAAGGTTTATGTCATTTTGCAACATATTTCAGCTAAAAAATGGAAGCAAAATGGATAAATTTGAGAGACACATATGTACGGCAAAGAAAAATAGTAAAGAACGAAAAAGTGGAGATGCTGCTAAAAAGGCTACAGAGTGGAAGTTTAGGGATCAAATGTCTTTCTTATATCCTTATATATAATAAAATAGGTAATCAAGCAACGCATTTTTATTTATTGTCCTGTTTTTTATTTATTGTTTTATTTATGAAGCTCATTGCTGCGAATGATTCGTAGGTCTACATCCAATATATCTTATGACAGGATATAAAACAAAATTAGGATACATGCTGAGGGTCAAAACTGGAAGAGTTTCTTTGTAAACATACTCTTCCAGTTGGTGGACAACCCTTATCGCTAAGCTTAATTACCTCTAGTGAGTAAACAATCTACATTGGAAACGTGTGCCTGAAGCCCATATTTTATTGGCATAATATGATGGATTAGGTATTGAAGTGATTTATTTGTGTAATACGTACATGAATCATATAGCAAATCTTTCTGTAGGACGCATGATTTTTCTGATCATACAGTGTTTCACAAGGTCTCCCTCCATCTGAAACAAATGTGCAAATTGTTCTTTAGTCAATCGAAAATATTCTTGAAACTTCTCCTCATCTATTGAAACTCTCTGAGCTGAATAAAAGTTGTGCTCCTTACTCTTCAGGTGAGAGCAAAATGGAGTAGTGAAAGCCATTCAAAATTTCCGTAGGGATCCTTGTATTGGTCGTGAATTATTTGCAACCTAGAAGCCAATCGTCCTTGGGGAGAATTATTGAATGCTTTCCTGGCAAAGATGGCATAACCATGGTTGCAAAGTTGAAGACCACTACACGCGAATTTATCAGACCTATTCGTGAGTTGTGCCGGCTAGAAGCTGAATAAAGGGAAACTGAGGTCCACTTACATTGCAACATATGCGGATGGAACGTTGTATAATGCGTTATGTTGAGTGTAATTATAAGTGACAACATTTGTGGAAAAAGGTTAATGAGCAAACTTTGTAATAAAGACAAATATAATAAATAAAATCTTTGAAAATTCAAAACCTCAACAGCCAAATAAATTTTGAAAAGGGTCACCAAGCATGTTTCTCAGTTTTCAGTAAGATGTTTGCTGTAACCAATTTCTATGTGTGAGTGTACATTTTTTGATATCTTCTATATTGGCAGATATCTTAAGATACTGTGGTGTATATATATATATATATATATATATATATATATATATATATATATATATATATATATATATATATGTATGTATATATATGTATATCTGTATATATTTATATATATATATGTATATATATATATATATATATATATATATATATATATATATATATATATATATATATGCATAAAGATAGTTTATTCAACTTTGTTGACACCCGCAGCATTAAATAAAATGAAATAAAAATGCAACAAGTAAATTTGACATCTCGAACTTACATCGCACGATCAAGTGAATCAAAGTTATGCAACTCATATGCACTAGGATATAATATAAAATGATATGCATATGGATGTTCAACGTGGTGTTGTCGCGCACTCGAAGGTCTCTAAAATAAAGAGCTGCGTGAAGATGCTCAAACGACGAAGGAGACCAGCTTATATTCTTTCAAACTACGGCGATTATGTCCGGGTTGGTCGAGAATGAGCCTCTGTGAACCACTGACACCATCCTGAAATACTGACCCGATCATATTCCCCTGTGGAATAGATTGTATTTTGCAAAAAAAAAAAAAAAGAACTAAATGGAATATCATAATGAAAATCTGTCATTCTGTTGCAAAAAGTTACCGAGATGGACCTCCCTGTTACCTTAAATGTAAAAAATAAATGGGAAAAGATAGGGACAGAATAATTAACCTTACAAACCTGCTTGACTGAAGAGGCAATACCCGCTGCGACACAGTCTCGGACCACCAGAATATTCACATGGGCTTGCGACATTCTTTAATAATGGAAGTCTAGTGTAGTCTCTGATTGATAAATGCATTAATTGATGAAATTAATACGGTTAATCCCATATGTAAGAGTCAAAACAGTTTTCCAATATGCGTTTTAGTGAGGGGGAAAGGGCATTCCTGGAAAACACACCTGCGTTAACGTATATTCACATTAGCCGTCAGTTGGTAGCATGTCCGTTATTGACATGATTACATTGTTTCTTGTTCGAAGCCACAGCAATACCAAGGATCAGAATTTCTTTTACCAAATGGAGACATTTTATTTGTAATGTCAAATTCAATGGGATAGGAGTATTTTGCATCTTATCACTTTTTATAATTTCCAACCATCATACGTTTGGTATAGTCAAAAATACACTAGACGCTTCTAATTTTGTGTTACAAAATCAAAGTACGCCCGCTGGAATGTGACAGTGTAAATATTGTTGTGGTCTACGTATGTACTGAACAGTCTGCTCTCCCAACAGTCATCAACAGGAGGCGATTTGAATGCGTTACTGAAAAGGCATATTTCTGCCAAGTCTGATCCATTTTATTAAGGACTTCAGGGCTTACTGCCTGGAAACAAAGTTTTAATGAGTGGCTGCATGACCTTTTAAACCGTATGACCTCGACAAATATGTCAAGGTTACTTGAATGCAATCACAAGCAGTCTAATCTACATACATAAACCTACTGGCATGCTGAGTCTCATGATATTTCACAGCGATAATCGCATTGAAAAGAGATTTATGACATAAGTCGTCCTGAGACACGGTTTGGGTTAAATGACCCACACGTCACCCTGTGACCATTGAAATTAGATTAAGATGGCTCAGATACAAGCCAGTCCTAAGCGTTACCCAGACACAGTCCTATCAAGTTTCATGATGTTCCGTTGCATTCGTCAAGGCTTATCGCACGGCAACTGATTTTTTATAGTCGATCCTGTGACCTTGAGAAGTAGTTCAAGGTAAACTAATAGTTTCCAAACGTCGGTCGCACCTAGACTCATAAAGACCAAGTTGTATTGGATTTTGTTGATTTTGCCAAGACTTATTGCAAAGAAACCAAAACGGTGAAGAACAACAACAAAAAGCAAAACAAATGGGCACTGAATCAATATGTCTCCACAGTTCAACCTGCAGACATAATTCCCAAGAATTTGCATAAGCATAATATGTATTTATTAAAGACTAACGGACCGACACTGTAGACAAACCGAGAGTAATATCAAGTGCCTGTTTACATATATAGTTGAGACCCCTTGACCTCATTTTCTTGCCAGGAGACTCAAGCAGGTGGAGGCCTATATCTGAATAGAAACAATATTTCTTATTTACCATCCCATTTTTTAATAAGTTCTCATCAGATTTTTGTGTCTTCATTTATAGATTGAGCACATTTATTTAGGTTGTGGAAATATGTAAGTCGGCAATCTACAGCCATAACAATTGTCAGGAAGTTTGAAGTAGATCTGGAGTTTTTCGATATATTATGAATAAAAATTACTCATGAGACAGTCTGTCGCAGTTCTCATCAAGTATAGATGTGGCATTTGGGTGATCCCTCTAGAGAGATAAGGTCAAACTGGCAATTGAAGTATAATTTACAGAATATATCCTCTTTCCTGCAACCAAGCATCTCTAATTTGTGATTGTGTTTCTTGTATGAATTTTTGTAAAATTTGGACTGTATTATTGCATTTCTGTACTGTGATGTAGCGTTTTGTCAATCTCAGAGAACACTTACCTGCTGAGAGCAAGAGGAAATATTATATTTAAAACATAACACATGTGGTTAACTCACGTAGACTTTTTTCATATGTGATTAAGTTATGTACAATTTTGGAGAAAACTACTGTTTATTTAGTTGTTCCAGTTTCTCACCCTTTTGTACCACTTTGCCCTACGGGTGTCCCATTTCTCCCGAAGAATCGTCTATTTTATTTTGTGCTCCACATTATACAGTTGCGTACTAGGTAGTATGAAAGTAGTCTACTTTTAAGCAAAGTGTGTCAACTTTCTTTTGGATATATTACCAGCACATAAAGTTGATCTGTTGAATAGTATCAATAAAAAATCCACACCCCTCTTATAAGGTCTCTCTCTCTCTCTCTCTCTCTCTCTCTCTCTCTCTCTCTCTCTCTCTCTCTCTCTCTCTCTCTCTCTCTCTCTCTCTCTCTTCTCGATTAGATTTTAATTAGCTGGGGTGCTAAAGGCAAATGGTTAGTGAAAGGGGGGGGGCTAAGGAAGCAAAAATAGAGGCAGTCTTCTTTCAAATTTTGTTATTGCTTTGACGTGTCTGCTGTGTTCGGCTGAGTGTTCCGACTTGTCTTTTGATTTTTGAGCTTTTAACATTTCGGTATTTAAGCGTTATTTTGAGAGCAACATGACGTATCTTGACCCTTTCTTTGTTTAATGTCAGAAATGTGTAGCTTCTCTGATGCACTGTGGTTAGTTAGAAGGACTTCTGCCTGGCAGCGCTTCATCAATGGCGTCCAATAGGAGGAGACAGCATAGACTGCCAACCACACCGGTAGGTCACTTATGGAGGTATTGCTACGACTTTCCTGGGTGGGGCTTGGGATATCAAGCAATGTCAACAATAATTTATATAGAACAATCAAGACAGAGTTTTCCCAAAATGCACACTTATACATTAGACATTTAAATACTGCGAATTATCATCTCTGGAGGTGACTTTCACAGCTGTGTAAACTGTTAATTCCAGAATCAGGAGCATAAATGTAAATAAAAAGATGGCTTAATAATTTGAATATAAATTCATAATTCATGCCTTTAACTGTATCTTCAAACATAGTCCGGAAACTGTAAAACATCCTCACGAAGTTAGAAATATCTTTCAAAAATAATGGAACAACTTGATGCACGCAGCCCCTCTTCGACCAAGCACATATTTTCTGATAAGCATGTTTATTTAAACTGTGTTACATGATACTTTGAACCTAATGCAGATTCGCCAGACTTACGTGTTGCATAGATAACCCGCAGAAGGAAGTACCAAGACATACATTTCCGTCATATTGAAGCATTTATTGCCTGTCATTTCACATGAAAAGTAACATTTCATTTTCACTTTCCTTTCTTACTTTATTTCTTATCGGCGATCGGTGGGGCTCCAAATTGGGCCATAGAGTGTTAATGTAATTTGCTTCATTTTGTTACAAATGGTCTTTCTTTCTGCAGTCTATAATACTTCGTAGCAAAATCAAACACTATATTTTGTTATCCCCAACACATTTTAATATAGAGAAGCATCGCATACGTTTCAGTAACAGGGTTTATCGCATGTTTGAAGAAAATGCCGAGTGTTTACATTACATATATATATATATATATATATATATATATATATATATATATATATATATATATATATATATATATATATATATATATATATATGTATATATATATATATATGTATGTATATATGTGTGTGTGTGTGTGTGTATTTAATTATTTACCATATGTCTCATTTACCTCAGCTGATTCAATGAATAGGCCAAAACTCTTCCACAAAATTGCATCGTGTCTTCAAAAGTAGCTTCTTCTTTGCTTCAATTGTTTTACAGGCAGGTGTCACCTGTTTTTTGGCAAAATAGGAACGATACGCACGATCTTGCTTACATTGATAAAATTATTTGTAATAGTCTGATAACAGGGAATTTCTCATCGAAAATGCAAGGAACAAGAAAAAAAGCATGCGCAATTATCAAGGTAAGCTCACAGACATTGGTAATAGTTTATACAGATATCAAGACACCAGAGAAACAATTGTCTAAACAATCAAGGTAAGGTAAGCTCACAGACATTGGTAATAGTTTATACAGATATCAAGACACCAGAGAAACAGTTGTCTAAACAATCAAGGAATTATCATTAAAAGCAAATATCTTATTCCACAAAAAGGAAATAAGTTAAATACAGAATTACGGTACATTGTACTCTTCAAATGATATTTGATTAAAGATCTAAATGTCTATTGCAAACGTATAAAATAAATGGAATATACAATATTAAAGAAGAGAGATACTAGCCACAATATTGACCCTCTACAATAAGTTCAATTTCTCTGACATCATGTCTCATATTCATAATTTAGAAACTTCTCCTAATAGAACTTTATCATAACTTCACAAAGTCACACTGCAATAGCCGTACACAGATATGAAGGCACAAGAGAAAAAATTAGCTAAAGAACCAAAAAATTATCCTTTAAAATAATCCTTATTCTACAAGAAAGAGATAAGCTAAATGCAGAATTAAGGCATAATATATTGTACTCTTTAAATTATATTTGGATAAAAGATCCAAATGTCTATTGTCAACATATAAAATGAGTGAAATATACAATGTTAAAGAAGAGAAATACTAGCTACAATATTGACCCTTTACAGTGGGTGTCATTTCTCTGGTATCAAATCCCATATTCTTAATTTATAAACTTCTACTAATGGAACTATCTCAAAACCTCACACATTCACACTGCTTGCCCCCGTACATAAAGTGTACCAGAATGTACTGGGGTATTTACCATAGTAGCTATGTGTCTAAATTGAAATGCCTGCAGCGTTAAAAATAGCTTACAGAAATTTCTAGAAATTAATTTGCAAAATGAATAGCATACAGGATTAAAAAATAAAACAGGTAATGAATTTTTATATTGGAAATTCTGATTAAGAAATACACTAATATGTTGGGAAAATATTTCGCTATGTGTGTTTTTTTTTAGACTTTAAGAAAGCTTGTGATACAGTTTGGCACACTGGAGTACTTTTAGTTAACACAAAATAGTGCAGGATGTCACATGGTTTGGATCGATAAAGACATATATTACGAATGGAGTATACAAATACAATTTTCCAATGTTCCGTCCGAAGATATAAGGATTCAAAGAGGAGGTTATCAAGGATGTGTGATCAGCCCTCCTTATATGAAAATTCTCATTCATGATTGAACCAAGCAATTCATCAATTCTATGACCCAGTATCTCTGTATGAGAATTAATCTATTGTCGACTGTTTGCTGAAGATATAATATTAATATCAGAAACTAAAACGGGTCTCCAAAATTACTTAAATATGTTAAGTCACTCTGGAAGAAACCGGAAAGTGAATGTAAACATAAAGAAGAGCAAAGTTATGATTTTTAATAAAGCGGACAAAATGATATCTAAAAACATATTTTTTGATGGCGTTAGTTAAAAAGTTGCAAAGATATGTCTCTACCTAGAAGTCCATATATATATACATATATATATACATATATATATATATATATATATATATATATATATATATATATATATATATATATGTGTGTGTGTGTGTGTGTGTGTGTGTGTACATATATATATATATATATATATATATATATATATATATATATATATATATATATATATATAACTCGAATAATTATGCATGCGTCTGAGATATGGAGACTCTATACTGTGATTTTATCTCCAATCTTAGCAAAGGGTAACGTGTGGGGCTACTGTAAAACAGAGTTAGAAAATTGTATGATTAATTTCTTCAATATAATTTCAGTGTATATAATAAAGTATGCAAAATTGCAGAATTGGGGATCTTAGAAGCACCTCCTTAGCACATACAGTATTTTCCTCTGTCTGTAAAAACTGTTTCAGAATGGTAAACGTTGATCCATACTCATAACTATGTAATGCATAAAAATGAAGTAAAGACCTTAATCAAACAAACCAATTACCCTGGAATGATACTATAATTACCTTGAATTTACTTGGACTGGAGTAACACTGGGACAATTAATCTTTTTGTCCAATGGATTTCCGTAAAACTTAATTGCACAAGGAATTAGTATAAAATATTGTGTGCCTGTGTGAAAAGGAAATGTCCAACCAAAATGATGGAGTCCAAATCGGGAATGCACCTATCATTAACGACAGAACGTATATTTGAAAGCTAATTAGAGATTGTTTATACCAGGAAGTTGCCAAAAAAAAAAATTACGCACATGTGTACGTAACCTCTGTATTGAAAGTGGGGACATAAGCGTCCAACCAAAGTTCGTGTCAATTCAAGAATTGGTAATTTTTACCCAGGAACAGATTATTATAGACATAGCCTAACTTTTTGCGTGACGATTTTATCCCTGACTTTCAAAGCAGTAATTAATATAAAGTTTTGCTGCTATGCGAAGGAACTTTGCTACATTACAATCCAATCCAGATATTATCATTTCAGAAAAGGGCCAGGTAATTTTATGGCCATATGTTATATGTTATATCAAAAAATACCATTCCTAAACTTTAAAGTGCCGGCATTGGACAAGTGTCCTCAGTAAGCCAGAAGCATATGTACCAGATATTCTGCAGATCTTACATATTTAGGTCCAAACCAGTGTATGGATATGTATCCGCTAAAACATTAAATCGAAGACTAACTAGTTCGTAAGACCAGGTATTACAATCGTGCAAAACTTTACCTACAAATTTAACCATCGTACATTTGTCTGTGTTAGAAGATGATTCATATGGCCATGTGTGGCATAGGTAGATATTATAGATGGCCATGAATGATATGACACTGTGTTTCAAAGTTCCAGATGTTTTCATTAATCCGTTTGTCATTGGGTGACTACTATGCCAGTTGTAGCATGGGACCTGCATTTCTATGTGTCTGGATATATATGTGCATATGATCAATAAAAACACCTAGATCTTTTTCTGGTCCAGTTTTCTCAAGTATCAAACGTTCACTTATATCGTTTGTCATATTATATGTATATTGAGGACAGTTGTTACCTGGGAAAAAGGCTTTCCATTTGTTCAGGTTCAAATTTGGGGGCCACAAGTCAGTCAACGCAATTGTGTTGTCTTAATGGCCCTAAAATTTTAAATGATGCTCGGCAGATACTCAGAGAGAGAGAGAGAGAGAGAGAGAGAGAGAGAGAGAGAGAGAGAGAGAGAGAGAGAGAGAGAGAGAGAGAGAGAGAGAGAGAGAGAGAGAAACATCGGGGAACATTAGAATAAGGGTATTTACTAGTTCACACACATCATTGATACAAATGCTCAACAGGATTGGACTGGGTACAGTCCCTTGCAGTAAGCCATTGTCCACAGAAGCCCATTCGGCGGGTTAGCCATTCACTATTACTTGTAGTTATTTATTTCTCATAAATTATTTTATTCAACACCTCTGATACCATAGCCTTAAAGCTAAGCAACTAATTGCAGATGGAATACAGAGTCAAAGCGTTAGGAAACTTCAAATAAAGGACATCAGCGTTTAGACCCATGTCTAAAGGTCAAGTTCATTTTTAATTTTTTTATACTGAAATATTGTTTTCATTCATGTAAGAGATCAGGTCTCCATTATTTCTGATGGTATTTTGGCAACATCAGAATTCACCAGGTAAGCGACCCCAGCCTTCGGCCTCAGTTTGCCTCTTATCCTCTTGGCATAGAAAGCTTTAGCACCTTTTTCATTTTTCATGGGATTGAGTTTTCAAAGTGTTATATTGCCTACCTACACTTTGATTACCGACTCTATATTGCTAAAGGTAATATGTACATTAAAATACAAAAAAAAAGTGAGTATACTTCTTAAAGTCTATTCTAATTATTAAAATTTCTTGAAATCATGAAAAAGAGTGACGGTCGATACATCATAATAAATATTACACTAAATAAAGAAATATTTCTGGAAAATGAAAATGGCCCAAATAGAGATACTGTGAAACGATATGAAGATTTAGTTCAGCAATTGAAAATGCTTCCAAACAATAAAAGATTTATTTCAAGGATCATAATTGTGCTACAGATATGATGGGTACGTAGTTGGTAAATCGGTAAGACACCTGCCTTCCACCTCTGTCGCCCAGATCCAGGAAAAAAAATGAAAATTCTGTGTAAGACACATGTTTTAAAGTGTTATATTTTGCATTTGTATCGCAATGTGGCTTTTTTTCATGTGGGCCAAACATTGACCATTTAAATATTATCTCGAAAAGTTGAAATAGTAGTCACATTTGAAACTTAGGTCATGCCCTGAAAAGATACTTTCTTACGTTCATGGATCATTTAAACCTGCAGACCTTGTCAGATCCGTAATACTTCTTAAATTTTGGAAGATGAATTTTGGAAGATGAATGGTGTTGTTTTAGTTATTCTTGAATGTCTGCCTTTTGCCTGCTGCATTAACGTTGCTGTTGTTGTTGGGTTGAAATTTATGCAAACGGATACTTGTCCTGAATTATTTGGTCTATAACAAGTCTTATTTATCTTAACTTTGATTTCTGCAGATGACATGCAACATAGACTCCATTTAATCTGACCACCCAAACTTAAGCAACAAGTGAAGTATGTTTTAAAGCACCAGTGCACATTTGGCACCATTATAAAGACTTGATGTAAGAGCAAGACGAGCACACAGCACCCTACAAGATTTTTCAAACAATACACAACGGTATTCAAGAATTGAGACATATAGTTTGGTAAGAGATTTGTGACATAGTGTATACTTAAACATTCTGAGCAAGAGGATTCTTGCTCTGCCTTTATTAGGTATGCGTGTGACACGGGTATGCCAGGACAGATCATAACTCAAGGTAATTCCCAGATGTGTAAAACCACAGTCTCTGGTATCGGAGACTCGCCTAGGAAAAGAGGTGTGTGATAAAGCTTGATACGCATTGTGGAAAAATAGAGATAATGATAATGGTGGCATTGAAGATCACTTTCCAGAGCCCACTTAGATGATGTATTAGAAACAGAAAGCTATTCAGTTGAAAGGATGCCCTTAAGATTTCAAGCACTGTTGTATAACTGGGGAAAATCTTTACACATAAGATTGTCAACCAGCTCATTCATGTTTTTTTCAGAATTAGAGAGGGTCAAGAGTTGAGCCATGAGACACCCCAGCCTTGATAGGCACCAAGACAGAAAACTGACCATGAATAGTAATTCATTGTAACCAATCACAAAAAATATCCTTTAACCCGAGTAATAAGATTATAAGATAATCTGAGATCCTTAAATTTGAATAGGAGTCCAGGTGCTACATCTTGTCGAAACCATAGAAATATCGAGGAATACCATCCTGGCCTGGTTTAAAAGTGTACGACCGCTGTTAATGTTATGAGAAAAACACAAGTTGGTTGATTTGGTGTCAGGGGTCTTACAGCCTAATTTGTTATGGTAATAGGTCAATTCCTGATCAATTTCCATACAGGGTGTTGAATAGGAACCGTTCAAATACTTCAGAGACAGAGTTACAGAGTTAAGATATTGCCCTGAATCTACTTTCTATATGTCTGTCGGATGATTTGTTAAAAGAACATGAATCAGAATGTTTCCAGGACGAAGTATTATGTCAAGTTATGACTGTTACTTGAGGCCTGACCCTAAAAGCTTAATTATACTATTTTGCGTTTCAGCAATATCGGACACACTTATTTGAGCAACTAAGCAGGGTTATCATAATTGATCAGAATAATATTTTGTTTAAACAACTGGGACACGTGCTTGCAAAACAGGAAATTGTCTTGTGGTCATACATTTTACATCAGAAATGTACAGACATCTTCAAATATTGCTCTCATTTCCCGTGGAGTTTCACTATCAGTATGAGATTGTGTGAAAGTTTTGACGGAGAGTGGCCCAGCTTCCCCTGCACCAAAAAAAAAAGGTGATTGTCATAGACGCATTGCTTATCTGCGGGACCATACACCAGTGACAATAACAGATAAAATATATGCAGCTTACATCAAAGGTTTCAGTTAATGGATATTTCCTAGACAAGTACGAAACAGTGTGTGGTGAACAGAAGCATTATATTTCTTACGAAATCAATTCAGTTTTTAACCCTTTAACTGTCATATGCGCAAATATAATGCATTTGGAATTGCAATCGTAATCTAGCTGTTCTTGAGTTATTCAGTAATGTCATAAGTCTATAATTGAACCCAAAAATACCAGTAGGTGGACTGCAACGTAGCGGTCAGGTACCATTTAAATGCAAGTCACCACAGCAACGTATACCATGTGAATACTCCTAAAATATAGGTGTCATATCATATATTGGTATTTATAGATCAGTGATTCCTGTGGAGGAACTGACAACAGGAAGAAATTTGACCATTCTGGGAGCATAGGGCAGGCCGACTCCAACAGACCTGGGTCGAACAGACCTTGGATCACAGACTGAAGTGCTCTTGTGACTGAAGTAATGCCAAAATCGCATTTCTTTTGGGCTCACGTCCTCATGCACACAGTTCTAAAGTCACCATTTTCGGACAAAAAGTCGCATGATTACCTGTTACCAAGATATAAGTAAATACATGAGTTTGATCTGTAAAGGTTACTCAGGGCCAAAATTGAAAACATCATATCTTTTCTCCTATTAGTTTTAATGGTAATGGTTTTAATAATAACAACATGGTTGGGACACACCATTACCGACATAAAAGCCTGCATGACAGTTTTACCTTTCAAGGCTTGTACAAGGTCAAAATAAGCAACACCTAAAGAACCCTCATGGGCGTTTTTCTATTGGTATTTCACATTAACCATTGGTATGGTATCCACTGTTCTGGAGATGTTGACAAATATGTCAGTTTGACTTTTTAAGATCACTCAACGTCACAATTAAAAACACCTAAATAAATTATGTAAGCCCCTTTCTATTTGCCTGCACAAGTGAGTTTGAAATAGAAGTAGCTGATGTTTGGGGCATCCATATAAGGTTTGAAGTGAAACTGGCTGACGATTTTTTCAGAAGTCAAAAATGTGAATTATCATATCAATCTCCTTCGATTTACATATTAAGAATTAGGCATTATATGATAAGTATCCGAGTTGATAAATGCATTACCAATCAGATAGCCACAGCATGGCCTTTACACATGGAACATTTCTGTCACTTTTCAGCATAATCTGAGAGATGGTTTGGGAGAAGACTAAAATATCAAAACACATAAAAAGTCGCAAAAATAAAAAAGGAAACCATAGCACCCTCGGACAAACAAAGTCATGGGTCTCTCTCAGTCTCCTTATGTAATTGAAAATCAAATGACGGGGCTCTCTTAAGACAGATATTTTTTTTCCATAGCATGTTAACAAAGCATAAGATAGAATATATCATTGGAGTGTCACCATTTTGAATCAACTGTGTACACACGACCCAAAGAACACCCCACGTTTGAAGAGGTTCTGGTAAATGGCCGTGGATGAGGCAAAAATGTGAGTGTGAACAGTCGACGTACCACTGACAGACTTCAGGTGACTGACCATACCATAAGTGCGGCTGAATCCAAAATGAAATGCTTATGAATCTTTCTTTGATAAGTTTACAAAACAAACTCCTGACTATTTTGGGTTGGTATGTTCATGTATAAAGTGTAGTCTACAACATTGCAAGACCCAAGGAAACTTTGAATTGTTCCGCCCTTTGGTTGGTCAAGATAAATAATACTCAAAGCAATTTCCCGTATCCAGACAGATAAATAGTAGACAGATCTAATGTGTATGTGGGATGCGGGGCATGATCATAGCTAATTGCAGGGGGGGGGGAGATAGAAAAAATACTTTGATTTTGTTTTGTGTTATGATAAACTACACTCAGCCATGAGTCATATTTATCCACGTGCTTGTGTTTTGTTTTATTTTTGTCTTGTTTTGTTTTAGTTTTTTTTCCAAATACATCAAGTTATGTTAAAAATGAAAAGCTGGGTCCACAATCAAGCTCATGCAGGTAGCGATCAAAGATCCCCTCTTTACCACAGCGCATACTATGCTCTCACTTGTCTGGCAATGAATATAAGCCCTTCAATGATTAGAATTACGAGAAACTGGATGTCCACATGTGTGCATATATTGATCATAGAAACAGAAATGTGTGGGACATGCTCTTAACATACGAACAAGGGAGAAATACAAAATAAAAACAGTTCCCTCCTAAGGCGCACATTTTTTGTCTACTACACAAATAAAGGAATAAGTCAGTGGTGCAAAGTGCCTATAACCTGTGTATTTGTGGCATATTTAAGTGCAAGAATTATATTTAGATTCAGTCTATACTTTTTTTTTCTTTTTGCGATTAAGCACTAGTATGAATGCAAAAGTCAAAAAGTGTGATGTGTCTTGAAACATTATGTGCTTACAAAGCAACAGAGACGACGAGACATTTCAAAATGCAGTTTGTGATGTCCGATGTGGGCTGGAAATTGACAACGTTGTGCCAAGAATCTTCTTGCTGTTGTCATATTAAGTGGCCAGGGACGGTGGCCTAGCTGCTGATTGCAAAACAGAGCTTGGAGCAAAATAGGCAACTGTGTAGTGCAGCACTTAAAGGGAACAGCACAGGTAAACCTAATACACGCGGTTGGGATGTGTTTCATGGTCTAATGGATCACCTCTGCATTTTGTTGCTTTCTGTACCGAAACTTAACACCAAATGCAGGTATAATATTATAATGTAATTCCATGATGATGATGATGATGATGATGATGATGATGATGATGATGATGATGATGATGATGATGATGCAGAAGAAGAAGAAGAAGAAGAAGAAGAAGAAGAAGAAGAAGAAGAAGAAGAAGAAGAAGAAGAAGAAGAAGAAGAAGAAGAAGAAGACCTTACTCAATCGGGAATTGGTTACCATGCCACTTTCCACTTCCTCCAAATATATTGCATTTTGACTCGGTTACATAGCACAATGTGAACGCAGAACAGGAGCCTTCGCATGTATTTTGGTCATAGTTGCGGACCGTGCAATGCTTTTTTTTCTGTGGTACTCGTTGATTGTCTATAACAATAGAGGCAAGTGATCAATTGAACAGCATATTTAATATATACAAGAACATAGCAATAGTGTTTGTACGGGAACCACGAACACGAAGTAAGAAGGATAAAAGCAGCAGTGTTCATACAGGCACACCGTAAATACTGTGAACAATAGCAACGGTGTTCACACAGGTAAGTAAGAAAATATTAACAAAAGTCAACGCCGGAACAAAGGGTGTAAGATAAAAATGAACAAAGCACTGCTTATGCAGGAACAACGTATACCAGGCAAACAAAAATTGGACACAAGTGTTCACAAAAGGAAAACAAGAACATAGCAGCAAGGTTCATGCAGGAACTACGTACCTAAGGTAAACACGAACGAAACAATCCTGTTCATACAGGGACAACACTTTCAACGATAAAAACATAACAACAGTATTCACACGTGCAAGCAACAATGTTTATTGTAAAACGGGCATAGCAACAGCGGTCATATAGGTACAACGTGTCCATGGCAAAAACGAATCAAACAACAGGGGTCATAAAGAAACAATATAACTAAGATAAAAACAAATGATTCAACTGTGTTCATTCAAGAAAACGAACACAGCATCAGTGCTCAGACAGGAAGAACAGATCTATGATAAAAACGAGAAGTAGTCACAGTAAATAGGTATGTTTTCTGCATTGATAAATGTCTGAAAAGGAAAAAAACCATAGTGTTCCAAAACGGGAATACAATTACGCTTGCGTTCAAGTTTACAAACTCCAAAGGCAACGTTTCCCAAACGTTTCCCAAACACTTTCAGTGAAAGTCAAACGTTTTGAAAACGTGTAGCAAACACTTTGCAAACGCTTTCCAAACGCGTTACAAACACTTTTCCAAACGCTTTCAAACACTTTGCCAGACGCGTTTGGTGAAAGTCCAACGTTTTCAAACACTTTTCCAAACGCTTTCAAACCCTTTACACTTTGCGCCAAACGTATGTGATACATGTACATGTGCACTTGGTAATCTAATTCTAATGACATGAATATTTTTAACAAGTGTCTAAAAAGCTCATCAGCACCTAAAAATCCCAACAACATGTTGCTGGATAACCAGTTTGTGTTGTTTTTAAAATGTCGCGATTTCAGTCAATTCGATTTGAATTTAGGTATGAGCAGCCCATACGTTATTTGATTGTTTGGTGGAGACATAAGATTAACACTTTGCAGTCTGAGCCCACATAGATGCGGACTCGCACAGATGATATACTATCAATAGATTTCATATTTGAATTCCTTATCAAAAGACATTTCCAACGAATACCAACATGTCATATCTGCCATTAGCGACTAGTCAACAGCTTTTAACGGCGCGCTCTGGGCGTCGGCGCCCAGAGCGGGCCGAGGAAAGCTATTGACTCAGACTAGAAAGTGTTAAAGCCTCAGATATACTGGCTTCAAGGGCGGATCCAGAATTTTTCCGGGGGGGGGGGGGTCAGCGACTTGAGGGCGAAACCCGAATGCGAGTGCCGACGGCACGAAGCTTTTAGGGGGGTCTCGGGGCCTCCCCCAGAAAACTATCAAAAATAGATGCTCTCATATGCGTTTTCCTGGCATTTGCCACTGCATTTTTTCATACAGGCTATTTGTGTTTTCAGGGATGCAAATTTCGCTAATCTGGGCTCCACAAATCTAATTGCGCTTTATATCTGATTCAAATTAACATGAAATGAAGAAAAGAAAAAATGAGTCAGTGACAAATAATTCCTGGAAATATGTATTTGTCATCTTTACCTAATATTTATATTGTTACTGGTAATCAACAATTTTATGACATGGTCATACCTAATTAAGGAGGAAAATAAGTATAGGTAGAAGCAAACAAATAATATGCTCCATTGGTCCTTGGAGTAATTATATATATATTTTAATTGAAAATTAGGAACTATTTCGGAGTAAATTTATAGGCAATATCATGATCAGATCATGAATCATGATCTGATCATAATATTGCCTATGGATTTACTCCAAAACAGTTTTTGAAAGATGAAGTATTCATGACATCTTAAATGGAGATGTAAGTCTTTAATTAATTTTAGTTGAATTAGACACTTGGGTAAACGTTATTGGATCGTGTTTTATATAAATATATACAACCTATAATGCTGGATAAGTGCACAGTTACATGTAGGTACATCATATATTGCTGGACCTGTTGAAAATACGTTTGGAGATTATTCATCATTTAAGTGGAAGTATTTGAAATGCATAGTGTTTGAATGCGTTTGTGAAAGTGTTTGAAATCGTTCGGGTAATTGTTCAACGCGTTTGGAAAGTGTTTGAACGCGTTTGGAGAAGTGCTCGGTAGCTTTGTGAAAGTGTTCGAGATTTTTCCCAAATGCTTTCCAAACACATTCCAAACACTTTCCAAACACATTCAAAACGTTTTCAAACGTTTCCAAACACAAGCCAAACACCAGCAAAACGCGAAAAAAGCGTTTGGCTGTCAACTTTTAGCCGGGCGTACCTGTATTCACCAGAGATTTTCCAATCCATGTGGACTTCTACCATAGGATCCGTGAAGACCACATTCTGTTTAAAACCTTTGCTTCTAGATTTTTTTGCAGTTTCTCCACAAGGTTTAGTTCCTTCGCAGTGTTATCACAATGTTTCGAATCAGGTTTCTTAACTTAAACTTAATTCATTTTGCTTTCTTACCAGAGAGATTTCCAATGTGCCATTAACATACTTTTTACTTTTTTCTTTCGTCGTTTTTTTTTTTTTTTTTTTTTTTTTTTGGTTTTTTGTTTTGTTTTCTTTTTTTTTTGTTTTTGTTTTTTTGTCGAGTTTATCTGCTACTGCAATCCTCTATTCAAGACTTTCAATCTAAACCATCATTCTGCATATTCCCTCAATGCTTGAATACTTTGTAGCTATCTGTCGTTCCCCTGACATGTGTGCTGCGTCTCACCATCCACACGTATCGCCATAACACTGCCTTCATTGAATTCCTTGTCCAAGCAATATGATAAAGCATTCTCAACTTTTGGCGAGCATGGGACATTGAAATTCACTGGGCTGATATGCAGAATTCCACATGGCAATTCAGTATTGACTGACTACAAGACAGCAAGGGACGCTGTAGAAAAAAATGCATACGTAACTTTCCGAACAAATGGAGCAGCCATACTTAATTAGAATCGTTAAGTAAAGTGTGTTTGCTCTAAACATGAACAGGAAATATGGAGGACAGAGACAACGATCATGGTTATTATATAATGATCACAGTTATTATGTGAAAGTACAAATATTGACTGTCGCTTTGAGTTCCTTATATATATACATATATATATATATATATATATATATATATATATATATATATATATATATATATATATATATATATATATATATATATATATTACCAGAGTAACTTCTCACTCCATTTCTGCGAAACTCTTAGTTGGGGTTGTTTAACGCAGTGTCACTTGGAGCAAACCTCTTTTACAAGAAGACTTTCCATAGCCACATAGGACCTTCGAAGACTTAGGTGGGTACTTGTTTTTGTGGTCCTTGCGTTGCAGCAGTTCGTTTGGCTTTCCTTAGCCACAAGAAGTATTGGAAAGCTTTTCAGATCATTTGCTCTGTGTGTTGTTTTACCCCTCCTTCGGCTCCCTCAGCTCCAGACAAACAACTCATTGCAGCTGCTCAGCTTTGCAGACAAAATAAAAATGTCAAGGCGTCAAGTTTCTAATTCGAGTTCATCCCGCTACTCTACTGAATCTAAATTAACACAAATCTAAGTATACTTACAAAAATTGTTATTCATCATGATAGTGTATGTATACCAACCAAAAAGAAAATAAACTTTCTGGTACAATCATGAAGCTACTTTATTTCATTATATTCTACTACACTGGTTTCTATCTATATGCTCACATGTTCCTGAAGTAGAATTAAAACATTTAAAATTAATTAAAAACCGCAGTGTTATTTTACATTTTCCAAGCCAATAAACCAGGATTAGCGTGTCACAGATTGTATCTTTACTTGGCAAAAGTATATATACATATATATTCCAGACTTCCAACCTGTTATAAATTCAAAGTGATGCTGTGTGTATTCGAAGAAGATTTACATTATAATGTTAATAAGTATGCCAAGATTTACGGCCATATATTATATGTTGTATCATAAAGAAACATTTATGTCGTGTTTTTTTAACCACCTTTAACCTTTATATCAGTGAGCCCTGAGTATTGTCTTAAAGAAGCATATTCGTCAAATATTGCGCAGGTATTAGATATTTGAGTCTCGATAAGCGTGTGGAAGTATTTGCTCTAAAATCTCAACTAGTCCTTTTTGGGTCTGACCATATATCACAATAATTATGATCACCTACGGTGTTATTCTTTTTTCTTTGTCCATAACATGCTGGACCACCGTGACGTATGTTATAAAGCAAATACAATGGATAACCGTGAATGATATGCCATTCTGCACTTCAAAAGTGCCAGTTTTTATCTAGGTTAAACTTTCCGTCTGTGGCAGACTACTGTGTATTATTTGGGATATGATTTGGTAATTTTCAAAATAAACACCTTGGTCCACAGGGAAAAGTGATTTTTACAGCAGCTGAGTAGTCAGTCAGCTGAGGTTATAGCATGGTTCTCAATGGGTTATCGTCCCTTGTCTGTCATCTGGCGTCCGTCGTCAACAAATTAACATTTTCGACTTTTCAAAAAGCTTTACCCAGATTCGCGTTAAACTTGTTGCAACGTACTTTGGGTGGGTCACTCTAAGGTTTCTGGGGAACAACATGGTCATTTTTGAATAATTTGTTCGATTTTTCATGAATATTTTGTTCATTTTTCTTTAGGTTGGATCTTTAAAGATTTTTTTCTCTGAAACCACCAAGTCAATCGTTTCAAATTGCATCGAGATACGTCTGAGGATCCCTAGACCTTAATTTGTTCAAGGAGATACGCTTCATTTTTTCTACTGTTTGATGAGTGTCAATTGTGGAAGCTTTGTGCAAAACGTCTTGGCAGGATTGTTCAAAACTGTTCAGTCACTCTTTGACTTAAAAAAGCTGTCAGTTTGCAAACCTGCTTGAGATATCTTGGACAATTTTAAGTATATGTGATGTTAAACTTTAAAAAGATAATTGGTCTCTCTTTTCCCCCTCCGCATGGACATGATTGTATATCCACTTTTGCGTCCACGTGAGACGTCAAATATGAACACTCATTATTATTTTTATGGATGTAGTCGGTTTGGAGTTGATGGCAGAAGGGTGACTTGATGAATGTTCAGAACTTGAATGTAATTGGACACGTGCAAGTAATCTCGTCATATTTGGAGGGATTCGAATCTGGACGAAATTAGGCTATTGATATTGATAAGTAATGGTCAATTATTATTTGGCCAAAACGGACGACGGGTGCCAAGACAGATTTCTTATTGCAGAAATCATGAGAATGAGGAGTTAAGAGCAGCTTTTTGACAAACCATTCTATGTGCGATATGTGCTTCAACAGTGCACTTGTGGCTCAGATTTCATTTTTCAGTAAATTTTCCTGCCGTTTCCGCAATATTCGCGAGTTTTTGTGTGGCATGAGTATTATGGGGCAGGTGACCAGATTTCAGCACATTGACCACAATAACATGGCCCAACGGCTCACTCTGTTCCATCGAGCAATAGCTGATAACATATCAAGGTCTTTGCCTTATTTGTTTAGGATATGTGCTGCACAATGGCAATAAAAACTGTTTGGTTACAGGCGTACACATAATGGAATGTGAATATCACACAGACTTGACGTGTGCGCATGCTGTTTAACTTATGCACTTGTTGCAGCCCGTGGTCAAGCGTGGGCATGAAATGTTGCGTATCGTCAAAAGTATGGTATCAATTATATAACGGGTGAACGTATCATGGTATGTTTAATGTTCGAATCAAATTAATTTCGTACTTTAAATAATTAGTTAAACCTGATTTCAGCTTTGCTGTGATGTGTGTAGATCGTTATTAATATTGACATTGGCACTTTTAGTTTCACACCAGCACTCATGCCCTCTATGTTATTCATATTTACTAGATTTTGTTCAAGCATCATTATTTTGTCCTGTGAGACAGTGTGTCACTGTAAATCCATTAATCTAAACCACATGACCAGCCAAAGTTGCAACAAAATGGTTGCGCACATTTTTGCCTGGAAGCTCATATATCGCCATCTGGTTGGCGAAATTAGAAATTAAGCCACTTCCTTTGAGGTTTTAAAACAAAGAAACTATTTACAGGAAATTTGCTTATATACCATGATGTGTTCCAAAAGAGCATTAAGAAAGTAAGTATGAACGTCGTTTGACGAAATATATTAGGTGCATTTTTAGATTTTTGTTTAACGCTTGTCACAGGCACATGAAACAGATGCTTCGCCAAGTGCACGCAATGCAGACCCTCTCCCACTACCTCTTTCCTCAACCACCTACAGCGTGAGTCAACCAGGACACCTTTGTCTTATGTACATAACAAGGTATAAAAAGCTTGGCAATGCAGCCGGCATACGCTGACTTGTAGTGGACAAAAACGATGAATATTAGAACTTTCAGCAAAAATAAACCCGTGTTATTTCTGTCATTGAATTAAAATTTATATCAGTTCAGATGAAATGCACTTTTCACTTTCCAATAAAGCGGTAAAATTACTTTTGTTGTTGTGCAAACACTCCGTCTATACAAGTGTCTCTACATTCACGCCAGCGTTTTGCAGAATGCTGACATCTCATTGGTAGATCCCTTTGTTATCACGCCTTGGGTCACCTCGTGCCTGGGGAGCTGCCGTGATTCCAACACACAAAATACATTTTCGCATGTGTACTTTAAAACAAACTGAGTGCCTTTTTTTAATAGTGGTAGCGTGCGCCTCCTGGTAAGTAATTTAAAATATTTGCAGGACATAATTCAAACACTATCCGCTAGAATAATTAGAACTGATACATGTTTAACTTAGCCTACATGATTAATATTTTGAAATGTATTTAGCAGCAAGGCATCTGTTTCATTCGCTTGTTACGCTTATACTTTCAACAGTGACGATTGAAAACCGCCGGGAAAAAATCTTGACACCCTTTAACTCTTGAATCCCGCGCAGCAGGACTCAAAAGAAAAAAAAATGGTGCGTTATTCCGTCAATGATGGGGAATAAAGGCATTGCACTATGGACGTTGTTATTAAAGACAATTCACCATATATGAATGACGGCGAGCCTTACTGCCCAAAGCTTGTAAAGGCGTATTTTGGTGACTTTTAATGAGCACAAGCATCGCCCTCTTTGTTTATAAACGCCCCACCCCTCAAGTAACTGATGATCTTCTGTATTTTTAATATCTTAGATTTGATACAGGCGGTCAGACGCAGGACCCCTGACTGTGGCACAGTCAATTTCTGAATGATTTTGCTTTGATATCCTTATTTTCATTTTATTTCATTTCATGTAGATAACATGGGGAAAAGACCTTTGCACTCGTCCGTGTTAGGTTAGGGGGAGGATGTGTAAATCACAGAAATGTCGGTCTGGGGAACCCTGCTGGATAGGCGCGGTACTTTTAAAGCAGACGAGAGACTTAATATCATTATATAAATAGAAAAAAATGACAGGAACATACATGAGGCCCCATTTATTTCAGTATCATTTAGAAAGTTGACATTTATATAAGACAGTATTAAGAAAGGCATGTTGCTGTCCTGCTCGACAGCAGTGGAGATTAAAGTCATTGCGTCAGTTACCTCGAATATTAACAACTTCACAGCGTGTTTGCCGCAATGCATCTCGGAGGATCAGCGGAGACAAGGTCAAAGCAGCCATATATATTAAAACCCAGTCGTGCTCGCAATATGGCTGTTGTCTTCGTAATATTAGATGAAAACAGCGTCCCTGGTGGAAAACTACCTTCTGGAACACTAAAAGACAACTCTAATGAAAGGCTATAACGATAGTAAAACTGGTCAACTTCGATCCAACCTTCAAGTCTTGGTTTATGATCAGTTTGATCCAGGATTTCCTCTGTATTCTGTGGAACTGCCCCTAGTAAGAGCTAAGTCCAGGTGTCTTCCTCTTAGAACTTGTGCACTTCGGCAGGCAACAATTAACGTTCGGTATTTTTTCTAACTTTCTCTGATTGGAACTTGAACATATGCGTATGACTCCGGCACGAGCCAGCACTGCATCTAATGCATCAATGCATCAACTGTGAGTGTGAACGGCTGGCTGAGTTAGTCGCCAGCGATCCCCCAAGATGCGTTGTGATAAACACGCTGTGATGTTATAAGGCGGCAAAATATTACAACCCGGGGGGAGGTGGGGGGGGGGTTACTCCCATGTAGGATTGTATTGGGTATTTACCGGGGAAAGGCTCTGTTTTCATTACTCCGAGGATTAGAAAAGCCCCCCCCCCAAAAAAAAAAAAAAAAAGAAAAAGAAAATGTACACAAATGGATTAGGATATGGGTAACAATTATTTGAGTGAACTGGAGATATAGGATATAATTAGTAAGTTTTTGAGGGGAATTTTTGTAGGAAGTTAGAATATACTCAAACGTGTTTGAAATTGGAATGTTGGTCTCCAGAATGCACCAGGATGCACCAATGCAGCATTCCTTTCAACACCTTACAGGATTAAGAAAGGGTGCATTTTTACATCTGGTGTAGGATTAAGATAGGGTATTGTGTAAAAATGTCCATGGCACACACCCACCCTGATGTTCAGTATGTGCCCCCACCCCACCACACCCCCGGGAATACATTCTACCGATGCGGGACGTAAACCACAACTGACTCTGGCCCTTAGATGGTACTATGTGCTAATGACGTTTCTCTCTTTAACTTACTTATCAAGAGTAGGTAGACCTGTATTTGTTCCTAATTTTTGAAAAGTTTGTCCACATACTATCTATTACACAATATACGTTTTAGTTTAGTAAAAAGTGAAAAACGTTGGTAGCTGTTCTGATAATATAGTTCTTAATAACTTATTGTATGCTGACGACATGTGCTTGATCTCTCCCTCTGCAAAAGGTTTACAGAAGCTAGTTGATATTAAGCGAAGCTGATAAGTTGGATTTAAAATATAATGAAAAGAAAACAGTGTGTATGTGTATACAACCCAAGTCATGGAAGCTGAGAAGGCTACCTAGTATATATATATATATATATATATATATATATATATATATATATATATATATATATATATGATTAGAGAATTGATTATGTTGACAGTTATAAATATCTTGGTTATATTATGTTTAATAATCTTAGAGACGATGGTGATGTACAAAGACAAGTACGATGTATGTACAGCAGAGCCAATATGTTGGTGAGGAAATTTAGTAAATGTAGTGAAGAAGTAAAAATACAGTTGTTTAAACTTATCTTGGAAACTCGTATTGTAGCCAACTCTGGACGAATGTAACTCTTAGTCAGAGTCAAAAAGTGAAAGTTATAATCATTCCATAAGAATGTTTTTTGGTTTTCCTCGTATTTGCAGTATTAACAGCATGTTTGTAAAACTTGGTATTCCTAGCCATCATGAATTTTCACGGAGAGAAATGATTAGTTTTTGGACAAGAATTGAAAGTAGAAGTAACCCCATTATTGAAAGTATTGCAGGTAACTCAGTGAAGTGTCGTGAATTATTTACACATAAAAAGTGGCAAAGAGTCCTGTATCTACATGTATCTTGAGTGCCATTGTATAAACTGCCCAGTGCTCATCTGATTGAAAGTTTTAATGTACCTCATGCTTAACACTTACACTCATGTGTACCTCATGTCTTATATGTACCTCATGTCTTTTTTTATTTTTTTTATTTAATTATATTTAATTTTATTTTATTTTATTTTATTTTATTTTATTTTAACCTACAAATGTGTATTATTATCTATGTTTATTATATATGGACCTGTTAAATGTGTCTGAAATAAAAGTATCTTAATCTTAATCTTAGCGACTTTACCTAGAGTTGTTTCAATGCATTGAAAGTGGCAGAACTGAACCCATATTCGCTTGGAAGACTTAAAATGTATCAATCAGGGAGAACTTTGCCTTGAATCCGTTAATTCAAAATAGTCTTATTTCCCGTTTTACACAATACCTCCTGTGGCGTCAGTTTTATTTGCCTGGGCACATCCAGAGGCACTTGTAGGATGTAAATTGCTAGTTGCGGTGTAGGTCAATAAAAGACCCGAATGTGGAGTCTCTCTCTCTCTCTCTCTCTCTCTCTCTCTCTCTCTCTCTCTCTCTCTCTCTCTCTCTTTCTTTCTCTCCTTTCAAGCTCTTAAAACAATGACTAGCATGTTGTCCCTCAAATATTCATACATCTTGTTTCATGTTTGAAACGGCCTAGATATTTTTATACTACTGGTCGGTAAAGTATTACTAAAACATGACTCATTATCTTAACTTTAATATGCCTGTTGCGTCTAAAGCAGCTATCATCTTCAGTTACAAATCCAAATGCTACACGATACCCTGGTAAGTCATGCACGTATTGGTGAGCGCCTTTTTGAACATGGCACAATGCATTGTTGGACAGTCGCACAAAATCACATTTGATTTGGATGTCAAAGTGAATCGCGGTCAGGTGTTTTCAGCACTGCTTGCAATGTGCATGAATGAAAATGAGAGAAAAGGTGCACTAAAAATAACCAAATGTACTCAAGTTTGCGCATAATCGTCTTTGGTCTCAAATGGGTGGCATGTGGTCTTGGTTTGTCTGTTGAGGATCCTTGTTTATTCGTGGTCCGGCTTGCCAATACATTTTTGGCTAGGATAAGTAGATGGTCAGAAGCTTAATAAATATACTGCATGCATAAAACAGCATCTATCACATCATTACTAAAGCACTGAAATATATGCAAAATATACACTTTGGGTTTCATATATATTATTGCAGTCCAAGATCGTCTGATTAATATCCTCATTAACAAATCACTGGTTGTGGAATTCACTTTTTTTTTAAATGAAAGCCAAGTCCCTTCAGGTCAGTCCTGATGGGATATTTAAAAAAGGCAGTATCCAAAGACAATGTGTGATGAGGCGGAGGGGGTAATTTGTGAATGAATGTGATGTGCAATGTATAATGGGACTTCTCTGGTGTGAGTATTACCTAAAATGTAAATCCAAAGCCTTGAAGTTATTCATTTCGGGCAGCAGAGGGCCCCATATTAGGAATATTCTATCTGACACTGAAGTTACCCCGAGGATATGAAATAAGTAGCAGCACTGGGCAAAGGGGTCTTGTGCATCTGCTGGGTGAAAGTTGAAGCTTAGTGGAGAATGTAGTCTCGACAGTGGATAGAGGTGTGAAACTACTGTCAAATATTCTTTTTTTTTTTAATAATTGGTGACCAAGGGTTGTATTCGAAGCACATAATGGTGCAAAACCACGTCACAGAATATATATAAATATATATCATCAATGATACCCACCTTCTGAGGACCTCACCTGGGGTGGGGGTGGGGAGATGAAGGATGGTTATTGCCCCGAGAAGGTGGGTATGATGGTGATTCCTATCTGACCCAAGGCATTCCCTATTGATCTTGGCCCGGGTAGGTGTAAAGATATTATCTTTCGACATTTGATGTGGCTTATATTGTAGGTGAAAGGCCGGCTTCCTTCTAAGTAGGCTTCACTTCATAGTTACATGTGAAGCATACCTAGCATTAGATTAAAAGAAATGCCTCGAAAGTCTAATTCATTTGCCCTGCTGCGGCACTTATATCATATTGTCCATTTTTTAAAAAAGTGCTGCTATTAGGTCTGCAGGCAAATAATTTACTGTCTCAAGATATCAGACATTTGATTTAATATGTCTACAGGTAAATTCTTAGTTGTCCGCACAGTCAAAACATATGTTAATTGGGGACTGAAGAACCCTCACAGTAGATGAGATTAGTGTCATATACTATAGAGAAAAAATCCAGTGCAGGGTAAGCAAAGTTAACCTGGAATTGAAATAAGGCCGGAATAAGACAAAGAAATGGCCAATAATTGCATCCCAAGATCGATATGAAACAAGTGGAGCAGGGCATCATTTAATTCTGTAGGGTATATCTTCCGCAAATTCAAAGGTGTTCAGTTTTGTGCGGCAGGTGGCGGGACAGCAGTTTTCTTTATCAGGTTGTCACAAAAGATGATGAATAGAAATGTCGTAAAAGAACTTTGGAGACATCGTACTACCCTGCCGGGGACCTATGTCTTGCAAAAAAGGTGTAATTCACTGACTGTCTTCAATTTACCATAACATGAAGATTATGATACTACGTGAAAAGAAACAGCCAGTCTGTAAACTTTTCTCTGAAATTATAATATCAAATCACTGTTTACTGACGCTTTAAAGGGACAAGAATCGTTAGAAACTAATGAAATGCTATCAGTATGGTGTAGAGTACAGTGTTTATAATTCATGGACATTCTTTGTTTTCCTCACCACAAGGGGCCATCTGGCTTCTCCCCGCTCTATAACCACATGTTAGTAGTTCTCCATGCTGATGTCCAACCTTAAATTTGGTATATTTTCTGTCCATGTATAACACACACACACATACAAAATGTTAATATTCCATATTGTCATTGTCATTGTCCAAGAAGACCCGTCATTCACTTCAGTCCATCTGTAGGCCTAACTCAATTAATAGATATTTACATGATACACCAGGGGCCCATTGAGCCTTAGCCGGTTACAAAAGAGAGAGAGAGAGAGAGAGAGAGAGAGAGAGAGAGAGAGAGAGAGAGAGAGACCCACCCATTTACCCCCACTCGGCCCACACATCAATTTACCCAAGTTTAGATTATAGCCCCCTATAACAACCATGGGATCACTGCATTTGCCAACACATCAATTTACCCAAGTTTAGATTATAGCCCCCTATAACAACCATGGGATCACTGCATTTGTGTTTTAAAATAATCACAATATGATTATCATTAGGATATTGAAAATACTTGGAAGGAACTGGGCTTTTTATACATGAAGGAATATTGACCAACAGCATATTTTTTGCTTCTGCATTCCAGTAAAACCATACATATACTTCATTTGTTAGTGATTTTAGTGAAGAATCTGGGCATGTAAATCTAGTGAAAAACATAATGTTGATACAGTTAAATTTCCTCAACTTCCTCTTCAGTTGCATTATCATTACCTTCATGGTCAGAACACGGAGTCTCATACACACGTAAATATTATGTTCTAACGACATTTGTTCTGGCAACTCCACAAAGCCTTCTTCTGGATTAAAATAATCGCTAAATCTCTCACAGCTATTTGACTCAATTTTATGATCAGATTCTTCAACAATGTCACTTTCTGACAAATACTTATCATGACTGTCATAGTCGTCAGTAGTTGGTGCATTGTCTGTTGCTACAATACTAGATTCGGTGACAGAATTTGATAAATTCTCTTCAACGTTATCAGAATTTTTAGCACGTTTGGGGCAATACCTACTCCATTGTGTGGATTTTCACGGGTGCCTTTGCAAACACAGCTCTTGTTACAAGGTCGGCAAGATTTACAAAAACTTTGGCAACCACGTACTTCATGTCCACATTTATTATCTGCAGAAATGCAACTGCATTTATTGACTGGCAGTTTTTTTTTTCAAGTAAGATCTTTCCTTGCTTCTTCAATGTTATTATCCCACTGTATTTCCACCACATCACTGTTTTTCACCCAGCCAAATGTGTCAAAATTTAAATGATGGTCAGAATATGGAGTTACACTTTGGAGGGCTAGCTTTGTAACATATTCAATTCACGCAACATGTAATTGAAAGGCAGTATCTGACGGAAAGATACTTTTATACAAATGCTTCGACCCATGATTGCTAAAATAACATAACATGCGGGTAAATACAGCCTTCACGGGCCAGTTCATACAAGTCCTTCCCATGAGTTACCCTGACCAAATAAAGAAAGGCTACATGGAAACTTAAGAGACTGTAGTGCTTGAGTAATTACCTGAGCACCATCTGAGCAGACACTGCCATGTTGCACCTGACGATAATCGTTTTTAAGGGCTGGGTCAGGACTTGAAATGTAGCACCTTGACTTAACTCCAAGCTGATAGAGTCACTTAATTTCTTTTGTTTAAAGAGAACACAGGGCTGCCACAGTCATTTTATTATAGCCAGTTTAGTTTCCCAAACGATGCCTTTTTATAGATCCCCAAATGTGTAAAGATCAGGATAAGCTGTTGCTAATTTCCAAAGACATAACAAAAACATCGTGCAGACAAAGAAATATGTCGATTCCTTGCAGAAAAAAAAATGAATTTCATTTAGTCCCCCAAAAACGTCATTTCCACCTTTGTCTAGGGAAACGAGGTTTTACATACAAAGGAGACATTTAGATATTAGTTGACATTTTGCTGTTGCAGTTGAAAACTTTCAGATCATGGTCTTATAAAATATATACTTTCATGTGTACGCACTGATAATTTTAACCTGTGAGCCTTGTTAAACACCTAATACCTCAAAATGTCTTTGACATATAATCTGCCAATAATTATTAACCTTAATCATGATTTCCGCAGATATCCATATGGACATTACATCCTTGGTAAAACCAGCGCTGGACCTACTGACAAAACTGGTAGCCGTGTCCCAGGGTATTCAAAATGTCAAAGATGAAGGCAAAACATTTTTCAGTAGATTAGAGAGGATTAAAATCACACTTGGTGAACTTGGGAATCATCCACGTCATGAAGTGCGCTTGACCGTCATTGAAATAGAGGAATTTTTGGGAAAAGTGAATGATTTCATAGAGGAACTTCAACACAAGAGAACAGCAGAAAAGGTGCTACTGGAACTTTCATCGATGAGCTGTGAAAAGAAATTTAAGGCATACAATGAAACGCTGAATGGATTAATGATAGACCTCACGGCTCAGCTTCAGGCTGAAACAGTAAGTATTGGTTCACAGTAAGGCATATGAATTCGCTGGTTCGCTTACCCAGTCAAAAAGGTCTAGAGTGACTGGTCTTTTCAAATGTCCTCGGCGTCATCCATCTTATAAGATATTGACCTTTTTGCATTGAATTTTTAATGTAAATCTCAAGGAAAAGTGTCAGAGTAACATGTTAATAGTCAGCAGGTTTCCCCGGCGCACCCTGGGCACCTACGGGCACAGTTGGAGTTCAATTTCCACGTATAAAAAGCTGATAAGACGGAAGTTCTGAGATGCAGGCACAAAAAATCAAGCTTGCCATTACAGATCCACAATTGCTAAGTAGTTGCTTGGTTTGGTTGGTTTCAGGAAGATAATTTGTCACGATAACCTTGTTGTGACGTTACTGCTCGAGCGACAGTATCTGAGTAATAACTAATAGCACTATTTAAACTGATACTTTGGCTTTGCACATGATGCGGTTCATCTGTAATACTAAACAAGGAAGCCATTGACGTAATCATCAAGTTAAAATATATCAAACCTTTCCTTCCATGTGGCAGCCTCCTTGATTATGTGTAATGTGGTTGCCAAATAGGGCATTTTACAATTTGGATCAACTCTAAATGTATAATTTGAAGGGACAGCAAACATGGGAAGGTCAGTAATAATTTAACATTTTCAAAAGAGATGCAGTCACAAATGTCTCAGGGAAGGCATATAGTCACACAAGAAACCATTTGTAGCATGCAGCAAATTTTTAAAACTTCCTTTGAACAAGTAAAACTTTCTTAAATGTGCATATGAATGTATATTTTGTATAGAGATCTTTGCATTTGAATTTATTCCACAATCAGCTCATCAAGTTTAAGTGTTTGTCAAATGCTTGAGAAAAGTTGAAGCGTTTGGATTTTTACCTTTACAAGTAAACTTTGTGCATGTGCGCACAAACCATTTCAACCATAGGCCTTTGTAAATGATTGATACTTCCTTTCTGCTTGTGTAGTATTAGCTGTTCTTAATTATTAAGTATTAATCTTAATTATGAATCTTGCAGATAACATTAAAGATGAGCTCCAAACTCGTGCAAGGACTGAATGATTTGCAGACCAGATTACAGATACTGCAGAGACGGTTCACGAGTCCAAGTCTTTTAGTGCAGGGGCTCATCATTGAAATTGAGTCATCTCTGCAAACAGCGATCAAGTCCACAGATGAACCGAATTTAAATGAAGAGGAATTAAACAGATACAGCCAAATGGTTGATCAATGCATGTTGGACCTTGATGCCCTGCTTCAATCTCCAAACGTAAGTTTGTTTCAGAATTAAGCATAAAGAAAACTCATGAAGTACATAAAGTACAGGAAGGTAAGTCTTATTGTACAAAAAGGCTAAGGAAAAACAATTCCAATCTTATCCTATGTATAAAAAATTATGAGGACTTTCAATCACTTTCCTATGTGGGATCACGCCAGGTCAGGCTCCTGATTCAGCTACAAGTGGAATCCAATAGATGGCGTAAGGCTATATTTCAAGGTTACATCCAATAAGCCCAGCAATCCCCTGAAGACAAACAGAGGCATGGAGTTGCAATAAGGTGTCCGAATATTAAAAGTAAATGGGCATGGATTGGAAGTTCCCTTTTGCGTATATTTCGCAACAGCACAAAAAACTGTGAGGAGAAAGGCAAATCAGTTGTATCACTTTTTATATTATTATAAAATAATTAGTGGTATATCTAACTAGCTGCTGACTTTTAGATACCGACTAAATTGAATATTTTAGCAGTCTATCATTATGAGATGTGTATTGGGTTCACATGAAGGAACTTAAGTAAAAGTTTACAGATGAGGGCAATATCAACATCTATCCCTTCAAACCCAGAGTTAAAGCTTTGGAAAGAGAGAATCAAAAGCTGTGGGAAGATCTAGCAGATCCTAGAATGCAGCTTGCTTAGATCAAGTCTCACAGCGTGCACAATGAACAATGCTGCAGAAAAAAAGTGTCAGAATTTTTGGCTTTCCACAGGCTCAGGATCAAACCTCTGAGCCAGTAGTCAATTAATGTTTTGAAGAAAAACTCATGATGAACATTGAAAAACAGATATGGAGGTAGGTTGTGACCAAGCCATGCCCAAAGCTCTGGACCACAACCAATGATTGTCAGATTCTGCTTCCATGACACCAAGTTGAAAGTGATGCAAGGCGGAAAGGAAGTTAACTAAACGACCATCGTTATGACAAGTGACCTGAGCACTCATATGTGTCAGGTGTATAATCGTGCGAGGAATCATCCGAAAGTCAAGGAATGTTGGACAGACACTCCTACAGTTTTAACCACTACAATAAAATTGTTATCATTAGCTATGGTCAAAGTATTGACTCTCTTTTGAATGGCAAGAGTAACTTAGCAAGCAATGCCCTGTAAAATACCAACTCCCAGACATCCCCACACGGATTTTGTACAAAGTGAGATTGTTTTAGGTCACTCCCAGGGCGCTTGTCAGTTGGGACATTTTCCCCCCGCTCCATTTTATCACCACCAAACTTCACATTGTAGCCAGGGTAGCGTTGACACATTTCATTTCAATGATCAACGAAGGAAGAGTGATGGATCGTTAGTCATTCCTTTGAAAGTCACTATAAATTCAAAGACCCGACACAAGCTTTTGTTTGCTTCACAAATGCACCACGTATCGTTCACCCCACCACATGGTGGAATCCTGGATTTTTCCACTGTCACCGGACGAGATCCTTCACGAGATCCATGATGGTAGCACCCTACAATGAGTCAAAAGTGCTCTCTCAACAGAGTTATTGTTTTCTAATCCTAATGTGCTCCAAATACTATGCTGCCTAAGTAGTGGACTCAAAGGCGAGAGATTTTCATAACAAGAATCTGTTTACTGAGCTTTTACCTTACGATACTTATTAAATCATAAAACCAGGTGGCATTATAGAAAGTCTAATGGGGAAAAACAAAGGTTTGCATTTCTGTCATTAGACACCATCTCCAAGGACGAATGGGTGGTTCTCAAGTTTGCGGGACGAATTGGCAAGAAAATCGGCGAACGTGTATTGTTGAAGATGTACGAAATTCTCATATCCAAAGCACAAAGGCACAGAAGGCATTCTGAAAAATATGATGCTGAGGACGCCATTCGGAGAGCAAGGAGTAAGATAATAGTCAGCTTTAACACTATACCACCAGTAGATTTACTAATATACAACACCAAGTATATGTATGATGGTCATCGAAGTGTTGATGAAAAGGCACAGAAAGTCAACTGTGCCATCTAGTAAACGCTGATATACAACACATAAAGAGACACCAGTACAAATCCTTTATGAGTCACTGTTGTTGGCATTTGGAGATAGTCTCATACTCACAGAACCAGAAAACTTATGAGGGACCACGAAACAACTGGCATAGAGTTTTATATGGTAATTCTTAAGGGTTTGTCACCAATATCAAAAGCCATCTACTGCCAGATGGTATACAAGAAACAAACAGTGTAAAGAAATCATGCTCTATAAACTGGAAGGGGAGTGCTACTTGCGAAATAACCTAATGGAAGTCAACAGGAATGATTAAAGCTGAACCTTTTGAAGCCTGAGTAAAACAGAAACGTGAACGAGCGATGCTGCGGTTGCGGCTCTTATATGTTGAACTTTTTGTGTGCAAGAAAATTTGTTCTCTAAATCAGTACTTGACATCACATGTAATTCAGTTATAAATGCTTACTAAATTTGCTATTTCTCTTTCTGTAAACGTATTTGAGACGACAGATTTTAAACGAGCGGAACTGCAGTTAAGGCTCAGCCAAAACCAAACAAGTATTATCTACAATTTTGACATGTGGTGAATTGTGTGCTCCAAATTTGGGACATTGAGGTGTTGCCATGGCGGCACATTCATTCAAGTGTTTGTTATGATATGAGTACAGAGTAATTGGTGGCATCAGCAAAGCTATGCGCTTATAGAAATGTGATTTTCAACCCAACCTTTTTCTTTTGCTTCTGCATGCTTTAATTGGATAAATTTGGGGTACTTAAATGATGCAGTTGCGGCACAAAAATGCATACGCCTAAGAAAGGTTTGCACGCTCAATTGTAATTTGACATATACCGGTAAATCAGATGTCCAGGATCCTGGAAACTCAATTGCTGACTTCTAAAGACACTAAACTATATTCATATAATAAAAGAGACTATGAGACAAATAGCAGAAATGTATCAACCCAAAAATGCAATCTTAACTGGAAAATGATAACAATGGAAATTTGCACTGCACTGATTATGTTTTCAAATCAACGAAGAAATTAAGGGAAAAAAGGAATAATAAATCATGAAAAAAACTATAAGAGCTAGAGAGTATTTTCATAGAAAACTAAAGTGAAACAATAAAAACATAACAGATATAAGAATTAACTACGGGGCAAAAATAGAGCAAAGCAGCACTAAGAAGTAGAAATAGATGAAGGGATAAAGTAAAAAAAAAGCCCTCCAAAATATATTTTTTCCATCCTGGGAGAAGAAATCATAACCATGATAACTATAGTGATTAAAGAAAATTGTATAGATAATGAAAGCCTGGGACAGAAGATTCCTTTGTCAAAATGGGAAGACATTAATTGTAAAACGATTTGCTCTGTCGCAGTTGCTTTATTTCACATCTTGTCTAGGCAACCCATCAAAAGTATCACATAAACGAGTTTAAAATATAATATATAAATATCTATGGAATAATAAGCTTGACAACATTACACGCAGTTCAATCATTACCAGTACTCAGAATGAAGGTTCGGGTGTAAATAATCTCATATCCAAATTTTGTGCTATGAAGTATGCTTGTATACAGAGACTAATGTTGAATACTTGTGGTAAAAACCATATTATGAAACATCATCCGTGCCAAGAAAGATATATGTGGCAATGTAATAAACGTGTAGATGTGCAATTTGTCTTTCAAAATGTGAAAACTAATTTGTATAATCCGTTTTTTGTAAGTTGGAGAACGATTAATTTTTCATTTACCAGAGAATATAAGTGGACTGTATGATTTAAATCTTTTATCAACATTAACAAGAAAGGAATGTCCTTTAAAGAGTGAAATGAGCAAGGTATATGATATGTCAAAGATTTATTAAAAAGAAAGAAACCCTTTATCACCCAGGGAGAGTCTCTACAAACATTTTGTATTAAAACTGATGTTGTCACCTATTATGAAGTAATTTCAGCTATTCCAAATGAATGGAAAAATATCACACAAACCTCAGATGAACATGAGTGTCAACGAGGATTCTGTGGAGAAGGAGGCAGAACTTGTGCACGTCCATCAATCCATTTCTTGTGCACATCTCCTAAATGCAATGTTTACAAACACTATCTGGGATCATTTTGATCGTCAGGCGGCAGTGGTTCTAGCAGGCCGGGTACAGAACCAGCAACCTTCGGCACCAATCACCTGGCCGAAAATGGGAAACGCACATACCAACTTCACCAAATCTCCTTTCTTGAAAAACAGATAGGTTCAATGGAGACTGGTATGCGGGAATGAAGTAATCGACAAGGCCCAGTTCATTATAATTTCTCCAGCACGAGCACTGTATTTGGCGTGTCCAGGTCCAGGACTCTGCATATGTGAGGCCACCAACATCAAAAGAGCACCCAAAATATATTATGTTTTGTGACCATCAAATGACCGAACTTCGAATCAGGAACCTTCGGTGCCAATCACCTGGCCGAGAAAGGGAAATGTACATACCAACTGCACCAAATTGCTATTCTTAATGGCCGCCATTATATATATACATATATATATAAATGTATTATATATATATGTATATATATACATATATATGACTCAGAGATAAACAGACATTTAACTACGGTAGCTTGCACAACATAAATTCCAACCTTGTAAACATCTTTTTGATTATATGTAACATCATGGAACCCAAAGTTGTTATTTAAAACAATTACTACATTATAAAACACTCTTATGAGAATATATTTGTAATCAAATAGGATTTTATGTAATGCTCTAAAACAAATGTATCAAGGTGGCGTCACCAAAGCTATTTCTTCATAAAATCATCATCTGCACCAAAATAAAAATTTGTATGTTTTTGAAAAGCTATTGTGGTCATCTGCATGCTGAATGAGAAAACAAACTGAAAAAAGTATTATTGAAAGGTTAATATTGAGCACAAATACTTTTAACCTTTTAGTCAAGGATCCGCATAAACCTGTGTTCACCCCACGCTTCAAATAAGAACACTGCTGTCATTCAAACACTGGCCTGGGCCGAATGAAATTTGGTCAAGGTACTCATTGTCTGAGGAGAACAATGGGCTAGAGGCCTGGGAGACAAAACAGGCCCGCTGTGGCCCAAACGGGTTGTGGAGACAGAACAATGGACTGACTTATCCATTCAGGCACTGCTACTGTGTTGGTTACATTGAGCCTGTGGATTTCTTTCTTTACAATACTCAAACTTTGTCCCGCCACCTCTTTGTTGTGGACCGGTGCGAAACCACACAAAGAAACCACAGAGTGGTTTACACCGGAGAGGATTCACTTAAAAGGAAATCAATATTGATAAGATTGCAAACTCTAGAATCTAATTAAAACACATCAAAGGAATGGCTCTATGTGTATACTTCTGTCACAATAAAGCCCAAAGCTCAGAAGTGAGAAAAACTTGATTAACCTACCAATTGTGATCGAAGAATTCTCAATAACTGATGGGTGGATTTTGGCTGAAATAAAAATAGCTTTGTGGAACTAAGAGCTTAACGTAGGGCAGATCTTCTGGAGTTTTATAGTTTGTTTCCTTCTGTGTTTTTCGGGCCCTAAATTTTAGGAATTGTTAATCATTGTGACTACCACTTTTAATGTTCCCTTCACATTTTACTATTCCGTTTATGAAAAAAAAAAAAAAAAAAAAAAAAAAAAAAAAAAAAAAACCCAGCAAACCTTTTCTAGGCATGTATGCAAAGTTTCATTTTGGAAACGTTGAGGCATTTAAATTTTATATTTCTTTCTGTGAGCTGCGATAAATTGCCAAAGAAGACCCTTCTGCAAAAAAGCCATTTTCGCCATACAAAAATTTTAAAATTATCTTTTTGTATAAATATAACCCACACATCTTGAGCATAATTAATATATACAGTTTGAAATGCCTAAAAGTAGAAGCAAAAGAATAAAAATCGGGTTGAAAATCACATTTCTATTAATGCATAGCTTTGCTGATGCCACCAATAACTCTTTACTCCATCTGTCAATATATATGTATACATTATGTATATATGTATTAGAGAGATTATAAAAATACCTAGTTCACAATAATATTGGATGATTGGTGATGCTTTGGTGACTTTTAACTCACTAAACGTTCCTGTGTTCAACGTTGTTTTCATTGTTGAGGTGATATTTGTGAATATTGTTCATTTTTCGTAACTATTTGATGCTAATTTCTCCACTAATTTACAGCCGTGACTTTGGTAAATAGCTCTAATTCAATTGCTGTGCTCTTGTTTTATCTATATTCATATGACATACATATTATCATTCGACCAACTTGCAACATATATAAGGTTGATATAATTATTTATTCGATATGAGCGGCACACATGCTTTTTTGTTCTGCATTTTACTACAAACCAATATTCAATTATATCCCTTTGTGGAAATGCTTTTAGTAGTTGTACATAGCTACAATGGTTCAATCAATCGCATTTGTCTCCGTTGTAAGGAAATAGATAAGTAAGAATTTAAATGTTCCTTCATAATATTTTGTTGAAAAACTTGCTGATCATGTATTTCATTTACAAATTTCCATGACGTCTTTTCATGTGTGTCTGCTCTTAGGCACAATTCCCAGTTGGTACATAGCATTACATTTTTGTTATATAGCTTAACGGTGAATTTTTTGCACATTTTGTGTTACAACCAGTTGATTTGGAGAGACTCCATTTAATACTTCATCAGAGAGCCGTGAGGCATGCTGTTTTAATATTTAAGAAAATTAATTTTAAATTTGCAAAGAATGGGGGAGGGGATGATATTTAATAGAAATACATCTATCACGCAAAGTACCGTGTATATGCATATTTGGTTTGCCTGTTGTTGATGTGAAATTCTTATTTGTTGTTAACTGAATGTACATACATTACATAACAGTTACTAGTTGTGTTGCATTCACTTGCATTTTAAATAGATTTAGATTCGTTATCTATCTGTCCGTCACTTTATCTATCTATCTATCTATCTATCTATCCATCTATCTATCTATATATCTGTCTATTTATCCATCCACCCATATACCTACCCACACACCCATCCACCCATCGATCCAACCATCCATCCATCCATCCAACCATACATTCATCCATCCATCCATCCATCTATCTATCTGAACCAGATAACGACTCAGGTGTGGTCACGAGGTTGATCTTCCCACATACATGCTCGAATATATTCAGTGCCCATGATTTCTTTCCATACAGGTTTTTGTTCAGGCTGACCGACTGCAAGAAAAAGAAAAGGAAGCAAGAATTGCATGGGAAGAATGGAGAGAAAGTCACAACCGTACAATCAAAGAACTGTATAAACTGGCTGACGAAATAGACAAACATGCAAAAAACAAGAAAATATCTGGAATTGCTGGCGCTTCTGCAGGGATAGTTGGTACTGGTCTTGCTGTCGGTGGAATCGTAGCTAGCTTTTTCACCTTTGGGGCAACACTTCCTCTTGTTGTAGCGGGAGCAGCGATGGGTATTGCCGGGGGAGGAGTCAGTTTTGGTGCGAATGTGGTTGACCATTTCTTGAAAAAAGGCCTGCTAAAAGATGCACAGAATGCTATTGAAAATACTAACCACCTTTCGAATGTGTTGGAAGCTAAGTTCCAGGAACTGGCCACCGAGTTCGACAGTTTTAAAACCCAAATTGCCACGTGTAAGCTATTAAGTTTTATAAACAAAATTCTCGCCAATTGGTTCAGCCGAAAAGCAGATTCAGTAGAATTTGTTAAATCGGGAAAAGTTGTAGAGAATGGGCTGCGCTCAGGAGAGGGCTCTGCTGTGGAGACTGGAATCAAAGCTCTAAGTGCTGGTCTTCATTTTGGTGGAGCAATGCTTAGTTTTATCACGGTGCCTATCGACCTATACACTCTGGTGAAAAGTTCCGTTGATATACATCGAGCCATGGGATCACCAGCTGGAGAAGAGGTTCGTAAACAGGCAAAGCAGCTGATGTTACAGGAGCATGTGCAAGACACATTTGAAGAAACTTTGGAAAGATACATTCGCCAAATGGTGGTGCCAGAAGATGAGAACTAGGTTCAGACCGATCAATTTTAGGGGACAAATGGTATTATGATTACAAATGTAACACTTGACAACAACTATGTTGTGCTTGGCGCCAAACGTTACATGTTTTGTTAAACGGGGCAGAAAGGAGGAAGCCCTTTTCTGGGGACATTTGACACATGAGTCCGCCCTGTCTTTATAGCATAATACACAAGGGGGTACACATAGGATTCATGGCCACATTTCAATAAAATTAGGACCGCTGGAAATAGATTCAACAAGTGCCATTATAAATACAAATGCAACACATGATAACAGTTATATTGTGTTTGGCGCCAAACTTCATATGTTTTTCAACACTGAACAGAAGAAGCAAGCCTGTTCAGAGATATTTATAATACACACAAGTCCGCCATGTCTTCATTGCATAATACCCAAAGGTGTACACGTAGGTTTTCATGACCACATTCCAATGATATTAAGACCTCAGGAAATATATGAACAGTGTCTATTGCCTTTGATTAAAGATGAAATAATTCAAATACATTTGACCTATAGTTGCCATATCAAATGATATAGTCATTGGTCTAAGCTTACAATATGTCCAGAGCTGAGGTGTTTACAGTTAGAGTATTTCCCCTCTGAGTCATCATCACACTGGCCTTCCAGTCCTATGATTATAATTGTAGAGTTACTGTACCATCAGCGAGAAGCGCTTCTTGAGCTCCTTACGCTTTGCAAAGTTGATACATAAATGGCCAAACACAAAAATGTGTAGCTTAATAGCAATAAGCAGGGGTTTATATGAATTCTCTTCACCATTATGAGCTTCACCAAAATTAAAATGTATTCAATTAGATTAGAGTGTGCACATAGACATAGACATATAATGGTACATGACAAGAGGTTAATTGTTATACTATACATCGACCACAAAAACAAAAGCATGTTGTCCTACTTTTGACGGAAAAAATAAACGCATTCATACAGCAGACATGCATCAGTATAAAACACACTGACAAAAGCATCTAGACTTGTACCTATTTTATGCTCTTAACAGTGCATTAGCACTGTGCAGCACTGGAAAATACGAAAAACATAATGGCACGTGCTACAAATATCACTCATACGCATATTAATGATCTCTTTAGTACTTGGTTCTGCAAAAATAAATTTCTTTGCACTCTTAAGGATTGTTTTAATGCCTAATGCTTACAAAACACCCAGCTTCATTGTATGAATACTATTATATGATGCAATTTTGTGTTGTATAATGATAAGGTATAAAATGACTTATTGCAAATATACATGTAGTAACATAATAAATTTAAATTCTTCTTTTTATTCTTTTTGAGTCTGTACTGATACAACTTGAATATTCAATGATTTGCATATAAAACATTATCTGTTACTTTCCAAGGGTAAGTCTAATAAGAATCATTAAAAAAATAGTGATTTTGCTTCAGTTATCCACAGAAAATTCTTTATTCAATTCGTTAGGAACTGTATATACATATATTTGTTGTGGATAAGTTTATTTATGCAAAAAGGGGATAAAATACCGATGCGAATTTGATATACAATTTGCAGCATAAAGTAGCAAATGCTTTTTATTTTATCATTATCATCATCATCATCATCATCATCATCATCTTTCTTGTTGGTTGGTCACTGAAGGCTCCTAGCAAAATCATTTTCTGAAGGAATCACTTGACATGAAAGAGAACAAATAGTGGTGTAGTGGGGAGGGTGGTGGCAGTGCTCCCTCTCCAGGGAGGATATTTTTGAAAATACACAAAATGGCTGTCTTTGGTGAATCTTTTGCCAGTTTATTTCGATATGTTCCAATTATCTTAATTAATGATGGGGAAGGGGTATACTAATTCAATAATATATTTTACAATTTCTTAATCAGACGCATTAATTTTCAACAGAACCTGAGCTACAGAGTAGTCCGCCCGACTTAGACATAAGAAATAAAGAAAAAAGGAGCACAAAAACTGTTTGATAGTATAAGCTGTTTTTAGCATGGGGATGAATAAGTGCAGACTGGCTCTGACTGGACGTTTTCCACTAACCAAATTATCTGATATTGGGCTCTGGTATCCGACTTTCAAAACTTTAGATACACCTGGTACTGATGGGCAAAATTTGATCACACTGGAAAAAAAACTTGCAAATATATGTCTGAACTTGATAAACATCTTGCATGTGCTACCCTTTTATTTAAAATTCCAGGAATTTTCTTTTATTTTATTAATAATAGCAATATATGCAATATGGACAAATATACTTCCATATGTATATAGGTTAGGCAGTGACAAGTTAGAGTATGGAGAGTAAAGAGTTTGGACTTCAGAATAGGGTAATGACTAATATGAAGTGGTTCTGGACAAAAAGACACAAATAGAATATAACTATTTCACACTTTACATTTATGACTGATTTGGCAGTACCCCTGCATGTTGTTTTACCTTGTAATTATCTCGATTTGGGCACAGATCCTTAGATAATAATGATTATCTTTTTGAAACCTTACTATGTTGTCCTGTCCTGCACTAAGCTACGGTGCCCAGCCCTGTCTTGTTTTACCATGTATATATCTCAGTGTCGGCAAACAGCCTTAGGCCATCATGATTATTGTTTTAAACCTGATTATGAATGGATGCACAATAACATCCTTTGGCCAATTCTCTAAATACAGGTCCATACCCTTACAGTGTCCAGGTATTCTTACTTTAATGCAGGCCCAGGCACCTCTGTATTTACCTCTGCAGCGTCTTCTTCAACTTAAATTCCCATAGTGTATATGTATATGCAACATTATCAATACCTGCGGGCTAACATGCTTGACCACCTAGCTACACTTGGATAATTTCTTGTTTAGATGTCTATTTAGATGACTTCCTTTGGGGAATCCTGGTATAACTGATTATTTTTTATTCAGCTCAAACTGAAAAAAGAAGGAAAAAAATGCATTGAGGCCAATCAGCCTTAGAAGTGAGCATTGCCTTTGATGTCTTTGACCCTTTGCGCCTTTGTGCCTTTTGCTGTACTCCGTAGTGGATGGTACATGTACATACTCCGTAAGTTCAGTTTCACTGTCCAAATCTGTACCAGACCATATTCTGATATCAACAACTTTGTTGCTAACAGAAGTTATAACGTGTTTCCGAGGTATGTATTGCAGCAAGGCCAGCGAATGCACCCCCAAAGTCTTTATTTTCGGTTTTCATGTTGTTGAGTCTTAAAATAGTTAAACTCAGGGTGAAGAGCTGCATGTTTGCTATTCAGTTTACGTACAGCAGCACTTAACTCTTTAACCTCGGAACGTAACACTTAAAGTACCTTCAAGATGCCATTTACTGGATCCATGTTTACGTTAATAGATGATACCAGAACCTCAGTGCCACTGGCCTGGTGGTCCACTGAAGCCTCTGAAACATTTTAACGAGGATGGAAGAGTTTGTCAATTCGTAGAAAGATTTTTTTTTTTGGGGGGGGGGGGAGGGGGCCAGTGTCGCACATCACACGCATATCGCTAATAGTTTCCATTTGCTTGCCAAAGAAAAGGACGCCGATAGGTATATTCCTCAATGTGATTTTTAACTCTGGTAAGCCTAGCGATTCAGATTTGTAAAAATAAAAAGCAAGTTTTAATGTGAGGTTTAGTTTCAAACTGAAATGCTGTCTTTTTATGTTTTAAGGTTTTCAAATCTAACCTTGGCTCTCTGTGTTTATCGTGCTACAGATCACTCCACACCAGACTTGGGACACATTGTAGGGCCCACATAATATTGGTTGAACATGACTCCTAGATTTTCTGCAATATTGTATGTTTGATAGTTCGTACTACGAAATTCCAAATAAGTGTTTAAAGCGTAGATTCTGGTGTGAATTATTACAAAGAGTTGATTAAGAATCATCTTTCCTACAATTCTGAATCCAAATACAAAAATATGAAACATTTCGGAGAACTGCTTATTAATTTGTTGTCTTCATTTTAGGAAGTTTGGTCTTTGCAGTCAACAGTCACAGTACTGCAGCTATGTTCATATAGAATATATACCAACACATATATACCCAATCCTATTTATTTTCCAAAGAACTTGGTATTTTCTGGGGAGTAAAATCACTGGGACATTTGTATTTAAGGTGTTTTTTCTCCATCTTGATAAGCATGTTGGGAAAACGAAAGTAGTAGATGCTTGAATAGTGCCAAAAGGGCAACCAAATCTTATTGGGTTGTGATGTGATAGATGAATACTTGACACGGCCACCAGAAACGACATATATACTGCTTCATCGTGCAATACGACTTTTGAAATATTCAATTTAAACCACTGTCGACCTTGAAAGCTTGAGACTGGGCTCCAGACAGGGATCTAAGAGATTCTTCCATGTTGGTATTCTCCAGCCCCTGTTCCGTGCATACCATTACATGTGTCAGACAGAAAATGTGTAAAATTTAAGCTTCAGTAAACGTTTAATGCAAATTAAATAAGATATTTAGTCTTAAATATTGCTATTGCTATATATAGATATAAACAGAACATTTTAGGTGTTTCAATCTCTAATCCAAGTAAAAAAGTTTAGTACAAAATGCTTTATAAGTAATTTATGCAACACATTAAGAAAGGAATAATTTATCAATGAGGTAGTTTATTAACTACACTATGATAGGCTACGTTGCAAATGTCTTTACGTGTAGTGTTTTGTTTTAAATTGGAGCTAATTTTAAATGCAGTAAGAATGATGTGTTGGCATGTATCTAAAGATATCTTTCAGTGCATTTGAATTAAGGGCAGTGGAAGTTAAAATGGCAGTTCTGGTGCACTTCACCAAAAAGTCTAATGTATGTAACTTTCTGTCAACGGGTCATTCATAATTCATATATATATATATATATATATATATATATATATATATATATATATATATATATATATATATATATATATATATATATATATATATATATATATATATATATATATATATATATATAATACAAACTATAAGTATCTTTATTGACCGAACACTTTGTCATTTCATGGTAAACATATTTATTTAAACTGGGTCACCTAAAGTTCGACGTGGTTAATCTATAGTGAGCTTGAATATGCAAGCAGCGTATCATTTCACATAAAAAGTTACATTTTTCTTTTGTTTTCTGCACTCCATTTGTAATAACCACGAAGATTAGTTCGCCGAAGCTATGTCACAGTGTGTCCTTGTATGCCTTGCATGAGTGAACTGGACATCGTGGGCAACGAAAGGGTAATAACAGACATCAGTTTCTTCTTGTTGCATCTCTTTGGCTTTGCACTTCCTTATTGACAAAACGACACCATTGTCGACCGAGACCGAAGACAGAGGTCGACAATGTTTCATGTGGGTTGACATTTGGTATCTTACACTGAAAGTGACAGACAAAATTCAGGGAGTTCCATACAGAACATTTCAGCTCAATTGTCCTGTTTCAATATATATATCGTATAGAGTGAATGTAGGCCTAACTCAGCATTTTCGCTGAGCTTTCTACAAGTACATAGAAATACGTCCAAGTAATACGGAACAGTCGGACGTAACAATATAGACTTGAATAACGGTCACTAACGACAGGTTTTGGTTTTGCATTAAAGTCTATTAAAAATTGACGAGATTAACTTTACTTTCACACTTTATATTACTATGGAAAAACACAATAATCCCGTATATTTCAAGAAAGCTACACACTCATATATATATAAATATATATATATATATATATATATATATATATATATATATATATATATATATATATATATATATATATATATATATATATATATATACACAATTGTGCGCACGCATGCGTAATGAAAAACAGACCACAGAGACCCACTTATCATCGGTCAGTTTCAGTTAAGCAAGCGAACTCGGCCATACTAGGTCAAATGTGTCTAGGGTAAAACAAACATAGCAACACTATTCATTCGGGAACACTGTATCTAAACTAAACACAAATACAGCATCAATGCCCACACAGAAACAACGTCCTTTGATAAAACGACTAAATGAGTCACAGTATGCACAGAGAGCTGACCTGCAGTCAGTGTTAAGCCACACATCAGTATGCTATCAATATGTTCGTTTCTTGTCTTGACAAAAGTGTGAGAAGAAAAAAAAAACGTACTGGATTTGTGTCTCTTTTGTCCAGAAAGGGTCTTCAGCGGGTAACTACTCATAACATGTTTCGGGGCCTTTACACATCCATGCCTTTCTGAGTCATGGCTCCCTGTCTAAGCTAAATATTCAGCAAGGCCAACCCACATAATGATAAAAAAAATATGAACGTGTCAAATGATGAACTAGCTAAATATGTGAAGTTTCGTTTCTAAATGCACAGCTTCAAAGAAGAATACCTGTCAAACAAAATATAATTACTAAATTTATATAGTACAAGTTCAGTTCAGAAAAATTTGATTCACCCGGAACCAGTATGTACCCTTTCTAGCTGGATAGCTTACCTTAGTTAAACACCTGCCACTGTATACCTGAAGTACATACAAACTTGGGCATTAGATTTAGTCCCAGTGATTGTAAAATAAACAGTTGCAGCTAGACCACCAAGTAAAATTTGTAGAGCGAGTCAGAAAAGCTTGAAAGTCATTAGTATTCAAGTTAAGAGAATCCAATGAAAATGTACTTTTTCTTAACCAGATATCAAGTACAATTAGGCAAGCTTGTAATTATCGTAAGCCACCGCTTACTACCTGACAGAAAACAAGCTAGCATAAAATATCTTAAAGGTACATAATTAAACAGAATGATGCTAAAAGATAAAATAAAGTAGCAAAAGAGGCAAGATTAAAATTTTAAAAATTATTAAGGCTAAACTTTCTTACTCTCTGGCTATTTTAAGCAAAATTTGTGGAAACGTACATTTTTTAATCCTCTTGAATCAAGTTTATTGTATATGAATTTGGTTCTAGATGCAAAGTCCTGAAATTTAGAACAAATACGACCAAATCTTAAAATATGTGACAAAAATGTATTATATCCAAAAGCTTCCGAAATATTACTCACCGGGAAAACATAGTTTCTTCTTCAAAGTTAAACTCATCTTTTTTGTTCTAGACTTGAATACAAAACATGTCATTAATAACCCGAATATCCAGGTGCAGTAACACATCTCTGAAACAATCTGAATGGTTATATTCCAAAGGGATATCTTTTGGGTAAATTTCTTCAGCAATTTCATTGATATTTTGTACATTTACACAGACTATGACATCAATATATCTTGCATTGTTCGATAAATTTGTAGCCATTTGAAAGTCCTTTTTCATCCATTTATCTATACACTTAAATTAAAAGCAGGTTAAATGTACATCTGCAAGTAACAGCGAGCACTTGCTACCCATTTGAATGCCTTTTATTTATTAATAAACCAACGGTCCACATCGGGCAAAAGTATTATCCAAAAGAAATTTTATAGCATCCATCAATGTTTCAGCAGTTAAAGTTTACCGTTACGTTTTGAGTATTTATTTTGTGACCAATATGCTTTCTTTGTGTATGAAATAATATCTATGTATGCTTTACCATTTTGTTTTAACATTTTGCTCATTAATTCTGAAACAGACTTTTTGTGTTCACCTATGGGTACATTTGTTTACAGTGTAGAAAAATCAAAACATTTGACATTTTTTATTTCTAAAACGGGAATATTGATCATAGGTTTTCAAATCCATGTAGTTTTCTGGAATAAGAGCTTAAATACCAACTTTAATTTCAAGCCTTTCTTTCTAGGCTTTTTGGCAGTTTCCCTACTCTGTCAAGTTCTTACGCCGATTTCGGACAATGTTTTGAATCAGGCTTTTGTGAAGGGTACGATCTGAAATCAAAAGTAATTCATTCTTACTCCCTACTTTTCCGGTTTCCAATGTGCCATTGGCATTTTTTTCATTTTCTTTTGTAATATCTCTGCTACTGTGAGGGCATCCTTTTTTCAAGACCGTCAAGCAAAACCATCACTTTTCACTTTTTTCTCTGAACTTGAATAATCTGTAGCTATTTCTCCTGCCATTGATACATGTGCTGTGTCTTAATACCTGCATGTACCCCCATAATACTGCCTTCATTGAAGTTTCTGTCTACAGGTAATGATAAAGGACTCCCAACGCCTGACTTGCATGGGACGTTGACATTCACTGGGCTGATATGCACAATTTCAAAAAGGAAATTCAGTATTGGCTTACTAAACAACAACGAGGGACGCTTTAAAGATGCATATGTACTCTTCCGAATAAATGGGGCAGCTGCTCTTGATTTGATTTGTTAAGTAAAATGTGTTGACATTAGACATGAACAGGAAGTCTGGAGGAGAGATAAGGAGCGTGGTCATTGTGTATAATAGTCATGATTATTATATGAAACTGCAATTACTGTCAGTACCTTTCAGTTCCTGATTCTTTTGAAATATACGTATCGCACTGTAGTAAGCTCCCACCCCATTTCTTTGAAAGTTGGAGTTGTGTTGTTCAGTGTAACTTGTAGGAGTGCCATATAGGAGCTAATTTCAAGGAGTAAGGTGGGTATGTGTGTTTTTTCCGTCTGTGCCATGCGCAGTTCTGTTGTTTTTTCTCAGCCTAAAGAAGTTTTGGATAGCTTTGCAGATCCTTTGCCGCGTGTGTTGTTCTGCTCCTCCCTCATCCCCTTTAGCCCCAGGACAGACAACTTTTTGGAGCACCTTCATGCACTCAACCTTTGCCATGACAAGGTAGTTTTGGTTAGAAGTCCGGACATAAATACTGATTATCACAAGCTTCCTTGACGGATTGGTTGCAAAGCTCTGACAACTGCTTTCAGTCGGTGCAGACCCACAAAGCCAGTTGCAGGTCTTGCTGTCTAAATTGGTTAAAGAACCTAGATGGAATGACGAATACAGTTTGTTCTATACTTACTATGAATATATTTAGCTGGTCAACATTTATGCTACACATTATTCCAACACTCGCATTTTAGTTGCTTTCAACCAGCTTTCAATCCAGTAAACTCAAGCTCTTGATTTGTTTCATTTAAGGTAGGGTATGTTAGGAGGTAAATATTTCGATTTGGTCGAGTGGATATGTGCACTTCCCATTTCAGCTAGGCGACGGGTGCCAAAGGTTGCAGGTTCGAGTCGCGCTCGTTCCAAACATGAAATATATATTTTTGACATTTCCTTAATGCTGGTGGATTTAAGTCCCCGATTCTGGAAATAAATGCCGACTCAGCAAATATACTGCATTACCGTGTTGATATGGCATTCGACTGGTTCCAAAGGTTGCAGGTTCGAGTCCCGCTCGTTCCGAACATGAAATAAATAAATATACAAAAATAAAACCTTGCATAAAAATTTTTATACAGGTCTGTTGTCAGTTTGGTGTTGATAGGAGATGCATCGCTTGATGAAATTTAAGAACTTGTATGGCATGTTCATTAGTCATGTTTATGTTTAAAACATGTTTATGTATACTCGTCAAGGTAAGGTGGCCCATAGTTTGTAAAGGCAATGTTTTAAAGAGTCTTCATCCCATATTTGAAAAAACGTGATAACCGTGATTTTATTTTACTTTAGATCGTTTCACACCTTTAAATTCCTGTTGTCGCCAGGTATACCTGTGCAGACAAAATCGAGAGCCGTTTTTGGTCATTTTTATCCAAAAATAACAAAACATTCAGAATTCGAATTTGTTTAACGAAATATGGGTCTATAGTTTAGAATTATCCTGCAAATTCGTGGTCATTTGCCACAAGTTTAAGGTTAAGCCATAATGGGCATTTTTTGTGAGTGTACACTACAAAGAGTGAAATATATGAAAATTGGCTTCCAAAATTTACGATGATGTATAAATATTAAATTTCAGCTTTTCTAAAATTAAAATTACACTTGTGCTAGGGAAAAATTTTGTTCACTTAAAAAAACCCACTTTGAATTAATATTTGATTTCTTTAATGAAAGTAATTACATTTAACACCTTGTTTATATATTTAACAGACAATGATTTACCCACCTGCCCGCTTCTTAGAATTTCCAATATTTTCCTACAAATCGTGCTACCGGTTAATGACACACAAAGTATATGTAAGTTTCATGTGCTTATCTTATACTTCTTGTTGAAAGTACTGTAACTTATTATTTTTCCGCTAAAATATTGCTATTTGATTCTATATTAATGAAAAACAAGATATATTATTCTTTTTGTAATTTTTAATAATTCAACAATTTGTAGCATGTTTTAAGTTGTTTTTGTTTTGGTCTTGTTGGTTTATCAAGTTCGTTTGTAGGTTCAATGAGCCAAGATACACGTGTAGCCAAGCTCTTGGACAAAAGAAAATATATAAAATAATCATTGAAGCATACCTTTTTACCGAGGATTCATTCTATTCTGGGACAGTGAGCGACTTCTCTTCCCACTTGTTGGCTTGTTTGTCCTTTGGATAGATTACTTGGTATGTTAGCTCTGTAGTGTTGTGGTTTCTCGTGTGGGTTTGTCGAAGATTTTGGCCAGGTTGGCTACAGTTTTTTTTTCCATTTTAGCTTCTGGTGGTTGCAAATGAATGTGGTTCTATTGGTGTTATAGCTGTTTCCCGAAAAGCTTGTCAGATTTACTTCCTGGTTTTGCCATTTCCACGGAGTTTGCTTAAGTTGACGTGCATTTTGTTAGCACTTTAGTGGGTGTTTTCCCTTCATATATTTTGATTTCAAAAATTGTAAAAACTTGTATACAACTTGTACAGTAGGTCCCAAAAGGAAAAGAAAGGATGCACAAAGAGCTTGATCCTGTGGGCGTGTTAATTCCCGGTAAAATGCGTCGAGCAGAAACTCCCAATTAGAGCTTTTGCATTTTCTGTTCTGCATGCAGATACCGAAAGACCAAGAAACTGGAGTGAAGCGTGTAGAGAAATTGCTATGACTCCAGACAAAAATCCTATGACAATTCCAGTATTGAAATATTGACTCGTTGAGTTCCTCCTAATAACACTTTGATGGAAAAACACGTGGAGTGGCAAAAAACAACTGTTATGCTTCTTTTACCAGCAAGGCCAACTTTGGGTGTGTACAGAAACGATTTGAAACTATTCGGTCCCAACAATCCTAGAGTACATCTTTTACCCATGATGTGACCAGTATTGCTGATACCATCCCTGGAACGAGAGCCATGGGACCAGATGTTGTCGGGCAAAATGAATCTTTTGCCTGCCAAGGAAAGCTAGTTTAAAAGTCTATAGCTTTGAATCTGATAATATGGAACAATCTGTCATGAAACAGGCTCAAATTGTTACTGTACTGACACTGAGGATATCAGTGTTGCTGCACATAATAGGGCAATGGATACTCCCTTGGTACATATAGATTGAGTCTTCATTCGGGACGTATATACAACATGCAAACTGTAAATGATCATTTTAAAAATCTGTTTCAAGGAAAAGGAATACAAAATCCCTAACCATACCTCCATCCTTAACCATAGCTCCACAGGCTGAATAAAGCAGGAAAAACACTATGGAGAGACAATATCATTCCTTAGGATATGTGACCATACACATCGTCTCCCCTTCTTTTCAGTGAGCCAATGTCATAATCTTGAAAAGCCAAAAAATGACAACAGATAATTTATAAGATAATGCTATCGATGCAGCATTTGCAATCAATAGCGAGAGGCCTGAGGCCCGATTCCTGACGTTTTGCACCACGTGACAGCTAAGATTACAATTGACTTGAAAGCTGCAACAGGTCATCCTGGGCATGTCAATCTTACTGATAAAGCTGCTGCTAACTGTGTTCGAGATTCTCTGTACCTGTTGCTTAAATGGATTTTTGGAAAATGGAACAATGATACATTTGTCCATACTGAGCATGGAGAATTGGCTGTTCCTGTCTAGGAGTACAAGGTTAATAATGAGAGGCCTCAATACAGCTCAGACAGTTCTGTACAATTTTTTCAAACAGTCGCAAAAATACTGTCAAGTGTCAAGCACATTGGCACAAGATTGAACATTCACCACGCAATAAGGAGCAAGGTCCTGATAGATTATTTTCGTTCGATAGGCGATCGTGTTTCCCATGTTCCCCATTCGGAAAATCGACACTAGCATGGCAAATTCACAAATTGACAGATATCTATCAAATGAAAATGTTTTTGTCACCCATTTGGTATATGGGCAATTGCAGCTGACAAACTCTATATTATGGTGGAAACACTAGATGAAAGACGTACATTTCACATAACCTGAGTGGCAACATTTCAAAAAGTACCACCACGCATATAAAACCAGTTATTCACTGAGATTGGCAAGAGTATGACTTTGCAGAAGATCCCTACGGAGCTTCTTGATATACCAGAAGGAAATGTACTTGCAAAGGAACCAAGACCAATGTTTACAAAGCCCCTAAATCCGAATGGCTCAACTCTGCACCAGGCAGCATTGACGCAGGAATGCATGAAACCAATATTTAGTATGGCTGATTTATATGTTACATTCTCAGTGCGCCAGACAGTATCTTATATGAGGCATTATTCTCAAAAGCTTGCACAAGTTATCGTATGTCTGGGGGGCTTTCATAGTGCTATGGTGTAGATGTCTGTTCTCGGTCAGTACTTTCAATACTCTGATCTGAGAGACATCTGGATTGTTAGTGCGCTATTTTCAGAAGTGGCATGCACAAAGATAATAGTTGGGAACATGTGGAATAGAGATGTGCGGGCATATAATATTAGCATGGAAGCTCTTTGGACAGTGCTCATGGAGTTTCACTCATGGCTACAATAGCTGTGAAGGTCATCAGTACAAGACCCTCTCCCTAGTGTCCATGCAATGTCAACTGCAGTCCTAGAACAGGATTATGGAAAGCTCTGGACAGCTATGAGAGACATGATCACCACAAAACACCTATAGAGAGGGATTTTGAAGCTTTTATACACTTTAACTCTGGGTATCCAACTTTTCTTTTCTGCAAACAGTTCGTTGACATAGTTTCTTTGCTGTTTACATTTATCAGAGTTGAGCAGGATGGTTCGTGGGATAGTCATTTGTCCAGTTTTAGACAAAAGCTGGAATGGATGCCTGTGTACAACCATGTCAATTATGTACGATGGGGGTTCCCATATGACATTGACATGGCAGAGCTACAGAACACTGCCTATCCTGTATATAATTAAGTCATAGATGGTAATTCTAATGCCAAGGAGACTGCCGGCCCTTTTAACCGAGTTCATACTGACCAGGCACCTCAGCATGTCAACAAAATTTGCAAATTGTCAGATGGCTTGGATGGAATAACGCATCAGCAGTCTGCATTATTTAGGTAGATGCTGATATGCTCTGACAGAGTGAATCATACAGACAGCTTGCATTCTTCAGTTGTAGGTATTGGTGATAGTTCGGACCAATTCTATAAAGACAATGCTCTAGGCTTGAAACGGATTAACGAGATGGGACGCCCTTTGTATTATAGTAGAAATTTTAATCCCTTTGTGCGTGAGTCGGAGCAGCATTTGATCATTTGTAACAATGACGTCGCCCCCACAGAATATAGTAAACAAATACTAGAGGACTTTTTGTCAAAGAGGTTAGGGCCAAACGCAACTTTGGCTTCTTCAGAGAGACAGAAAGGAAGACCTTTGCAAAAATGTATAAGATCAATATGCACACACACACACACACACACACACACACACACACACACCAACATGCCACACTAGCACTCTGAAGGCAAAAAGAAATACTATGAAACGGCTATTCAGCTGCCAAGCCTACTTCAGCATGAAATGGCACCTAAGCTTTGCCTCGATGTGCGCAGATCGTCATTAACATTTACATTGGCACTTTTAGTTTCACACCAGCACACATGCACTCTTATTTACTCATATTGAACAGATTTCGTTACGCATCATATTTCTGACTGAAAGACAGGATGTCACTTCTAAGCCATCTATTTATACCACATGACCAGCCAATGCAACAGAGAGTTTGCACACTTTTTTTACCCCTTTAAGTTTTTATATATTACCATCTGGTTAGCAAAATGAGAAACTGACGCTCGGTTTTCGATAGACAATTAAACCATCACAATTTGACTTTTCATGACAAAGAAACGATTGGAATTAAATTGCTTGTAAACCATGTTTTTAATGAGTAAAAATAATGTAGGTATGAGCGTCTTTTGACGTCATATGTTAGTTTTACTTTCATTTCAAGATTTTTGTTAACCTGTGTCTCATCAACAGTGACGATTGAAAATTGACATTCATGAAGGCAGAAAACAAGACAAAAAAAATTCGCCCTCTCTACCTCTGAATAACAGGCACCAGGATTTTTTTCCAAAAAAAATGTGCTTTTTAATGACGGGAAATTCAGATATTGCCCTATGGGCGTGGTTAACAAGTAGACTGCAGTATTTATGAAACACGTCGTGCCTCAGTGCCCAACGTCTCCAAATCCACGTGTTTGTGACTTTTGATGAGCACAAGCATCGACCTCTTTATCAATAAATGCTCCATCACGCAAGTAAGTGATGATCGTCTGTATATTTAATATCCTAAAGTTTATGCCAGGAGGGTCAGACGCAAGGATCCTTGACTGTGGCACTGTTCATTTTGAATTGTGTCACTTCGATATCCTTATATGGTTGCCTGGGATTTAGACACTGATAATTTCCCTCAATACAAAAAAAAAAGCATTTATTTCCTTTAATGTAGACAACATAGGGAAAAGACCTTGACAGTTGTCCTTCTTAGGTTTGGGCAAGGGTGCGTAAATCAGGACAAAACTTGTGTGTGTGTTTTTTTTTCAGGTTAAGAATTACAGTTTTTTTATCTCCTGGTCATCCACTCTCTGTCTCCCAACAATTTACTTCTGCAAATTCTCTAAAAGCGTTAATCAGATCCACTATAGCTTGGGTAGCTCTCGCCAAAGTTTCTTCAGATGGTTATGTTTCAGTGAATTTTGTATTTTTGTGACTTTTGGAAGAAAATCTTGAACAAATCCTCTTTTCAAAATCAACACACCTCGGCAACTGCTTCAAATATGCACATGGACCCTTGTGTGGAACCCAGACCTATCATTTGTTCATCAGATGCGGCTGCATTTTTTTTTCTCTTTTAAAACCAATTTTTGAGTATGGTATATATTTTCAACTCTTTTGCTGTGAGATATGAGTGATGTGAGAAACCTGTCTTATTGACCTACTAGTCGTGAACAGAATCCAGAGATTGGTCTCGCAGTTACATGGGGATACATGAACGGTGCCGCATTTTTGACTCACATCTCACAAGGGAACAGCACAGGATGGGATGACAACTCGTATATTATGGCTGGGCACCCATTTTACATATTCGATGCTGTACCTTTGGACAATGACTAATAATAGTGACCTCACTTGATTTAGGTATGCCAGTGAAGCATAATTTAATTATTAAAATCTGTTTACAAAGAAACCTGTCTTAAGGGACCACCACAAGACTTGTGAAAAAGTGATCATTTCTAACAGCTGGTCCCTTAAGGCAGGTAAAATTAAGCTAAAAGTGCAAATGCGGATTTTGAGAATGGTCCTTTAGCACAGGTGATTCTTTAGTAGAGATGCGCTTATAGACAGGTTCTACTTTACATAACAATGAAGTGAAAATCTTTGACAGCGCTAAACACTTTATTGAATAAACTTTAAGCTGTCCACCTCAAAGATTAAGTGTTATCATTGCCACTTTCCACTTTCCAAGAGAAGAGCAGGAAGGGAAATTTGGTGCTTAAAATGATCCAATTTAAACATAACACACACACACGTATGTATATATATATAAATATATATATATATATATATATATATATATATATATATATATATATATATATATATATATATATATATATATATATATGTATGTATGTATGTATGATATGAAATTGAGTCTGGTACTTCATAGAATGTGATAATGTTCCTTCCCATAAAGCTGATTGTAGATTTTTTTACCGATTCCCCGGGACAACTTTTGTGATTTACCTGCTTAAGGCTTTAACAAGGATACGCGTAGAGTAGATAATAACGGAAAGGTGTTGCTTTATTTATGCATTTTTTCAGGGTTGTATATTCAAGATAGCCTGAATGCAACCCCATCACTATGTATTCACTGTGTCTTGACTGACAGGTCTTACGTTACGCTCATCCGATTGACCTTGCAAGACCTAACGTGACTGTCTGACGATTGCCGAATTACGTATGTATTTTGGTTAGTTTAACGACACTTGCAAAAGCACTTTTGCTCAATTAAAATGGCATTCGCGAGCTACAAGCTGACGGTTTGTATTAAGAACAAGCCAGTCCTGCAGGTTTTTCAAAAAAAGACTATCGTGCTCACAACTGCGATAATGTTGATTAAATGGTTCATGATTTTAACCCTGTTGTATAAAGCAGGGAAACTCTCACTGAACATGACAAAAAGAAGGAAAAAAAACATAAACAATGACCGAATTATGCTGACAAAGGTCCTGAAACCAAGCCAATGGATAAACAATTGTCCACAGACCCAACATATTACACATTAAGGAAAGCCAATTATTACACAATAAAAGCTTACATTTTTGCAAAAAAAAAAAAAAAAAAAAAAACAACCCAGAATGTAGAAATAATATAATGTTCTTTTAACTAATATTTCTGGAAAAGATCCCAATGTCTATTTGGGACAGATAGAAGGAAGGGAAGACAATTGAAAGAGGAGAGATCCTGGCATAAAGATTCACCCTTACACGTTTTTCGCTTTCCCTTTGATATCATGTCGCATAATCTTTATTTGAAAAAATATTCCGAAACCAGAGGTCTCATCATTACTGAATAACCTGTCAAAATAGGATGAGTCTTTTTGTGCGTTATGTTTCAATATAAAGGACACATAATCATGTACTGCATAACAAACATTAAGGAACAAAAAGTTATGTGGCAAAGATAGCAAGGGGATTCTGTCCGGAGTCTGTTTTAAAATGGTTAAGAAAATATAATACCATATATATATATATATATATATGTGTGTGTGTGTGTGTATATATATATCTGTGTGTATATATATATATGTACATATATATTTATATATATATATATATATATATATATATATATATATATATATATATCATATGTTGCAAAATGAATTACAGATAAGATATACCCCAAACTGTAGAACAAGTAAACATACTTTAATGGTATTATTAAGAAGAGTTTTTCATTTCATTCTGTTTGTGTCAGTGACACCACAATGACACCATACCAAAGGACAGCTGTTATGATTACACGTAATAAAAGTTGAAAGTATATGTACCAGCTGTGTTATTTTTATCCAGAGTTTCTGAGAAACGTCCTAGAACACTGCCTTGTTTGGAAGTTTGCTTGCATATGCAGAGAACATGATTACTGACCCTCAGTTTACCATCAATATAAACGTCAAGTGATTGTACACACTGTCTTGGGTTATGTCGACACCATTGATTTCGAATTGAAGTCAATAGCTGACAACACAGAGTTAAAAGAAGAGAGAATTGTGACTTGAAATTTGTAAGGGATTGCTTTCATTTCGTTGGTGTTAAGCCATTTAGTACACATGTAACCAGCATATTTAATTGCGGATTTTTGACCCCTGAATATCTTTGTCACCAAAAAAAGAGGGTGTTTTTTTTCTTTTATAAATACAGATAAATGCATTATAAATCATAGTTACATACAAAGTAAATCAAATATCAGATAGTAGATAATGTCAGAAATCTGTTTTCTAAGCATAAGTGTACAGTAAATATTTGGTAAAGATTCTCACAGTCACACTTATTAGTAATCCACTTGTTATAGATTTGAATTACTCATACAGTGGAGAGAACCACAGTTAGCTTAAATAGCTGAATTTTTTCTTATTACCATATCGAACCTATTCAGCCACTGTCTATTTTGAAATGACAGTTCACAACGTTAACGGTGCATTAATAAAGACTCTTTAATTACTAGTAGAAGGTTTACTTGGTTAAAGTGGTCATTAGCTGAGTTATAACATTTAATTCTTTCAACAAAGATACTTCTTGCAACAACTGATAAAATGGAATTTCTAAACCTTGTTGTATCGCAGCTCCCTGCGGACCCAAGTACAATATGTTTCCACTCAATATTAAATAAAAGTGTTTCAAAGAACAAACTCCATACCCTTTGTATTCTTTGACATGAAAAAAGAAGATGTTCAGTTGATTCTTCATAATCACAGGAGCTATAGAACTTAGATATTTCTGAGTTCCATTTACACAACATATTACTACTGATGATAATGCCATTTAATAATTTGTAATTAGATTCAGCTAGTTTTTTTAACAATATTTTTTTAAAAATATGATTTTCTGCTGGTATACATTTGTCCAGTTAATCTCAAGATTGGCTAACTCATATTCTACTTTCCACTTATGTTGAAATGAAGGCTTTTTAAATTTCGTCTGAACTAATATGTCATAAAAATAGCAAGATTTTTCTGTCTTTAATATTACGAAGAACATTATCCTGAGAGAACAACAAATGTCTCTGTGGAATATTAATATAACAAGCTTTCTTTGTGTCAAAGTTTTTGGCAGCATTTCCAATGATCTTTTTAATAAGTAAGAACTCACATAACCAGTTGTGTTTGGTTGTGAGTTTGATTACAATAACTTGTGGGGTTAACCACTCATCTTTATCATCAAAAAGATCTTTTACATACACAAAACCACTTTTGATCCAATTACTAAAATATAGGCATTTACCCTTATTCATGAAACATTCATTTAGCCAGATTACTTGTGAAAAAAGTTTATGATCTGTAAATTTAAGAACATTTATTGTTTTTTTACATTTGTTAAATTCTTGGAAGATCTTTAGATAGAAATGGTTAATTTCATATAACTTTCTAACAGTCCTGTATTAGCTATGGAACAATACATGTATATCCAATCCTACTAACTCCATCGGATCTTCAAAAATAGCTTTCCAATTTCCATCTTGAAACAGTAATCTGTTGATCCATGCACATTTAAATGATGCAATTTTACTTTCAATATGAACCATATTTAGTCCACCTTCACTGGTGCATCCAATTAAGGTGTCCCTTTATATTCTGTCTCTTTCATTCCATATAAAGTTAAAAGGACACTGTTTACCTTTTTCATCACCTCTTCAGGTACTGAAAGAATACTAAAAGCATATGTGAGCTGTGATAAAGCTAATGTCTTAAGTATTAATATTTTCCCAAATAATGTTAACTTTCTGTTTTTCCAGTCTTTTAACAGTAGTTCCATTTTATTTATTCTGTTTAACCAGTTCTTTTCATGACATTCTTTCTTGTCATGTGCAATGTACATACCCAAGCATTTGATAGCTTTATTAGTGAAACGGCTACCATTCACCACAGTAGGATTATCTTTAAGAGAACCTAATAGAATCCCTTCAGTCTTTTCTAAGTTAAGGTTAGTCCCAGAAACATCACCAAATTCTTTTATTATGTCTGGTACATATGGAATAGCATCCACATCATTTAATAGAATTGTAGAGTCATCAGCATATTGTGAGATCTTGATTTCTCTTTTGTATATTTTATGGCCTTTCACATAATCATCATTTCTTATATTTATTGCCATTATTTCTACTACCATAATAAACAAGAGCGCTGAAATAGGGCATCCTTGTCGAATACCTCTACTAAGATTGATTTCTCTAGATAACCATCCATTGTTCTTAATTACTAATTTAGGATCCTTGTACAAGATCTTAATCCATTTTAAAAAAGTCTTGTCCAAAGTTAAATTTCACGAAATCTTTAGTCATGAATTCCCAATTAACCGTTTCAAATGCTTTTGGAAAATCTAAACATAACATGACGCCTTTCTTTTTGTATAACTCTGAGTAATCCTGAACATCTTGTATGAATCTTGCGTTGCGTCCAATGAATCGCTTTTTTATATTATGCTGTTTGATCAGTATGGATAATATTTGGTATAAGCTTCTTCAGCCTCCTAGACAAAGCAAAGGCAACTATCTTATAATCATAGTTCATTAGACTTATTGGTCTGTAATTCTTTAATAGAACTCTATCACCTTTTTTCGAAAATAAGAGCGAATACAGCTTTTTTTGAGGAATCAGGCAATTTACCTTCAATGAAAACTTCCCTTAGCATATGCATAAAAAGAGATTTAAGCACATGCCAGTATTTCTTATTAAAGTCTGGTGTCAGACCATCTAACCCTGGTGCTTTATTCCTTTTAAGCTAGTGAATCACTGTTGATATTTCATCTTCAGAAACATGAATATCACACAATTATTTCTCACGTTCAGACAAAGTTTTGTGAACATTCACTTGCTGTAAATATCTGTCCACATCAACTAGTGCACAATCTTTAGCATATAATTTTTCATAGAAGTTTGCTGCAGCATCAAGTATTTCACTGTCTTTATGCACTGTGAGATCATCATCGTTCAATCTCTGTATTACATTAAAACATTAATGCTTTTTCCTCAACCTCAAGAAGTATTTTGTGCTTTTTTCCCTTCTTCTGCCCAGTTTACCCTTGCTCGTATCTTTATACCATTTGCCTTTTCATCATATATGTTTTCCAGTTGTTCACTCAAGGTATTCTTTTTTATCAAGTAATGGCACACTGGCTGGCACTTCGTTTAGATGATTAAGTACATCATCCAACTCTTTCTGTAAAGCTTCTATTTTATTATTTTTGGCCTTAGCCTTTAATATGGAATAGCGTATCGTGAACTCTTTCAGTTCAATTTTAACTAGTTCCCAAAGTAGTCTTTTTGATTCTACATCTTTATACATATCCATAATATCAATTATCTTCTTCTCCATTTCCTGGCCATATTTTTCATCATCAAGCAAGGCAGCATTAAACTTCCAGTTGCCTTTGCCCCTTTCGTTTCCTACCATTTTAAAAGTTGTGATGACTGCTTCATGATCTGCACCCACTGCATGTTTGACCTTAGCACTTTTTCTGATCCAAAAAAGTTATTTGACACAAGTGTATAATCAAGCCTACTTTTAGTGCCAGATTTCTTATCATAAAAATCGAAGCCTCCTTTTATTGGATACAGTTTGGACCATGTATCATGTACTCTCAGTTTCTGCATCATCTCGTTTAGACTTTTTCTACTTTTGTCCCTTGACCCTGTATCAGGACTACGATCCATATCTCTTAAACAACAATTCAAATCACCTGCTATTATAATATTTTCATCATTTGCTGTAAATTATCTAGTCCATTTTGTTAACCGATCAAAGAACTCGTTTCTATTTTTTTCATCATTTGGGGCATAGGCATTAACCAACATTAATGTTTCTTCACCCAGTTCGACGTTTACAAGTAGCCTCCTACCATCATTACTCTTATGAACATTCAAAATTTTAACGTTTATTTTTTGTGACAAAAGAATGCTAACATCTCTGCTATGGCTTGAATCTGTAGTTGCATGAATTACATGACCCTTCCATCCAGCATCAAAATGTGGTTTTAGTTTTTTTCCGTACAATAGGCCTCTTGTAGGAAAATTTTATCTAAATTAGAGTTTTCGATCCATAAAAATATTTTCCTGCGTTTATGATGGTTATTAAGACCTCTTACATTCAATGTCATAATAGACAATTCAGATTTCGTCGTCATTATTTAAATATACAGAAGCAATGTAAAACAAACAGCAAAGAAAAAGCAAAGATGTGCATTGTGAAGTCCTACACCACATTCATCACATGGTTTTTAACTTTAGTAAAAACAGAAAAGTGCATAGCAAAGTGTATATCAAAGTCTTGTACTACATTTATCTCATATAGTTTTCTAACTTTGTAACAAAAGCACGGTGATGTCATAACGGAATAGGTAAGAAGGTTCTGCGGTCAGAAGAGGGTGTTGTTGTTGCATAATTGTAACACTAACATCTTCCGTCTATAACCTGAAAGGAAGTTGTTTATACACAAATATAAAGATATTATATCGAAGGGGCTTAAGAATGTTTCCTATATGAAGGCCTAAAATAGATTTTCTACATTTTAGCTTTGTTCAGGTTAAGAACGATTTTCATTTCTAGCCCTTTGTAATTAACCACTCACGAAGTGTGCCTAATTGGACCTGCCACGTTCTTTTCCTGTGGGTCATGGCAGTCAACTACTTCTTTGAGTAAGGTATGATAACAGGAAAGCGCATAATCAACATCAATAGATATTCCAGCCATGTGAAACGTAGCTTTGCCTAACTTCACAGTAAATTTACTTTAATAGTAGGATTGGAAGTTTTCGTATTTAATACCTCCTTTCGGAGATGTTGGCAGTTGTACTTGTAAAGGACCACGGAAATAAAATCTCTTATCCCCGGGTCAATACAAGTCGTTTCGACAACCGTATTTGAAGAGTTGGTAAGTGAAGCATCCATAAAGGTGGGTGTGGTACTTTGTAAGGAGATGAGAGACATTATAACATTATATAATTTAGAAGTGTCAAGAATATATATGAGGTCCACTTTTCCTTTATCATTATTTAGAAAATCAACATTTATATCGGACAGTCTTAGGAGAGTCATGTTGCTATCCTGCTCGACAGCAGTAGATATTTATCTCATTGTGTCTATAAGTTTGCCTCTCCAGTGCAGGAGGTAAACCAAAACTGACTCTGGCCCCTGATGGCATCATAACGTTTTTTCCCTTTAAATTTATCAAGCACCTTGACTGGAATTCATTTTCTAATTTCTGCTATAGAGTGTCGACATGCTATCGTTTACACAACATACGTGTTAGTTTAGCAACTCTGCCTAGTGTTGTTTTAACGCATTGATAGTGGCAAACTGAAAGCACACTCGTTGGCAGACTTAAAATGAATTGCTGGGTGACACTTTGTCTTGAAACTCAGTCATAGCATTAAGTTGTGCAATGAAAACTTCTACTCTTGGAGAACAGGTTGACCTCTAAATGAGCATGCAGTAACGTCGACAACAAAGTTACCAATAGATGCTATAATGACAAGTGTTTTTCTTTTTCTTAAAATACCGAACGTATGTCACCTATAATGTAGTATCCTATAACACGCTACCTTATCGGAAAGAACTTAAGGACAAAAATATGGGTCATGCTCCAATATATATATATGTATATATATTTTTATATATATATATATATATATATATATATATATATATATATATATATATATATATATGTATAAATATATATATATATATATATATGTATGTATTATTGATTTTGCAATGCATGTGCAGCGCATTACAAGTTTTAATGTCAAAATTTTACTAAATGTTTCATGCAAATTATGTTATTTAATTATCATTCCTTTGATGCTGGGTATTAATATGACATATATCATGTATAATATCATTCTCAATTCAGGTCTTCTAAAGACTTGCTGTATAACTGTCATTTTACATCATGCAAGTGCCTCGTGCTTTGCCCGGGTAGCAAATTAAGTTGACATCAAAAGAGCCATGTATAAAAGGGGAAAGAACATCCATTTTAAGCATGTTTCAACAAGTGCCCAAGTTACCTAATGCCTACAAAATGTGATCCGGATATTAAAGTGAATCGTGGCCCGTATTTTCAGCACTCTTTGCAATGTGCTTAGATGAAAATGAGCAAGGTTAACTGAACATAATCAAATGTACCCAAATTTGCACATGATTGTATTCGACCTCAAAATGCTAAGCACGTGGTCTTAAACTGTTTGTTAACAATCACGGTTTCCTCATGGTCAAGCTTGTAAATATTTTCTTGGTTAGGATTGGTAGACAGTGGGAAGCCCAAGAAATAATATACACAATGCATCAAAAAGCATATATCATATCATCATTGATGCTCTGAATTATATGCAAACTTTTATACTTTGGGTTTCATATTTTACAAACCCGCACGATCATCCCATTAAAACCCGCATTTATAAATTGTTGGGTGCGGTATTAACAATTTACAAAATGGCGACCAAGTCCGTGTTGGCTAGTCTCAATTATATATGTTAAAGAGGTAGTATCAAACGTATATCTGTGACTGGTGTTCAGGGAAGGTTAATATATGAATGAGCTTAATGTACAATATATAATGGGACCTTTCCAGTGTGTACATTACCTAAAGATGTAAAGACATGCCTTCAAGTTACCAGTTGTGGGCGGCAGTTGGCCCAGAATATGTACATTCATGTCCAAACGTACATTCCTTGTTATTAACAAAGTCAAAGGAATGCTAATTACAATTGGGACTCGAGTCCCGACGCATTTGACGATATATTAGGAGTTACATACTGTGGAGGAAATCTGAGTGGTGCCATATATTTAACATTGGTTGCTACGAATAATATATTACATTCTGTGCAAAAATATAATGCATAACTATGGAGGTGCATAAAAAGACCGCAGAAGCCAAGTTTAAGGTCCAGTGCAGGGTAAGAAAAAGTTGGCCTAGAATTGAGATAAAGCCGGATATGACAAAGAAGTCGCCAACAAGTGCATCCCAATATGCTCAATGTAAAAATAAGTGGAACAGGTCATTATTTTTTTCTCCAGAGTATATCATCAGCAAATTCGAAGCTGTAAATATATGTGCGGTAATTGCAAACACCACAGTTTTCTTTATCAATTTGTTACAAAAGACCATCGATAAAAATATGTGTTAAAAGATTTTGGAGACAGTGTCATTTATTATTTTTGATCGCATTCCACAACTTATTAAAGAGTCCTTTGTAACAGATCTTGGTAAAACTCTTTTAGTGCCTGAATTACTAATAAAGACTCGGGAGTGCTGATAATTAGTAATAATAATAATAATAATAATAACAATAATAATAATAATAATAATAATAATGATAATAATGATAATAATAATAATAATAATAATAATAATAATAATAATAATAATAACCCACCATGAAGTAAAACTTTACAGCACTCCGCAGTCATACTGTTTTTAAATCCAAACAGATGATCTAAAACGTAATTAGGGATCTGGACTCCTCGGCCTAGACCATAAGTTCGGCAAGCTCAGAAAAAGTAAAGTATAAAAAAAATATTACCGATATGGATGTAGATTTTTGATGAAAATCTCGCACACATAAGGAGAAAAACAATCCTTACTAGCCGTCGGAGATACCCCCCCCCCCCCCCATCCAAGTTACCTTCAAATTAATTTACCAACATGACTTACATTTACTACGGGACTACATTCAGGGTTTGATTTTAAACCTGTTTAAGTGAAAAATACGATAAATTTATGTCGACCTGTATGGGATTCGAACCCACTACCTTCGGCAAACTCGCCTAGCTAAGTTATCCTGAAAACTGACATTTTCTCTCACTGTTTAATATATTCAATGTACAAATTTTGATTAGTCCATGGAGGAAATAGAAATGTCTGACGCCTAAAAATTTTCATTAGGTACGCTCTTCCCATTAAATATAGAAACAGACGTAGAGCTCGAGGGGGATACTCCCTGACACTCTTTTCCTCGAGTGGAAGAATATGACTTTAAGATATGTTACTTATATTATGAGATACTGAATATAGGAGGGATATATCCATGTGTAAATATCAAGAGCTGTTTGCTTGAAGCGTAAATCAATATATTAGCAGGGGTATGCTCTTTTCAGGAAGCCGTCTTTTGCCTAATCCACCAAGCAATGCACTATTCATTGAATATCAATCAAAAGTAAAAGAAAAACAAAAAACAAAACACAAACAAACTGATCCAATTCAAAAGCAGACTGACCAGCCCTCTCATCATTGACCAAAGTATGCAACTTCATGAGATATTACCATTCCTTGAATTATATATTTTCATATGTTTCATATATGAGTGACTTGGTATATTATTTCAAATCGAAATGGTTGTTGCGTATGAGGTGGAGGAGTCCAAAGATAAATCTGTTCGTAAAGTTAATGACTGTCTTTACCGTTTAACTAGTCAAACAATATCTTTAAATTAGATAAAATACCAAACCTGTTTATACCGGAAGATGTTTCTATCTGACCAAATTGATGAGAACAAAATGCTTGTACCTTCTTCACTGTTCAGACAGCAAACTGACAATTCTTATGTAGAACACAATTGGGAACCTACTGTGAATTGGAACTGATACAATTTCGAAAGTCAGTAAATATTGGGTAAATGGACATGCGCATCAAAACATTTCAGGCCGAAAACGACATGAATCTGTAATGGCTGAAATCATTTTTTTTTTTTAATGGCCGAGTCAGTATCATTGAAAAAGTTTGTCCTGTTCTGTGTTCATTGAGTGGTGTTTTTTTTTTTTTTTGCCATCTAATATTTCACCCATCATGACATTTTGTACATGCTATTAAGTCTACCAAGGTTCTTGTGTTGGCATTATCACATTCAATATGTCATGTTCCTTGATAGTCTTTTGATTTGATCATGTTCTGGAGGGGGATAACTACAAGGATCCTTTTGTGACTTTATAGAAAGATAACTTAATTTACGTTTGGATCAAAATGTAAGGGTTGTGGTCTAATGATGGGATTACATACTTTTGGCAGTTTTAGAACTCGTATTTGACGTGGTAATTCTTTCGACTTTTTAACAACTGGCGTGAACATATTTTATTGAAACAATGGGAAAGAGGGCGAGGCCTATATCAATCCCTCTTGTGCACATAGGAGAGCTACAGACTTCATAGTACAATACATTATGAACATGGACATAATGGTTCGGTCGCGAGAACAACACATCACTAAGACAAATAGAACTACAGGGCCACACAGTATTGAGTATAGACACCACCCAAAACCACTGATAGAAGTATCAAAGATGGCTGAGGTACATCGCTAATAGGTAATAAAGGTTAGGCAAATATAAAAGAACTCTGACATCTCTACCCCCAAATCAGATAGATCTTTTGGAGCTTCTCCAAGTCTGCCTGTTGCTCTGATATAGTTTTGTACAACGTCAAAAATTGGTTCATGTTGTTGGTTAGTGCACGTTTTACAGCCGCATAACTAAGTGTGGATATGGAATGGGGCAGAAGGAATACTTTTACTGTATAAGGTATTCCGTTGCGTTATAAAAAAGTTGCATTTGCAGAAGAAATGAAAGGCGTCCTCGTTACCATTGCCACAGGCACACGCAGATGATTCTTTAAGACTATTCTTGAAGATATCAAAATTGAGCTTCTTGCATCCCATACGCAGGCGCGCATGGAACACAGCAAGTTTACGTTCATCTTTATAAGTTGACTCATTAACGCATTTACGACCCTGGTTAAGTATTTACTTGAATGCTATCAGATCTTCAGCATTTTGAGTGTCTAAGAATAAGCAGTTCTATGGTCACGACGGATGGGCAAGGAGTGGTCAAAGAGATTTATACGAGTTCGAAAAAGTAATAGTTTAGTGCCTCAGCTAAAATTGTAAACTGACTGTGAATTATTTTTAAACTTGACAAGCGTGCCAAGGTGTTATTTTTGCCTGCGTGGCATTATAAAATGGAAAATCTTTATAGCCGGGTGTTAAGTATCACTCGCAGCACCAGACAACGTAACATTTTCTCACCTAAATTGTTCAATTTTATTAACGTATTGATTGATAATGATAAATTAAACAGATTTGCTCATGCTGATAACGCCGACATTATCTGCACTAACAATGTAGGCCTATAACGCTGTTTTAAACATATACTAAGTACAGGCGAACCACAGAAATATCATTTTAGATTGAGTAAATCGAAATGCCTAAATGTTGGCCCACTAGTAAAAAAAAGTCTGTCTCTACCGAAAAGGCCTCTTGATGAAAAATGTATTGCTAAATCTGATTCTTTTTAAATCTTATGACTTATTTTCTAGCAATGTTCTTCATGATGCACATATCTGTGATAGGTTTGTTCCTGTTCATTGTTAAGGAAACATGTATTGATTGATTGGTGCTGGCTTTGAGTGGTCGGATTTACATACAGATGTTAAAGTGTACCTGGGACAGTGTGTTAGTAGACCGAGTCTATTTTACGGTATAAGGTAAAGTTATCTGAAATCACAGTGTGTCTGTACTTAGGTCAGTTGGAGGCATAAATGCTGAGTGTTATTTTCAATGAACAAGGTATCTCAGCACTCAGCTGTGCCGAAAGCACGTTGCATTTGGAAAGTTTTCAATTGAAACCTTCTGAGACCATTTCATTGACAGAATGGGTTTTGTGTGTGGAGTTGCGTCATAAGAATCTGTATATGGATTGTCTCACTTGATATGCAGCTAATGGTCATGTCCAGGGGGCACATTGAATGATAGACTACATAAATTTGGTCTTTTGCCCACTCGTATTGCACTCAGTCTGAGCTGGGTTAGAGTCTCGAAACCAACAGATAGCAGACGTCATTTCAGATTCCCTCATGTACCTTCTTGTAAGTGACACTTACAACGACAGATATTCTCTTAACTGCACACTGACTCCATTTATTTTGCAGGCTTTCTAATGCTTTCATTCCTTCAAAGGAGGGGCGGGGGGTGCATGGGACCAGAGCTCTTTGGGTCTTCTACCTGAGAAGCAGGGGAACTTCCTTCAAAGCAGGGGCTGTGACTTTTAGTCAAGACAGACAGCACAGCAAGTATGCTTGGGATGCATTTGATTATTTTCCCTGTTCTTTTGGTGATTATATGTTATAAAATTATATTTGTTTATATGCTACTTGGACCTATGTTGATTGGGCTACCTTCTATTACATTGTATTTTATTTTCTCGGCCCCTAGGGATTCTTTAACCGACAACATACATACATACATATATATACATACATACATACATACATACATAATACCTACATACATACAGACATACAGACATAAATACGTTTATTTGTATTGATAAAATAACTGGCCTAAATTAGAAGTGGTACGACTTATCAGGCTGGATGCCAGATACTCAATAGATTCCATGGTCACCGTGTAGATATGGAAACATTAGACATCATAGTTGTACAGTTGGATGGTGTTTTGCAAACATCCAAGACACTCGTAGTTTTTCTTCTGATGGTAAGTGATTCTTTACCTAGTTCTAGCAATATTAAGACCTGTTTTTGATACATAATCAATAAATATGTCACCCACTATGTATGTAGCGCATTACAGCTCATGTCGCAGCTGAGAAAATAGACATAAACGTGCTATCCAAGTTTGGCTTATCCTGCGGGTGGACATATTTGTCCTTGTAATACATGTACATGTACCACTCAGTCGTTCAGCAAGTTCTCACACAAGGTACTTTTGCACGAAACTTACACATGTCTTTCGTGGCTGTACAGGACATATCAAACAGGTCTATGACAAAATGTTTAATATCATATTCAATTAAAAATTGAAGTTTGTGAAACAAAACGGGGCTCAGTGAGATAAAGTAACTTTTAGGAGGGAGTTCTCATCCACATATGGTTATAAATGAGAGAGAGAGAGAGAGAGAGAGAGAGAGAGAGAGAGAGAGAGAGAGAGAGAGAGAGAGAGGCAGAGAGAGAGATTGTGTGTTTCATTATTGCTGTTGATTCTGATATGCGGCCTTGTAACCGCTACAAGTCAGAGATCATCCTGTCACAGATTCTGTGTACATTGCGAAACCAGTTGTTTTCCATTTTCTATCTGAAAACCTTTTGCAACAAAACTTTTTGCATTCTGTCATGTGAAAACTAGATAAGGTTTTTTCACGCCTATGGACCTTTGCACTTACGTTTTGGTCTCTTTTGGGTAAATACGAACTATAAATTTATATGTTTCAGCTATACATACCAAGGAACAGTGCCTTTGGTTGGAATTGACTTGGATTTGTTTCATTAGGACAACGGTTTGGATATGGTAATCACACTGTCTAATTTGTTCGATTAAAAGGAGGTGTTGGCACATTACTTGAAGATAATGCTTTTGATTGTAAAGTCCTCTAGACTTTTTCTCCAGTTTTAATCTTAGAGAGGGTTAAAACTTCATAAATTGTGACTAGCTTTGGATTTTTTATCCTAGAAATTGTGTATCTACCAAAGACAATCCAAATATACAGGGATCATTAAGTGGTTTATTAGAGTATGTTCTGATAAAGTCATTAACGTATGTGTCAGGTGGTTGGCTCATCCTTGTTGCTTCTTAAGTCATTAAGTCATCCAGGTGTGTTGATAAACAATATGTTAAAGTGTTGGTGTAGACATGAAAAAATATATTGGCGACAAGTAATGGATAGAAATTCACATCACTAAATATTTAAAGACATTATCTGCACGTATCAGTGCCAAACCGATGAAAACCAACCATGTGGAGCAGTAATTATGCTATTATCAACGTGTTGTCTAAACGGACCCTGCAAGACTCCATTCTATCGGGTGTATTATTTTTCTGGTCTCCTTGTTTACTTCTTAGTTAGTGATCAAAGGTAATGTTGATATATATTTTTTATACAAATAAACTCTGTGTAGCTACGTAAGACAAGGTAAATATGGGACGTACTTCAGAAATATATTGCCATTTCTCTTTCATCTCAGTCACCAAATGGGTGTGTTGATTTGTCTTGCTCCTGGTTGATTGCAGAACTTAGCATCTTGTGAAAAATTGAACTCAACATGGAGCACTGATCTTCTAATGTGACGCCAGACACTGCGTTGGACGCAAACAAGCCCTGAGTAAAAGTGGACCTGTTAGCTGGGACATGAGGCCGTCAGGCAGACCAAGATGGAGAAACTTTTGTCCAAACTGCATATCAAATTATGTCCAAACCAGACCCGAATGCATGATTTGTATACTATACTTGTAACTGCCTTTCTTGGTCGAGGCCACTGTTTTAGGTTTGAAAACGTGTTTCAGTTTCTCATTGTCTAAGCATGATTATCATAACATGCTTCAGTATGCTAGGACCCAGATGCTGCCATTGGCTGAGGTGATAATGATGAACTTTCTGCTTGGTGTCTCAGTCTAGGGGAACGTTCAAACTGTAATTTTACTTCTCTCACTGTGAATAAATCGTGTCAAAGGTCAAGTGTAATAATGACAACAGAGAACATGGTCTGCTTTGGGGTCAAGCATATTAAAATGCAAGGCGTTAATACTGTATCTGCAGTATAAATGTTCAGCTCTAACCATGTCATGGTAATGGGGATGTATGTAAAGTGCAAATTCTCTGCATGGAAATGTGTCACAAGTACGCAGTGCAAGCTACTGTGCTAACAATAAGTACCCACTGCAGTGTAAAGCAGCAATCAACTATCTCCACATATATCATCAGCAGCTGCTGCAGCTTCTCTGAAGCAGCCGAACTCTGTGAGGGTTGAGCCCAAGCAAAAACGAACATGTTCGATACATGATGCTTCCAAATATAATTTTTTTTTCTTTCAATTCAATGGCACAATAAATGAAGGGACTTGAATGATCATGTGTTTTTATTTTCCTGAATGATTATGTGTTTGTATTTGTTCCCATAAAATGTATCTGTGTATCGTTTATTGCTGCATTACCACCATTTTTTTTTGTCGTGAGATAAACGTTGAGAAACGTCCATAGACCAGCTTGTTAAAGATTTGAATTTTCCTATTAAATTGCAAACGTAGTATGAAGCAAACTAGATTTTATAATGCTTGTGGCAGATTAACCGATATCTTAGCTAAATCTTCAATAAAGGGAATGTCGCTACCGTAGATGTAGCAGTTTTATCATCACGACTATGAAACTTATCGGATTACAGAACAAGCACTGAAGTCACTCACTATTTTGGCTATAACTGGCAATGATTGTTCAAAAACTTGTTTTGGAATTTGGCTCTCAGTGCGAAAAGAAACGTGACAAGACGCACCTGTCTCCACATTCATAGCATGGCCCACAGATTTGCTTGTGTCACATGACACCGATTTATTTATTTTTAACCTAATTTAATTTTTAATGATTTGAAGCCCAATGAATTGCCCATGTTCGGCTTCCTTTTAATATTAATCTTTGGAATATGCAACATTGTTCTACAATCATGACTTATTGTGCTTATCCCAATTCAAAGATCTTTAATTTTGAAAGTTAACATGACCCAAAGGCAATCCTATTGTATTCTCAATGTACATCATATGATGCTGTGCGTTCCGTTTCAGCACGGGATTGAATCTCTGGCTTTTGAAAGTGCAATGCATTTGAAAATGTTCAAGAAATCAGAATGCCAAATCTTCTCTCCTTGCTGGATACATATATTGCAAGTGTTATTTGTGCATGGGGGAGGGGGGGGTCAAGGCCACGAGAAACTACACATGGGCCTCTGAGACTCACAATAAAAATAGCTTAATTCTATTGGATATCATTGGCGGTGGCTTGTAACTAAAATAAGGCTAAAACTGTGCAGATGTCAGGATTATCTGGCGGAAATTTTCAATGCATAAAATTATGAGACTCTTGTAGTTGATTGAAATCATTCCACAGGCCTGGTCGGTGAAGGCAGAAGTGCAATGCGCATTTAAAGGTCCAAATCTCCAACTAGAGAAGTACATTTAACAGTATCTTTAAACGAGGCTGTGTAGCTGCACCTCATGATATCTTAATGCAATCATAGGTACTTACACAAGTTACACGCCAATTTGCTGCTTATAACGTTTCAGTTAAAGGTCCAACAGGCAAAAATCACGAAATTTAGAAACCGTGAAAATGTAGGTATTTGCTTTAGATATATATATATATATATATATATATATATATATATATGTATCCAAATCAGTTTTATCGGAATAAAATTAATGATGGGGCAGGATTATTTCTAACTGGTTTTGTATCTGTCTCTATCTCTCTCTCTCTCGCTCTATCTATCTATCTATCTATCTATCTATCTATCTATCTATCTATCCATCCATCCATCCATCCATCCATCCATCCATCCATCCATCTATCTATCTATCTATCTGTCTGTCAGTCTATGTATGTATGTATGTATCTATCTGTCTGTCTGTCTATCTATCTATCTATCTATCTATATATATATCTATCTATCTATCCATGCATCCATCCATCTATTTATCTCTCTCTCTATCTGTTTATCTGAGCTGGATGATGATTATGGTGTGGTTATTAGGTTGAGTTGCTAATACTAATGCTGCAATATGATCAGTTTCGATTATCGGTTTTCATGATTTCTTTTGTTCAGGCTGATGCACTGCAAGAAAAGAAGAATGTAGTAAAAAGGCATGGGAAGAATGGAGAGAAAGTCACAACCGTCCAATCAAAGAACAGTATAAACTGGCTGACGAAATAGACATACATGCAAAAAACAACAAAATATCTGGAATTGGTGGAGCTTCTCCTGGAATTGTCAGTACTAGTTTTGCTGTTCGTGGGTTCATAGCTGACTTTTTCACGTTTGGTGCAACGATTCCTCTTGTCGTTGCAGGGGCAGCGATGGGTATGGCAGGGGGAGGAGTCATTATTGGTGCGGGTGTGGGTGACCATTTCCTACAGAAATGCCAGCTTAAAGATGCAAAGGATGCTAACAAAAATACTGATTACCATATGAATGTTATGGACAGTAAATTCCAAAAATTGGTAGCCGATTAAAACAGTTTAAGAGCAAAAATTACAACCAAGTACAGCCCAAGAGAAGATACGGAAGAAAGGGTTAAAGCTGAAAAGTTTGTGTCGAGAGCGGTAGACACATGGGTTGGATTTGCGACAGCTCCTGACGGGTTCAAGATTGCTGGAGCCGCAGAGATAGCTGGGGATGCTGGATTGAGAGCTCTTGGTATTAATACAAAGGGTCTCAATATTGTCGGAGCAGTTCTGAGTGTTGCCACGCCATTGATTTATATCGAGCCAAATGATCAATGGATGGAGAAGGGGTTCGCTTAAAGGTAAAGGAGATGGAGTCACAGGAGCTTGCAAATATTCATTTGAAAAAAAAAACTTTGGATAAAACATTTACAAACTGGTGGATGCTGAATATAAGAACGAGGTTCAGAACAATCAATTTCAGCTGGCCAGTGGCATAATAAAATAAAGGCAACACTTGAGAACAATTACGTTGTGTTTGGCAGAAAAAAATCATAGGTTTTGCAACACGGTACAGAGAGGAGGCAACTGTTTGGGATATTTGCATACTGGTGCACCCTACATTTATAGCATAATACCCAGAGGTATATACATGCGTTTTTATGACCATATTCTAATGATATTAAGACCTGTGGAAATGAACTGTGTTCGTGGTGTATGACTAAAAATGGTTTATTTGGAATACATGTAATACCTAGCTGTCATATCAAATGGTGTGGTCCGTTGGCCAAGTTGGCCTTGTGGTGTGATAAATGGTGTCTGTTAAGGGTTTGTGCTGGACTCAGTGTTCTTTTTTTATTATTTGTAATTAAAATGAATAACATGCTCAAATCTGTGTATGAAAACCTCCAGACAAATTAATGTGTTTTATCTGTATCATGAATAATTATCAGAGCAAACTCATTTTTGTAAATTTTGTCCGAACGATCTTTCTTTCCAGTGTCATCGTATGCCATTTTTCGTAGTCAGGATGTTTAAAAAAGCTTAGGAAAAGTGAGTAGAGGCATAAGGTTTTGTTTACAATGACAATCACTTCCTTTATCACGATATGCCCAACAATGCTAAGGTGTTCACAGTAAGAGCATTTGATATCAAAGCTTACAGTATGGTTCATCATATTGGCCTTTCAGTTATGTGGTATGTAATTAAAAGGTGAGTTCAAACTTGTACCATAACTGAAGAATAATTGTTGAGCGCCTAACAGTTCACGATGTTGATACATGAATGGCCAAACACCAGAAATATCTAACTTAATGGCAATAACGATGTGTTTGTATGCAACTTTCTTGATCATTTTGAGCTTCACAAAAATTAAAATGTATGCTTTTAGATCAGCTGATCAGAGTGTCACATACTCAGAGGTTATCTCACGGCTAAATCAGTATCCTATCCGATACAGTTCCACGGAGAGCCTGTATCCTCCAGAGACCCGAAGGGTTAAAGGAGGACACAGCTCGAGGGGGAACTATACAGGGTAGGTTACTGATTTAGCCACGGGATGATCTTTGTATCCTAAATGTATATCTAATACAAAGAGAAACTTAACAAACCTAGTTCTGTAAGCCCATGTACCGTTTCAAGACTATAAAGTCCGATATTCTAAGAGCAAAGTCCTATTCCGTACCATTCGCTGAAAAACTGTATTGTTCTAAATCATAATAGCAAATTTATTCATGAAAGGAACAAATCATATTCATAAAATTTGAAATTTAGAAGAAAGTTTTAGGCATTATTAGCCTTTAAAAAATCGGGTCATCAGCGGGGAACCAGCGCAAGACTTGTTTCGGTGCCATTAATCCCCGGACAAGTCATTCTGCTAACTGGCGGCACCATGTTTGCATTTCCAATACAAACATCCCCAGCTGATGTATTACGGAATAAAGCGAATATGATGTTCCTTAGTTAATAGGCCTACTTAAAAACGAAGCCTACATGACATAAATATGATGAAACTACACCTAACACTCATGATTAGGCCTAGCAAAATTGAATAATAAAATAATAAACCATCCCACACTTACCTACAGCGCCTGGTTTTACAACCGACCCGACGAGGCCTACCTGGCGGAGTGATCAGATCAAACTGATTAAACCAGCTCTTCAACTTCAAGTAAAACGCAAATATAACGACGTGACGTAAAATAGTCATGCTATTAATTGCGTCACACCTGAAAACTGGTCAGATCTTCGTTGTCCCATTTCAGCAATAAAAATAGGCCTATTTATTATACACTCGCTGTATTTCACAGCCGATGAAATCGCTACTAATGGGTAGTTCTGTATTAATAACGAATCAATTACATAAGATTTAATGTATTTTTTTTTTAAATTCTAGGTTAAAAGAGCCAAATGAATTAACAAACGGGTCATTAGTGGGAAACCTTGAACTGAAATTTCCGTCATGAGGCATGTTAACTCTCAATCTCGAATCGTCTAAGATGCATTACGGGTTGGGCGATGGGGGTACTGTACCTTTTGGAGCAACTATTCATGTATTCATGTACCTTTTTTCTTTCATATCTTAACTAAAACCTTACTAATTATATCTGAAATCTAAACACATGAGCAGTTCTAATTGCTAAGTAAAGCTAGGAAATACATTAGCCATAATTACACGCAAATTGCAAATGCAGCATTTCCTGGGATTATTTAAGATGCTACATACCTATTCAGTAGCCGAAACATATATTTCTTGTTCATAATTTTGTTTGAGAACAGTCCACCTCCCCTTCACCTTCAGGAAGAAATAAGCCTAAACTACTGTCCTGTCAAGTCATGCATATTGTGCGGCACGCATCCTTGCAACGTGAGTGACGTCATGGCGCAAAACGTCATAAGAGTAGATGTTAACGCAAATTTAGAACGTGAGGGATATACTGACTTTCAATGTTCTTATAATGGGGAGAATGTATTTCCCTTGGGAAGATACTGCCTGTTGCTAGCATAACATTTTCCATGTATTCTAAGTGGACAGTCTCAGTATCTTCCCTAATTTTGGTATTGGCATGTCCCTTGAAAGACACTGTATGCTACCGGACTAAAAATGCAGTATGAGGGCCGTTTAAGTGTCTATATTTAGGATACATATAAATATATAATGAGATATGACTGGAGGTAAATTGCTACATTGTACAGTGACCACAAAACAAAAGCAGGTAGTCGTACACTGCACAAAAGGTATCATTAATAAACAATGAACCTGTATTAGTAGGCAAAACACTGACAAAAGCATCCCAACTTGTATCTGTGTTATGCTCTAAAGAGGGTGTTTGCGCTGTGCACTAATTGCAAAAGAAAACATAAGCATGTTGCACAACAAATACCAATCAAACGCATCAATGTGTGCTGTAGTGCTTTGTTTTGCACTACTACATTACTTTTGCATTCTTAACGAGTTTTAATGCCATATACATTCAGAGCAAATTGGCTTCATGATTTGGATATTATCGTATAGTGTACTTCTTGTTTACGTTATATAGGGATCATAGTAATTTATAGTCAATAAAGTAACATGATATATTTCATTTCTGCACTTCAATCTTGTTCAGTCGTTACTGGTGCAATCTGAATATTCAATAATTGTCATATAATACAAATATGCTACTTCACAAGGGTATCTCAAACAGGAGGCAGTAAAACAGATGAGATTTTGCTTCATTTATCAACAGAATTCTGTATTTAATTCGTTCGGAACTCTTTGTACATGTATACATATTGGTGATGGATGAGTCTATGCATACAACAGGGAGATAAAATACCGGTGAGAATTTGAAATAAAATCTGCAGCCCAAAGTATTGAATGGGAAAGAGGGTGGTGGCGGTGACCCCTCTTTTAATAGGATACTTTTGAAAGCTGACACAAAATTAATGTATTTTAGTAAAAGTTTTGCAGTTTATTTCGATATGTTCCGTTCCTTTAAATTTATAAGGCGAAAGTGAACTGTACTTTACTAATCCAATGATATACTTACTTAACAACGTCTTAATCTGACTCGGATACATTGTTTTCAGCTGGGTCTGAGCCGCAGGGTAGTCTATCCTGAAATAAAAAAAATAAAATGAAATGAGGAAAACATGCAAAAAAAAAACCTATATGAAAAGATAAGCTGTTTTCAGCATGAGGATGAAGTGTAGACTGGATCCGACTGGAGGTTTTTTCACTGACCAAATTCATGCAAATTAGACTCAGTCATCGGACATTCACAACTTTGAATATACGTGGTACTGACAGGCTACATTTGACCATGCTAAAAAATGTCAATCTTTGTCTCAATATAATAAACATATTGCATGTGTTATTATTTCATTTGAAAATCCGCAATATATTTAATTTATAGAACAATTTCATAATTTTCATTTATGTCTGATAATACACTCCTTGCGTGTATGTTATTTTACTATTCCTTTATCTCAGTGTCAGCAAAGAGACTTACATCCTCATAACAATCGCTTCAAAAACTTCATGGGAAATAGTATCTTAGCTTCTCCTGCACTACTGTACCTTGCCCTGTCCTATCTTATTATTTTCTATTACAAGGGTGGATGAGAGGCTACATGGGTTGTTGTATCTACTCCACACAGTAGGTCTACGGACTTTTTGCCCATAACCACTGCCTGGTAGTCATTACCCTATTCCGCAGTACGAACTCTTTACTCTCCACAAGCTAGCCTGCCACTGTCTAACCTATATACATATCAATGTACTATTGTTCAGATTGCACACGCTCTTCTGTAAAATTTCCACATAAGCAGTTCTAGCCCAAATGAATTAAAGGGTGTTCAGTGGGTAACTATTCAGGACGACTTTCGAAGCCTGTACCCGTGTATGTTTTTTTGAGTAGCGGCTCCTTGTCTCAGCTAAATATTCATTTGTGGCAAATGATGGATTAGCTTAATATGCGAATTCTTGCTTTTAATGCAGAGCTTCATTATGAATGAAGAATAGCTGTCAATCCAAACGTACCTACTAAATTTGCATAGTACAAGTTCAGATAAGAACAATTTGACTTACCCCTGAACCAGTTTGTAGCCTTTCTAGCTGGATAGCTTATCTTAGTTAACCACCTATTAGTGAATAACTGAAGTAGAAGCAAACTAGGACATTATTTGCAGTCCCAGTGATTGCAAAATAGACACTTGCATCTAGATTACTTGTACAGACCGAGGGAAATCCCAACAAGTACGGCAAAAATGGACATCCAGCGCCAGAGTTCTCAAACAAACGCCATCATGACACCTACTCTCCACTTGAAAAGTATCCAAACTACAAACCTCCATTTCGAGGCCAACCCTGTGTCAATATTTCAACATAATGGGTCAGGTTTGTGGCATTTGAGTGAATACTGTCAAATTTGATTTTTTTTGACATTGAGTAAATTTGCACCAAGGCATGTCAAAAAAATAAAATAAAAAACGTGTATGTAGGTATGCTTTTATATCATTTTTTGTGACACTGTGCAAAAGAATGTGCTGGTAATAACCCCATATTTCATCATAGTTGCCAAGTCGATTCTTTCTGTCCTGCAGTCAGTTGTTAAATATTCTGTGGTGTGCTGGTCTTGGTGGAGACTTGCCACGCTGTTACCGGTGGGATTGCAGCGACCACTACCTCCTGGAGGATGTGTATCTGCTTTGAGTGTGATGTGATTGCTACTCCTGTTGCGCTGATTGAGAACGGATGCACAATAACATCCTTTAGCCAATTCTTCAAATTAAGGTAAGTATCCTTACCAATGATATGTATTCTCACTTTAAATGGGGCCCAGCACTGCTTGTATGCACCTCTGCAACGTCTTCCTCAACTTAAACTCCCATACTCCTTAGATATGCAGCAACATCTGTGCCTTTGTGCTGACATGTGAGACCACCAATATACACGTCCATCCTAATTTTGCTTGGATGCAATGCCTGGATAGCTACCTTTCGGTAATCATGGTACAACTGATTTCTTTTTCATGCAGCTGAAATTGGGAATTTGTCATTGAGGACAATCAGCCTTAGTATTAAGCATTCTCTTTGATTTCTTTATTTCGCTTTGCCTGTAGTGAAATATACATACCCCTAAAGTTAGTATCACTGTCTACTTCTTTGCAAGATCACATTCTGATATCGAGAATTAGCTGTTGACAGAAGTTATTAAGTTGTTTATTATATGTGTGAGCATTGGAGCAAGGCCAGCGATTGCATCTCTAAAGTCTTCATTTTCGCTTTTCATTTTGTCGAGACGAGTCTTTTAATGGTTAAGCACTAATTGAAGAGCTGCATGTTTGCTACTCACATTACAAAAGGCAGTACTTAAGTCTTCAATATCGGAACATAACACCTGAAGTGCATTCAAGATGTCACTTAATCGATCGATGTTTAACGTCATCAGATGATGCCGGAGCCTCATAATCACTGGACTCGTGTTCTTCGGCGGCCGCTGAAACATTTTACCCGCAATAGAAGAGTTTATCAATTCATATAAAGTTTTTAGTTGGGAACACTGTCACCCATCACACACATATCAAGAATAAATTTCTTTTTTGCTCGCCAAAAAATAGCATGTTGGTGTTGGTAGTTCTCGATATGATTTTGAACTCCAGTAAGCCCGAAAATTTCAAGAGGTAAAAATGGAACAACTTTTCATGTGATTTAGTTTCAAACTTTAATCCTGTCTTTTTATGGTATAGGGTTTTCAAATCTAACTTCATCTTTGTGTTTGTATGGTACTAAAAATTGCTGCACACCAGAATTCCGCGTTTCGGGAAGCACAAAATATTTGATGATCACGTCACCTAGTTCTTCTGCAAAAATATATATTGCATAGTTAGGACTACTAAATCCCAAGCAAGTACTTGAAACATTGGATTCTGGTGTGGAATAATTACGAAAAGTTGTCTAGGAAGCAGCTTTCCTTCAATCCAAATAAATAAAAAGGGTAAAACATGTCAAGAATTTGTTCCCATATTCAGGAATATTGGTCTTTGGAGTGAACAACCACAGTGCTGCAGCTATACGCACGCAGAATACAAAACAACACATAAATGTCCAGCCTTAAGTTTCCCAAAAACTCGGTAAATTTTGGGGAGTACAATCAAGATAAGATTCCACAGACGTGTACGTATGCATATGCGTATCTGACACGACATAAATGGAAACAGCAATATCTACATCAGTCACCCCATGTGTAAGTAAACGTCAGTGTTTACAGATGTTCCGTATCCTTGTCCGACTTCAGTAATCGCTACATGTAGCGATTCAAAATACATCTGCATACAAGACGGATAGGAATACGGTCTATGCATAAGTTCACCAAGCGGGGAAACCCCAGCGGAGATTCCGATGTCAGAGCCAGGCGCGCACAGGTTTCTGGGTAATTTGCGGGCCACTCAGTCTTACCGCACGGGCTACAGCGCTACTGAATACAGCAAGTGACGAGGAGTGAAACACACGCCATGATTTCTTCAAAAAAGACATAATCTAGGGTGGCTGAAAAAGTATTTGAAAGACAAAGGAATATCAGTTGATGGAAGGATTAAAGTGGCACTTTCAGTTTTGATATTTGTCAGTTTGACCGTTGACGTTTCTTCCTCCTGGTATCCACTACACAACAGTCAGTGGTGGTTTACCATGATAATACGCCTTGTCACTCAACGTTCTAACTATCAATGCATTCCGTACTCCCTCCTCCAACGATTTACAATGGTAAACTTCTATACACCTCCTGTATTTGGTCCATTTCCTGCTTTTCTGTTCATGTTGACACGGACAAGATTAGTGTCGGCCAGCATGCATTATCGTGACCACTTTTGAGAAGGTGCACAGCGCGCCATCTGGTAGCAAAAAATCAGCCCACATGCCTCGCTTTGGTGAACCCATGATATTGCTGGATCACCAAGTGTTCTGCTCGCATCAGCATCATTACTTTGCCAACAGTGCAAAAAAAATGGGACGTTCAAAGTTTACTATGAGAACAGAGGAGGTGGAAAATCTCCCAGAGCTTGTGAAGAGCCACATTTGTCTCTTTGATCCTAGATCTGCGAATCATAGAGATGCCCAAATACTAGGATAAGTACTAGTGTGTCCCAGATCACGGAAAAGAGGTCATGGATGATGAGTATAAACTTTTTCGATCCTTTTGATTTTCCAAGTTTAAAAGTTTGTCGTCATATGGAGTTGATAACCTATGTGAGTAATAATGATAAAACTGATGTCATTTATACAAATGAATCGAAGCTCGTAATGATGAAAATTATATAGTAATTACCCACACACTTAGGGTCCATGTGTTAATATTGGTGAAACGTTCTTATATCCTGTACACTAAATGCGATAATACCATAAACATACTGATAGATATTACAACTAGTGACTGATGAAGACTGAGTATGAACCTTGCATGCATGTATGTATGTATGTGTGCATGTATGTATGTATTGATGTATGCATACATGTATGCATGCATGTATATATGTATGTGATTGTAGGTATAAGTATGCCTAAAAGTATGGCTTATTGAAAATGAAATAAGATTTATGTCATTTTGCAACATATTTCAGCTAAAAAATGGAAGCAAAATGGATAAATTTGAGAGACAGATATGTACGGCAAAGAAAAATAGTAAAGAACGAAAAAGTGGAGATGCTGCTAAAAAGGCTACAGAGTGGAAGTTTAGGGATCAAATGTCTTTCTTATATCCTTATATATAATAAAATAGGTAATCAAGCAACGCATTTTTATTTATTGTCCTGTTTTTTATTTATTGTTTCATTTATGAAGCTCATTGCTGCGAATGATTCGTAGGTCTACATCCAATATATCTTATGACAGGATATAAAACAAAATTAGGATACATGCTGCGGGTCAAAACTGGAAGAGTTTCTTTGTAAACATACTCTTCCAGTTGGTGGACAACCCTTATCGCTAAGCTTAATTACCTCTAGTGAGTAAACAATCTACATTGGAAACGTGTGCCTGAAGCCCATATTTTATTGGCATTTTATGATGGATTAGGTATTGAAGTGATTTATTTGTGTAATACGTACATTAATCATATAGCAAATCTTTCTGTAGGACGCATGATTTTTCTGATCATACAGTGTTTCACAAAGTCTCCCTCCATCTGAAACAAATGTGCAAATTGTTCTTTAGTCAATCGAAAATATTCTTGAAACTTCTCCTCATCTATTGAAACTCTCTGAGCTGAATAAAAGTTGTGCTCCTTACTCTTCAGGTGAGAGCAAAATGGAGTAGTGAAAGCCATTCAAAATTTCCGTAGGGAATCCTTGTATTGGTCGTGAATTATTTGCAACCTAGAAGTCAATCGTCCTTAGGGAGAATTATTGAATGCTTTCCTGGCAAAGATGGCATAACCATGGTTGCAAAGTTGAAGACCACTACACGCGAATTTATCAGACCTATTCGTGAGTTGTGCCGGCTAGACGCTGAATAAAGGGAAACTGAGGTCCACTTACATTGCAACATATGCGGACGGAACGTTGTATAATGCGTTATGTTGAGTGTAATTATAAGTGACAACATTTGTGGAAAAAAGGTTAATGAGCAAACTTTGTAATAAAGACAAATATAATAAATAAAATCTTTGAAAATTCAAGTCCTCAACAGCCAAATAAATTTTGAAAAGGGTCACCAAGCATGTTTCTCAGTTTTCAGTAAGATGTTTGCTGTAACCAATTTCTATGTGTGAGTGTACATTTTTTGATATCTTCTATATTGGCAGATATCTTAAGATACTGTGGTGTATATATATATATATATATATATATATATATGTATATATATGTATATCTGTATATATTTATATATGTATATATATGTATATATATATATATATATATATATATATATATATATATATATATATATATGCATAAAGATAGTTTATTCAACTTTGTTGACACCCGCAGCATTAAAGAAATGAAATAAAAATGCAACAAGTAAATTTGACATCTCGAACTTACATAGCACGATCAAGTGAATCAAAGTTATGCAACTCATATGCACTAGGATATAATATAAAATGATATGCATATGGATGTTCAACGTGGTCTTGTCGCGCACTCGAAGGTCTCTAAAATTAAGAGCTGCGTGAAGATGCTCAAACGACGAATGAGACCAGCTTATATTCTTTCGAACTACGGCGATTATGTCCGGGTTGGTCGAGAATGAGCCTCTGTGAACCACTGACACCATCCTGAAATACCGACCCAATCATATTCCCCTGTGAAATAGATTGTATTTTGCAAAAAAAAAAAAAAGAACTAAATGGAATATCATAATGAAAATCTGTCATTCTGTTGCAAAAAGTTACCGAAATGGACCTCCCTGTTACCTTAAATGTAAAAAATAAATGGGAAAAGATAAGGACAGAATAATTAACCTTACAAACCTGCTTGACTGAAGAGGCAATACCCGCCGCGACACAGTCTCGGACCACCAGAATATTCACATGGGCTTGCGACATTCTTTAATAATGGAAGTCTAGTGTAGTCTCTGATTGATAAATGCATTAATTGATGAAATTAATACGGTTAATCCCATATGTAAGAGTCAAAACAGTTTTCCAATATGCGTTTTAGTGAGGGGGAAAGGGCATTCCTGGAAAACACACCTGCGTTAACGTATATTCACATTAGCCGTCAGTTGGTAGCATGTCCGTTATTGACATGATTACATTGTTTCTTGTTCGAAGCCACAGCAATACCAAGGATCAGAATTTCCTTTACCAAATGGAGACATTTTATTTGTAATGTCCAATTCAATGGGATAGGAGTATTTTGCATCTTATCACTTTTTATAATTTCCAACCATCATACGTTTGGTATAGTCAAAAATACACTAGACGCTTCTAATTTTGTGTTACAAAATCAAAGTACGCCCGCTGGAATGTGACAGTGTAAATATTGTTGTGGTCTACGTATGTACTGAACAGTCTGCTCTCCCAACAGTCATCAACAGGAGGCGATTTGAATGCGTTACTGAAGAGGCATATTTCTGCCAAGTCTGATCCATTTTATTAAGGACTTCAGGGCTTACTGCCTGGAAGCAAAGTTTTAATGAGTGGCTGCATGACCTTTTAAACCGTATGACCTCGACAAATATGTCAAGGTTACTTGAATGCAATCACAAGCAGTCTAATCTACATACATAAACCTACTGGCATGCTGAGTCTCATGATATTTCACAGCGATAATCGCATTGAAAAGAGATTTATGACATAAGTCGTCCTGAGACACGGTTTGGGTTAAATGACCCACACGTCACCCTGTGACCATTGAAATTAGATTAAGATGGCTCCGATACAAGCCAGTCCTAAGCGTTACCCAGACACAGTCCTATCAAGTTTCATGATGTTCCGTTGCATTCGTCAAGGCTTATCGCACGGCAACTGATTTTTTATAGTCGATCCTGTGACCTTGAGAAGTAGTTCAAGGTAAACTAATAGTTTCCAAACGTCGGTCGCACCTAGACTCATAAAGACCGAGTTGTATTGGATTTTGTTGATTTTGCCAAGACTTATTGCAAAGAAACCAAAACGGTGAAGAACAACAACAAAAAGCAAAACAAATGGGCACTGAATCAATATGTCTCCACAGTTCAACCTGCAGACATAATTCCAAAGAATTTGCATAAGCATGATATGTATTTATTAAAGACTAACGGACCGACACTGTAGACAAACCGAGAGTAATATCAAGTGCCTGTTTACATATATAGTTGAGACCCCTTGACCTCATTTTCTTGCCAGGAGACTCAAGCAGGTGGAGGCCTATATCTGAATAGAAACAATATTTCTTATTTACCATCCCATTTTTTAATAAGTTCTCATCAGATTTTTGTGTCTTCATTTATAGATTGAGCACATTTATTTAGGTTGTGGAAATATGTAAGTCGGCAATCTACAGCCATAACAATTGTCAGGAAGTTTGAAGTAGATCTGGAGTTTTTCGATATATTATGAATAAAAATTACTCATGAGACAGTCTGTCGCAGTTCTCATCAAGTATAGATGTGGCATTTGGGTGATCCCTCTAGAGAGATAAGGTCAAACTGGCAATTGAAGTATAATTTACAGAATATATCCTCTTTCCTGCAACCAAGCATCTCTAATTTGTGATTGTGTTTCTTGTATGAATTTTTGTAAAATTTGGACTGTATTATTGCATTTCTGTACTGTGATGTAGCGTTTTGTCAATCTCAGAGAACACTTACCTGCTGAGAGCAAGAGGAAATATTTTATTTAAAACATAACACATGTGGTTAACTCACGTAGACTTTTTTCATATGTGATTAAGTTATGTACAATTTTGGAGAAAACTACTGTTTATTTATTTGTTCCAGTTTCTCACCCTTTTGTACCACTTTGCCCTACGGGTGTCCCATTTCTCCCGAAGAATCGTCTATTTTATTTTGTGCTCCACATTATACAGTTATTTTGTGCTCCACATTATACAGTTACGTACTAGGTAGTATGAAAGTAGTCTACTTTTAAGCAAAGTGTGTCAACTTTCTTTTGGATATATTACCAGCACATAAAGTTGATCTGTTGAATAGTATAAATAAAAAATCCACACCCCTCTTATAAGGTCTCTCTCTCTCTCTCTCTCTCTCTCTCTCTCTCTCTCTCTCTCTCTCTCTCTCTCTCTCTCTCTCTCTCTCTCTCTCTCTCTCTCTCTCTCTCTCTCTTTCTCGATTAGATTTTAATTAGCTGGGGTGCTAAAGGCAAATGGTTAGTGAAAGGGGGGGGGGGGAGGGCTAAGGAAGCAAAAATAGAGGCAAGCTTCTTTCAAATTTTGTTATTGCTTTGACGTGTCTGCTGTGTTCGGTTGAGTGTTCCGACTTGTCTTTTGATTTTTGAGCTTTTAACATTTCGGTATTTAAGCGTTATTTTGAGAGCAACATGACGTATCTTGACCCTTTCTTTGTTTAATGTCAGAAATGTGCAGCTTCTCTGATGCACTGTGGTTAGTTAGAAGGACTTCTGCCTGGGAGCGCTTCATCAATGGCGTCCAATAGGAGGAGACAGCATAGACTGCCAACCACACCGGTAGGTCACTTATGGAGGTATTGCTACGACTTTCCTGGGTGGGGCTTGGGATATCAAGCAATGTCAACAATAATTTATATAGAACAATCAAGACAGAGTTTTCCCAAAATGCACACTTATACATTAGACATTTAAATAGTGCGAATTATCATCTCTGGAGGTGACTTTCACAGCTGTGTAAACTGTTAATTCCAGAATCAGGAGCATAAATGTAAATAAAAAGATGGCTTAATAATTTGAATATAAATTCATAATTCATGCCTTTAACTGTATCTTCAAACATAGTCCGGAAACTGTAAAACATCCTCACGAAGTTAGAAATATCTTTCAAAAATAATGGAACAACTTGATGCACGCAGCCCCTCTTCGACCAAGCACATATTTTCTGATAAGCATGTTTATTTAAACTGTGTTACATGATACTTTGAACCTAATGCAGATTCGCCAGACTTACGTGTTGCATAGATAACCCGCAGAAGGAAGTACCAAGACATACATTTCCGTCATATTGAAGCATTTATTGCCTGTCATTTCACATGAAAAGTAACATTTTATTTTCACTTTCCTTTCTTACTTTATTTCATATCGGCGATCGGCGGGGCTCCAAATTGGGCCATAGAGTGTAAATGTAATTTGCTTCATTTTGTTACAAATGGTCTTTCTTTCTGCAGTCTATAATACTTCGTAGCAAAATCAAACACTATATTTTGTTATCCCCAACACATTTTAATATAGAGAAGCATCGCATACGTTTCAGTAACAGGGTTTATCGCATGTTTGAAGAAAATGCCGAGTGTTTACATTACATATATATATATATATATATATATATATATATATATTTGTATATATATGTATGTATATATGTGTGTGTGTGTGTGTGTGTGTATTTAATTATTTACCATATGTCTCATTTACCTCAGCTGATTCAATGAATAGGCCAAAACTCTTCCACAAAATTGCATCGTGTCTTCAAAAGTAGCTTCTTCTTTGCTTCAATTGTTTTACAGGCAGGTGTCACCTGTTTTTTGGCAAAATAGGAACGATACGCACGATCTTGCTTATATTGATAAAATTATTTGTAATAGTCTGATAACAGGGAATTTCTCATTGAAAAGGCAAGGAACAAGAAAAAAAGCATGCGCAATTATCAAGGTAAGCTCACAGACATTGGTAATAGTTTATACAGATATCAAGACACCAGAGAAACAATTGTCTAAACAATCAAGGTAAGGTAAGCTCACAGACATTGGTAATAGTTTATACAGATATCAAGACACCAGAGAAACAATTGTCTAAACAATCAAGGTAAGGTAAGCTCACAGACATTGGTAAATGTATACAGATATCAAGACACCAGAGAAACAGTTGTCTAAACAATCAAGGAATTATCATTTAAAGCAAATATCTTATTCCACAAAAAGGAAATAAGTTAAATACAGAATTACGGTACATTGTACTCTTCAAATGATATTTGATTAAAGATCTAAATGTCTATTGCAAACGTATAAAATAAATGGAATATACAATATTAAAGAAGAGAGATACTAGCCACAATATTGACCCTCTACAATAAGTTCAATTTCTCTGACATCATGTCTCATATTCATAATTTAGAAACTTCTCCTAATAGAACTTTATCATAACTTCACAAAGTCACACTGCAATAGCCGTACACAGATATGAAGGCACAAGAGAAAAAATTAGCTAAAGAACCAAAAAATTATCCTTTAAAATTATCCTTATTCTACAAGAAAGAGATAAGCTAAATGCAGAATTAAGGCATAATATATTGTACTCTTTAAATTATATTTGGATAAAAGATCCAAATGTCTATTGTCAACATATAAAATGAGTGAAATATACAATGTTAAAGAAGAGAAATACTAGCTACAATATTGACCCTTTACAGTCGGTGTCATTTCTCTGGTATCATATCCCATATTCTTAATTTTTAAACTTCTACTAATGGAACTATCTCAAAACCTCACACATTCACACTGCTTGCCCCCGTACATAAAGTGTACCAGAATGTACTGGGGTATTTACCATAGTAGCTATGTGTCTAAATTGAAATGCCTGCAGCGTTAAAAATAGCTTACAGAAATTTCTAGAAATTAATTTGCAAAATGAATAGCATACAGGATTAAAAAATAAAACAGGTAATGAATTTTTATATTGGAAATTCTGATTAAGAAATACACTAATATGTTGGGAAAATATTTCGCTATGTGTGTGTTTTTTTTAGACTTTAAGAAAGCTTGTGATACAGTTTGGCACACTGGAGTACTTTTAGTTAACACAAAATAGTGCAGGATGTCACATGGTTTGGATCAATAAAGACATATATTACGAATGGAGTATACAAATACAATTTTCCAATGTTCCGTCCGAAGATATAAGGATTCAAAGAGGAGGTTATCAAGGATGTGTGATCAGCCCTCCTTATATGAAAATTCTCATTCATGATTGAACCAAGCAATTCATCAATTCTATGACCCAGTATCTCTGTATGAGAATTAATATATTGTCGACTGTTTGCTGAAGATATAAAATTAATATCAGAAACTAAAACGGGTCTCCAAAATTACTTAAATATGTTAAGTCACTCTGGAAGAAACCGGAAAGTGAATGTAAACATAAAGAAGAGCAAAGTTATGATTTTTAATAAAGCGGACAAAATGATATCTAAAAACATTTTGTTTGATGGCGTTAGTTAAAAAGTTGCAAAGATATGTCTCTACCTAGAAGTCCATATATACATATATATATATATATATATATATATATATATATATATATATATATATATATATATATATATATATATATATATATATATATATATAACTCGAATAATTATGCATGCGTCTGAGATATGGAGACTCTATACTGTGATTTTATCTCAAATCTTAGCAAAGGGTAACGTGTGGGGCTACTGTTAAACAGAGTTAGAAAATTGTATGATTAATTTCTTCAATATAATTTCAGTGTATATAATAAAGTATGCAAAATTGCAGAATTGGGGATCTTAGAAGCACCTCCTTAGCACATACAGTATTTTCCTCTGTCTGTAAAAACTGTTTAAGAATGGTAAACGTTGATCCATACTCATAACTATGTAATGCATAAAAATGAAGTAATGACCTTAATCAAACAAACCAATTACCCTGGAATGATACTATAATTACCTTGAATTTACTTGGACTGGAGTAACACTGGGACAATTAATCTTTTTGTCAAATGGATTTCCGTAAAACTTAATTGCACAAGGAATTAGTATAAAATATTGTGTGCCTATGTGAAAAGGAAATGTCCAACCAAAATGATGGAGTCCAAATCGGGAATGCACCTATCATTAACGACAGAACGTATATTTGAAAGCTAATTAGAGATTGATTATACCAGGAAGTTGCAAAAAAAACCAACAAAATTACGCACATGTGTACGTAACCTCTGTATTGAAAGTAGGGGACATAAGCGTCCAACCAAAGTTCGTGTAAATTCAAGAATTGGTAATTTTGACGGTTTTATCCCTGACTTTCAATGCAGTAATTAATATAAAGTTTTGCTGCTATGCGAAGGAACTTTGCTACATTACAATCCAATCCAGATATTATCATTTCAGAAAAGGGCCAGGTAATTTTATGGCCATATGTTATATGTTATATCAAAAAATACCATTCCTAAACTTTAAAGTGCCGGCATTGGACAAGTGTCCTCAGTAAGCCAGAAGCATATGTATCAGATATTCTGCAGATCTTACATATTTAGGTCCAAACCAGTGTATGGATATGTATCCGCTAAAACATTAAATCGAAGACTAACTAGTTCGTAAGACCAGGTATTACAGTCGTGCAAAACTTTACCTACAAATTTAACCATCGTACATTTGTCTGTGTTAGAAGATGATTCATATGGCCATGTGTGGCATAGGTAGATATTATAGATGGCCATGAATGATATGACACTGTGTTTCAAAGTTCCAGATGTTTTCATTAATCCGTTTGTCATTGGGTGACTACTATGCCAGTTGTAGCATGGGACCTGCATTTCTATGTGTCTGGATATATATGTGCATATGATCAATAAAAACACCTAGATCTTTTTCTGGTCCAGTTTTCTCAAGTATCAAACGTTCACTTATATCGTTTGTCATATTATATGTATAGTGAGGACAGTTGTTACCTGGGAAAAAGGCTTTCCATTTGTTCAGGTTCAAATTTGGGGGCCACAAGTCAGTCAACGCAATTGTGTTGTCTTAATGGCCCTAAAATTTTAAATGATGCTCGGCAGATACTCAGAGAGAGAGAGAGAGAGAGAGAGAGAGAGAGAGAGAGAGATAGAGAGAGAGAGAGAGAGAGAGAGAGAGAGAGAGAGAGAGAGAGAGATAAACATCAGCGAACATTAGAATAAGGGTATTTACTAGTTCACACACATCATTGATACAAATGCTCAACAGGATTGGACTGGGTACAGTCCCTTGCAGTAAGCCATTGTCCACAGAAGCCCATTCGGCGGGTCAGCCATTCACTATTACTTGTAGTTATTTATTTTTCATAAATTATTTTATTCAACACCTCTGATACCCTTGCCTTCAAGCTAAGCAACTGATTGCAGATGCACAAAGTCAAAGCGTTAGGAAACTTCAAATAAAGGACATCAGCGTTTAGACCCATGTCTAAAGGTCAAGTCCATTTTTAATTTTTTTATACTGAAATATTGTTTTCATTCATGTAAGAGATCAGGTCTCCATTATTTCTGATGGTATTTTGACAACATCAGAATTCACCAGGTAAGCGACCCCAGCCTTGGGCCTCAGTTTGCCTCTTACCCTCTTGCCATAGAAAGCTTTAGCACCTTTTTCACTTTTCATGGGACTGAGTTTTCAAAGTGTTATATTGCCTACCTACACTTTGATTCCCGACTCTATATTGTTAAAGGTAATATGTACATTAAAATACAAAAAAAGTGAGTATACTTCTTAAAGTCTATTCTAATTATTAAAATTCCTTGAAATCGTGAAAAATAGTGACGGTCGATACATCATATTAATATTACACTAAATAAAAAAAAAAATTCTGGAAAATGAAAATGGCCCAAATAGAGATACTGTGAAACGATATGAAGATTTAATTCAGAAATTGAAAATGTTTCCAAACAATAATAGATTTATTTCAAGGATCATAATTGTGCTACAGATATGATGGGTGCGTAGTTGGTAAATTGGTAAGACACTGGCCTTCCACCCCTGTCGCCCAGATCCAGGAAAAAAAAACAAATGAAAATTCTGTGTAAGACACATGTTTTAAAGTCTTATATTTTGCATTTGTATCGCAATGTGGCTTTTTTTTCATGTAGGCCAAAAATTTACCATTTAAATATTATCTCAAAAAGTTGAAACAGCAGTCGCATTTGAAACTTAGGTCATGCCCTGAAAAGATACTTTCTTACGTTCATGGATCATTTAAACCTGCAGACCTTGTCAGATCCGTAATACTTCTTAAATTTTGGAAGATGAATTTTGGAAGATGAATGATGTTGTTTTAGTTATTCTTGAATGTCTGCCTTTTGTTTGCTGCATTAACGTTGCTCTTGTTGTTGGGTTGAAATTTATGCAAACGGATACTTGTCCTGAATTATTTGGTCTATAACAAGTCTTATTTATCTTAACTTTGATTTCTGCAGATGACATGCAACATAGACTCCATTTCATCTGACCACCCAAACTTACGCAACAAGTGAAGTATGTTTTAAGGCACCAGTGCACATTTGGCACCATTATAAAGACTTGATGTAAGAGCAAGACGAGCACACAGCACCTTACAAGATTTCTCAAACAATACACAACGGTATTTAAGAATTGAGACATATAGTTTGGTAAGAGATTTGTGACATAGTGTATACTTAAACATTCTGAGCAAGAGGATTCTTGCTCTGCCTTTGTTAGGTATGTGTGTGACACGGGCATGCCAGGACAGATCATAACTCAAGGTAATTCCCAGATGTGTAAAACCACGGTCTCTGGTATCGGAGACTCGCCTAGGAAAAGAGGTGTGTGATAAAGCTTGATACGCATTGTGGAAAAATAGAGATAATGATAATGGTGGCATTGAAGATCACTTTCCAGAGCCCACTTAGATGATGTATTAGAAACAGAGAGCTATTCAGTTGAAAGGATGCCCTTAAGATTTCAAGCACTGTTGTATAACTGGGGAAAATCTTTACACATAATATTGTCAACCAGCTCATTCATGTTTTTTTCAGAATTAGAGAGGGTCAAGAGTAGAGCCATGAGACACCCCAGCCTTGATAGGCACCAAGACAGAAAACTGACCATGAATAGTAACTCATTGTAACCAATCACAAAAAATATCCTTTAACCCGAGTAATAAGATTATGAGATAATCTGAGATCCTTAAATTTGAATAGGAGTCCAAGGTGCTACATCTTGTCGAAACCATAGAAATATCAAGGAATACCATCCTGGCCTCGTTTGAAAGTGTACGACCGCTGTTAATGTTATGAGAAAAACACAAGTTGGTTGATTTGGTGTCAAGGGGTCTTACAGCCTAATTTGTTATGGTAATAGGTCATTTCCTGATCAATTTCCATACAGGGTGTTGAATAGGAACCGTTCAAATACTTCAGAGACAGAGTTACAGAGTTAAGATATTGCCCTGAATCTACTTTCTATATGTCTGTCGGATGTTTTGTTAAAAGAACATGGATCAGAATGTTTCCAGGAAGAAGTATTATGTCAAGTTATGACTGTTACTTGAGGCCTGACCCTAAAAGCTTAATTATACTATTTTGCGTTTCAGCAATATCGGACACACTTATTTGAGCAACTAAGCAGGGTTATCATAATTGATCAGAATAATATTTTGTTTAAACAACTGGGACACGTGCTTGCAAAACAGGAAATTGTCTTGTGGTCATACATTTTACATCAGAAATGTACAGACATCTTCAAATATTGCTCTCATTTCCCGTGGAGTTTCACTATCAGTATGAGATTGTGTGAAAGTTTTGACGGAGAGTGGCCCAGCTCCCCCTGCACCAAAAAAAAAAAGGTGATTGTCATAGACGCATTGCTTATCTGCGGGACCATACACCAATGACAATAACAGATAAAATATATGCAGCTTACATCAAAGGTTTCAGTTAATGGATATTTCCTAGACAAGTACGAAACAGTGTCTGGTGAACAGAAGCATTATATTTCTAACGAAATCAATTCAGTTTTTAACCCTTTAACTGTCATATGCGCAAATATAATGCATTTGGAATTGCAATCATAATCTAGCTGTTCTTGAGTTATTCAGTAATGTCATAAGTCTATAATTGAACCCCAAAATACCAGTAGGTGGACTGCAACGTAGCGGTCAGGTACCATTTAAATGCAAGTCACCACAGCAACGTATACCATGTGTATACTCCTACAATATAGGTGTCATATCATATATTGGTATTTATAGATCAGTGATTCCTGTGGAGGAACTGACAACAGGAAGAAATTTGACCATTCTGGGAGCATAGGGCAGGCCGACTCCAACAGACCTGGATCGAACTGACCTTGGATCACAGACTGAAGTGCTCTTGTGACTGAAGTAATGCCAAAATCGCATTTCTTTTGGGCTCACGTCCTCATGCACACAGTTCTAAAGTCACCATTTTCGGACAAAAGGTCGCATGATTACCTGTTACCAAGATATAAGTAAATACATGAGTTTGATCTGTAAAGGTTACTCAGGGCCAAAATTGAAAACATCATAACTTTTCTCCTATTAGTTTAAATGGTAATGGTTTTAATAATAACAACATGGTTGGGACACACCATTACCGACATAAAAGCCTGCATGACAGTTTTACCTTTCAAGGCTTGTACAAGGTCAAAATAAGCAACACCTGAAGAAACCTCATGGGCGTTTTTCTATTGGTATTTCACATTAACCATTGGTATGGTATCCACTGTTCTGGAGATGTTGACAAATATGTTAGTTTGACTTTTTAAGATCACTCAACGTCACAATTAAAAACACCAAAATAAATTATGTAAGCCCCTTTCTATTTGCCTGCACAAGTGAGTTTGAAATGGATGTAGCTGATATTTGGGGCATCCATATAAGGTTTGAAGTGAATCTGGCTGACGATTTTTCAGAAGTCAAAAATGTGAATTATCATATCAATCTCCTTCGATTTACATATTAAGAATTAGGCATTATATGATAAGTATCCGAGTTGATAAATGCATTACCAATCAGATAGCCACAGCATGACCTTTACACATGGAACATTTCTGTCACTTTTCAGCATAATCTGAGAGATGGTTTGGGAGAAGACTAAAATATCAAAACACATAAAAAGTCGCAAAAATAAAAAAGGAAACCATAGCACCCTCGGACAAACAAAGTCATGGGTCTCTCTCAGTCTCCTTATGTAATTGAAAATCAAATGACGGGGCTCTCTTAAGACAGATATTTTTTTTCCATAGCATGTTAACAAAGCATAAGATAGAATATATCATTGGAGTGTCACCATTTTGAATCAACTGTGTACACACGACCCAAAGAACACCCCACGTTTGAAGAGGTTCTGGTAAATGGCCGTGGATGAGGCGAAAATGTGAGTGTGAACAGTCGACGTACCACTGACAGACTTCAGGTGACTGACCATACGATAAGTGCGGCTGAATCCAAAATGAAATGCTTATGAATCTTTCTTTGATAAGTTTACAAAACAAACTACTGACTATTTTGGGTTGGTATGTTCATGTATAAAGTGTAGTCTACAACATTGCAAGACCCAAGGAAACTTTGAATTGTTCCGCCCTTTGGTTGGTCAAGATAAATAATACTCAAAGCAATTTCCCGTATCCAGACAGATAAATAGTAGACAGATCTAATGTGTATGTGGGATGCAGGGCATGATCATAGCTAATTGCGGGGGGGGGATAGAAAAAATACTTTGATTTTGTTTTGTGTTATGATAAACTACACTCAGCCATGAGTCATATTTATCCACGTGCTTGTGTTTTGTTTTATTTTTGTCTTGTTTTGTTTTAGTTTTTTTTTCCAAATACATCAAGTTATGTTAAAAATGAAAAGCTGGGTCCACAATCAAGCTCATGCAGGTAGCGATCAAAGATCCCCTCTTTACCACAGCGCATACTATGCTCTCACTTGTCTAGCAATGAATATAAGCCCTTCAATGATTAGAATTACGAGAAACTTGATGTCCACATGTGTGCATATATTGATCATAGAAACAGAAATGTGTGGGACATGCTCTTAACATACGAACAAGGGAGAAATACAAAATAAAAACAGTTCCCTCCTAAGGCGCACATTTTTTGTCTACCACACAAATAAAGGAATAAGTCAGTGGTGCAAAGTGCCTATAACCTGTGTATTTGTGGCATATTTAAGTGCAAGAATTATATTTAGATCCAGTCAATACTTTTTTTTTCTTTTTGCGATTAAGCACTAGTATGAATGCAAAAGTCAAAAAGTGTGATGTGTCTTGAAACATTATGTGCTTACAAAGCAACAGAGACGACGAGACATTTCAAAATGCAGTTTGTGATGTCCGATGTGGGCTGGAAATTGATAACGTTGTGCCAAGAATCTTCTTGCTGTTGTCATATTAAGTGGCCAGGGACGGTGGCCTAGCTGCTGATTGCAAAACAGAGCTTGGAGCAAAATAGGCAACTGTGTAGTGCAGCACTTAAAGGGAACAGCACAGGTAAACCTAATACACGCGGTTGGGATGTGTTTCATGGTCTAATGGATCACCTCTGCATTTTGTTGCTTTCTGTACCGAAACTTAACACCAAATGCAGGTATAATATTATAATGTAATTCCATGATGATGATGATGATGATGATGATGATGCAGAAGAAGAAGAAGAAGAAGAAGAAGAAGAAGAAGAAGAAGAAGAAGAAGAAGAAGAAGAAGAAGAAGAAGAAGAAGAAGAAGAAGAAGAAGAAGAAGAAGAAGAAGAAGAAGAAGAAGACCTTACTCAATCGGGAATTGGTTACCATGCCACTTTCCACTTCCTCCAAATATATTGCATTTTGACTTGGTTACATAGCACAATGTGAACGCAGAACAGGAGCCTTCGCATGTATTTTGGTCATAGTTGCGGACCGTGCAATGCTTTTTTTTCTGTGGTACTCGTTGATTGTCTATAACAATAGAGGCAAGTGATCAATTGAACAGCATATTTAATATATACAAGAACATAGCAATAGTGTTTGTACGGGAACCACGAACATGAAGTAAGAAGGATAAAAGCAGCAGTGTTCATACAGGCACACCGTAAATACTGTGAACAATAGCAACGGTGTTCACACAGGTAAGTAAGAAAATATTAACAAAAGTCAACGCCGGAACAAAGGGTGTAAGATAAAAATGAACAAAGCACTGCTTATGCAGGAACAACGTATACCAGGCAAACAAAAATTGGACACAAGTGTTCACAAAAGGAAAACAAGAACATAGCAGCAAGGTTCATGCAGGAACTACGTACCTAAGGTAAACACGAACGAAACAATCCTGTTCATACAGGGACAACACTTTCAACGATAAAAACATAACAACAGTATTCACACGTGCAAGCAACAATGTTTATTGTAAAACGGGCATAGCAACAGCGGTCATATAGGTACAACGTGTCCATGGCAAAAACGAATCAAACAACAGGGGTCATATAGAAACAATATAACTAAGATAAAAACAAATGATTCAACTGTGTTCATTCAAGAAAACGAACACAGCATCAGTGCTCAGACAGGAAGAACAGATCTATGATAAAAACGAGAAGTAGTCACAGTAAATAGGTATGTTTTCTGCATTGATAAATGTCTGAAAAGGAAAAAAAACCATAGTGTTCCAAAACGGGAATACAATTACGCTTGCGTTCAAGTTTACAAACTCCAAAGGCAACGTTTCCCAAACGTTTCCCAAACACTTTCAGTGAAAGTCAAACGTTTTGAAAACGTGTAGCAAACACTTTGCAAACGCTTTCCAAACGCGTTACAAACACTTTTCCAAACGCTTTCAAACACTTTGCCAGACGCGTTTGGTGAAAGTCCAACGTTTTCAAACACTTTTCCAAACGCTTTCAAACACTTTACACTTTGCGCCAAACGTATGTGATACATGTACATGTGCACTTGGTAATCTAATTCTAATGACATGAATATTTTTAACAAGTGTCTAAAAAGCTCATCAGCACCTAAAAATCCCAACAACATGTTGCTGGATAACCAGTTTGTGTTGTTTTTAAAATGTCGCGATTTCAGTCAATTCGATTTGAATTTAGGTATGAGCAGCCCATACGTTATTTGATTGTTTGGTGGAGACATAAGATTAACACTTTGCAGTCTGAGCCCACATAGATGCGGACTCGCACAGATGATATACTATCAACAGATTTCATATTTGAATTCCTTATCAAAAGACATTTCCAACGAATACCAACATGTCATATCTGCCATTAGCGACTAGTCAACAGCTTTTAACGGCGCGCTCTGGGCGTCGGCGCCCAGAGCGGGCCGAGGAAAGCTATTGACTCAGACTAGAAAGTGTTAAAGCCTCAGATATACTGGCTTCAAGGGCGGATCCAGAATTTTTCCGGGGGGGGGGGGGGTCAGCGACTTGAGGGCGAAACCCGAATGCGAGTGCCGACGGCACGAAGCTTTTAGGGGGGTCTCGGGGCCTCCCCCAGAAAACTATCAAAAATAGATGCTCTCATATGCGTTTTCCTGGCATTTGCCACTGCATTTTTTCATACAGGCTATTTGTGTTTTCAGGGATGCAAATTTCGCTAATCTGGGCTCCACAAATCTAATTGCGCTTTATATCTGATTCAAATTAACATGAAATGAAGAAAAGAAAAAATGAGTCAGTGACAAATAATTCCTGGAAATATGTATTTGTCATCTTTACCTAATATTTATATTGTTACTGGTAATCAACAATATTATGACATGGTCATACCTAATTAAGGAGGAAAATAAGTATAGGTAGAAGAAAACAAATAATATGCTCCATTGGTCCTTGGATTAATTATATATATATTTTAATTGAAAATTAGGAACTATTTCGGAGTAAATTTATAGGCAATATCATGATCAGATCATGAATCATGATCTGATCATAATATTGCCTATGGATTTACTCCAAAACAGTTTTTGAAAGATGAAGTATTCATGACATCTTGAATGGAGATGTAAGTCTTTAATTAATTTTAGTTGAATTAGACACTTGGGTAAACGTTATTGGATCGTGTTTTATATAAATATATACAACCTATAATGCTGGATAAGTGCACAGTTACATGTAGGTACATCATATATTGCTGGACCTGTTGAAAATACGTTTGGAGATTATTCATCATTTAAGTGGAAGTATTTGAAATGCAAAGTGTTTGAATGCGTTTGTGAAAGTGTTTGAAATCGTTCGGGTAATTGTTCAACGCGTTTGGAAAGTGTTTGAACGCGTTTGGAGAAGTTCTCGGTAGCTTTGTGAAAGTGTTCGAGATTTTTCCTAAATGCTTTCCAAACACATTCCAAACACTTTCCAAACACATTCAAAACGTTTTCAAACGTTTCCAAACACAAGCCAAACACCAGCAAAACGCGAAAAAAGCGTTTGGCTGTCAACTTTTAGCCGGGCGTACCTGTTTTCACCAGAGATTTTCCAATCCATGTGGACTTCTACCATAGGATCCGTGAAGACCACATTCTGTTTAAAACCTTTGCTTCTAGATTTTTTTGCAGTTTCTCCACAAGGTTTAGTTCCTTCGCAGTTTTATCACAATGTTTCGAATCAGGTTTCTTAACTTAAACTTAATTCATTTTGCTTTCTTACCAGAGAGATTTCCAATGTGCCATTAACATACTTTTTACTTTTTGCTTTCGTTGTTTTTTTTTTTTTTTTTTTTTTAGTTTTTTGTTTTGTTTTCTTTTTTTTGTTTTTGTTTTTTTGTCGAGTTTATCTGCTACTGTAGTCCTCTATTCAAGACTTTCAATCTAAACCATCATTCTGCATATTCCCTCAATGCTTGAATACTTTGTAGCTATCTGTCGTTCCCCTGACATGTGTGCTGCGTCTCACCATCCACACGTATCGCCATAACACTGCCTTCATTGAATTCCTTGTCCAAGCAATATGATAAAGCATTCCCAATTTTTGGCGAGCATGGGACATTGAAATTCACTGGGCTGATATGCAGAATTCCACATGGCAATTCAGTATTGACTGACTACAAGACAGCAACGGACGCTGTAGAAAAAAATGCATACGTAACTTTCCGAACAAATGGAGCAGCCATACTTAATTAGAATCGTTAAGTAAAGTGTGTTTGCTCTAAACATGAACAGGAAATATGGAGGACAGAGACAACGATCATGGTTATTATATAATGATCACAGTTATTATGTGAAAGTACAAATATTGACTGTCGCTTTGAGTTCCTTATATATATATATATATATATATATATATATATATATATATATATATATATATATATATATATATATATATATTACCAGAGTAGCTTCTCACTCCATTTCTGCGAAACTCTTAGTTGGGGTTGTTTAACGCAGTGTCACTTGGAGCAAACCTCTTTTACAAGAAGACTTTCCATAGCCACATAGGACCTTCGAAGACTTAGGTGGGTACTTGTTTTTGTGGTCCTTGCGTTGCAGCAGTTCGTTTGGCTTTCCTTAGCCACAAGAAGTATTGGAAAGCTTTTCAGATCATTTGCTCTGTGTGTTGTTTTACCCCTCCTTCGGCTCCCTCAGCTCCAGACAAACAACTCTTTGCAGCTGCTCAGCTTTGCAGACAAAATAAAAATGTCAAGGCGTCAAGTTTCTAATTTGAGTTCATCCCGCTACTCTACTGAATCTAAATTAACACAAATCTAAGTATACTTACAAAAATTGTTACTCATCATGATAGTGTATGTATACCAACCAAAAAGAAAATAAACTTTCTGGTACAATCATGAAGCTACTTTATTTCATTATATTCTACTACACTGGTTTCTATCTATATGCTCACATGTTCCTGAAGTAGAATTAAAACATTTAAAATTAATTAAAAACCGCAGTGTTATTTTACATTTTCCAAGCCAATAAACCAGGATTAGCGTGTCACAGATTGTATCTTTACTTGGCAAAAGTATATATACATATATATTCCAGACTTCCAACCTGTTATAAATTCAAAGTGATGCTGTGTGTATTCGAAGAAGATTTACATTATAATGTTAATAAGTATGCCAAGATTTACGGCCATATATTATATGTTGTATCATAAAGAAACATTTATGTCGTGTTTTTTTAACCACCTTTAACCTTTATATCAGTGAGCCCTGAGTATTGTCTTAAAGAAGCATATGCGTCAAATATTGCGCAGGTATTAGATATTTGAGTCTCGATAAGCGTGTGGAAGTATTTGCTCTAAAATCTCAACTAGTCCTTTTTGGGTCTGACCATATATCACAATAATTATGATCACCTACGGTGTTATTCTTTTTTCTTTGTCCATAACATGCTGGACCACCGTGACGTATGTTATAAAGCAAATACAATGGATAACCGTGAATGATATGCCATTCTGCACTTCAAAAGTGCCAGTTTTTATCTAGGTTAAACTTTCCGTCTGTGGCAGACTACTGTGTATTATTTGGGATATGATTTGGTAATTTTCAAAATAAACACCTTGGTCCACAGGGAAAAGTGATTTTTACAGCAGCTGAGTAGTCAGTCAGCTGAGGTTATAGCATGGTTCTCAATGGGTTATCGTCCCTTGTCTGTCATCTGGCGTCCGTCGTCAACAAATTAACATTTTCGACTTTTCAAAAAGCTTTACCCGGATTCGCGTTAAACTTGTTGCAACGTACTTTGGGTGGGTCACTCTAAGGTTTCTGGGGAACAACATGGTCATTTTTGAATAATTTGTTCGATTTTTCATGAATATTTTGTTCATTTTTCTTTAGGTTGGATCTTTAAAGATTTTTTTCTCTGAAACCACCAAGTCAATCGTTTCAAATTGCATCGAGATACGTCTGAGGATCCCTAGACCTTAATTTGTTCAAGGAGATACGCTTCATTTTTTCTACTGTTTGATGAGTGTCAATTGTGGAAGCTTTGTGCAAAACGTCTTGGCAGGATTGTTCAAAACTGTTCAGTCACTCTTTGACTTAAAAAAGCTGTCAGTTTGCAAACCTGCTTGAGATATCTTGGACAATTTTAAGTATATGTGATGTTAAACTTTAAAAAGATAATTGGTCTCTCTTTTCCCCCTCCGCATGGACATGATTGTGTATCCACTTTTGCGTCCACGTGAGACGTCAAATATGAACACTCATTATTATTTTTATGGATGTAGTCGGTTTGGAGTTGATGGCAGAAGGGTGACTTGATGAATGTTCAGAACTTGAATGTAATTGGACACGTGCAAGTAATCTCGTCATATTTGGAGGGATTCGAATCTGGACGAAATTAGGCTATTGATATTGATAAGTAATGGTCAATTATTATTTGGCCAAAACGGACGACGGGTGCCAAGACAGATTTCTTATTGCAGAAATCATGAGAATGAGGAGTTAAGAGCAGCTTTTTGACAAACCATTCTATGTGCGATATGTGCTTCAACAGTGCACTTGTGGCTCAGATTTCATTTTTCAGTAAATTTTCCTGCCGTTTCCGCAATATTCGCGAGTTTTTGTGTGGCATGAGTATTATGGGGCAGGTGACCAGATTTCAGCACATTGACCACAATAACATGGCCCAACGGCTCACTCTGTTCCATCGAGCAATAGCTGATAACATATCAAGGTCTTTGCCTTATTTGTTTAGGATATGTGCTGCACAATGGCAATAAAAACTGTTTGGTTACAGGCGTACACATAATGGAATGTGAATATCACACAGACTTGACGTGTGCGCATGCTGTTTAACTTATGCACTTGTTGCAGCCCGTGGTCAAGCGTGGGCATGAAATGTTGCGTATCGTCAAAAGTATGGTATCAATTATATAACGGGTGAACGTATCATGGTATGTTTAATGTTCGAATCAAATTAATTTCGTACTTTAAATAATTAGTTAAACCTGATTTCAGCTTTGCTGTGATGTGTGTAGATCGTTATTAATATTGACATTGGCACTTTTAGTTTCACACCAGCACTCATGCCCTCTATGTTATTCATATTTACTAGATTTTGTTCAAGGATCATTATTTTGTCCTGTGAGACAGTGTGTCACTGTAAATCCATTAATCTAAACCACATGACCAGCCAAAGTTGCAACAAAATGGTTGCGCACATTTTTGCCTGGAAGCTCATATATCGCCATCTGGTTGGCGAAATTAGAAATTAAGCCACTTCCTTTGAGGTTTTAAAACAAAGAAACTATTTACAGGAAATTTGCTTATATACCATGATGTGTTCCAAAAGAGCATTAAGAAAGTAAGTATGAACGTCGTTTGACGAAATATGTTAGGTGCATTTTTAGATTTTTGTTTAACGCTTGTCACAGGCACATGAAACAGATGCTTCGCCAAGTGCACGCAATGCAGACCCTCTCCCACTACCTCTTTCCTCAACCACCTACAGCGTGAGTCAACCAGGACACCTTTGTCTTATGTACATAACAAGGTATAAAAAGCTTGGCAATGCAGCCGGCATACGCTGACTTGTAGTGGACAAAAACGATGAATATTAGAACTTTCAGCAAAAATAAACCCGTGTTATTTCTGTCATTGAATTAAAATTTATATCAGTTCAGATGAAATGCACTTTTCACTTTCCAATAAAGCGGTAAAATTACTTTTGTTGTTGTGCAAACACTCCGTCTATACAAGTGTCTCTACATTCACGCCAGCGTTTTGCAGAATGCTGACATCTCATTGGTAGATCCCTTTGTTATCACGCCTTGGGTCACCTCGTGCCTGGGGAGCTGCCGTGATTCCAACACACAAAATACATTTTCGCATGTGTACTTTAAAACAAACTGAGTGCCTTTTTTTAATAGTGGTAGCGTGCGCCTCCTGGTAAGTAATTTAAAATATTTGCAGGACATAATTCAAACACTATCCGCTAGAATAATTAGAACTGATACATGTTTAACTTAGCCTACATGATTAATATTTTGAAATGTATTTAGCAGCAAGGCATCTGTTTCATTCGCTTGTTACGCTTATACTTTCAACTGTGACGATTGAAAACCGCCGGGAAAAAATCTTGACACCCTTTAACTCTTGAATCCCGCGCAGCAGGACTCAAAAGAAAAAAAAATGGTGCGTTATTCCGTCAATGATGGGGAATAAAGGCATTGCACTATGGACGTTGTTATTAAAGACAATTCACCATATATGAATGACGGCGAGCCTTACTGCCCAAAGCTTGTAAAGGCGTATTTTGGTGACTTTTAATGAGCACAAGCATCGCCCTCTTTGTTTATAAACGCCCCACCCCTCAAGTAACTGATGATCTTCTGTATTTTTAATATCTAAGATTTGATACAGGCGGTCAGACGCAGAACCCCTGACTGTGGCACAGTCAATTTCTGAATGATTTTGCTTTGATATCCTTATTTTCATTTTATTTCATTTCATGTAGATAACATGGGGAAAAGACCTTTGCACTCGTCCGTGTTAGGTTAGGGGGAGGATGTGTAAATCACAGAAATGTCGGTCTGGGGAACCCTGCTGGATAGGCGCGGTACTTTTAAAGCAGACGAGAGACTTAATATCATTATATACATAGAAAAAAATGACAGGAACATACATGAGGCCCCATTTATTTCAGTATCATTTAGAAAGTTGACATTTATATAAGACAGTATTAAGAAAGGCATGTTGCTGTCCTGCTCGACAGCAGTGGAGATTAAAGTCATTGCGTCAGTTACCTCGAATATTAACAACTTCACAGCGTGTTTGCCGCAATGCATCTCGGAGGATCAGCGGAGACAAGGTCAAAGCAGCCATATATATTAAAACCCAGTCGTGCTCGCAATATGGCTGTTGTCTTCGTAATATTAGATGAAAACAGCGTCCCTGGTGGAAAACTACCTTCTGGAACACTAAAAGACAACTCTAATGAAAGGCTATAACGATAGTAAAACTGGTCAACTTCGATCCAACCTTCAAGTCTTGGTTTATGATCAGTTTGATCCAGGATTTCCTCTGTATTCTGTGGAACTGCCCCTAGTAAGAGCTAAGTCCAGTGTCTTCCTCTTAGAACTTGTGCACTTCGGCAGGCAACAATTAACGTTCGGTATTTTTTCTAACTTTCTCTGATTGGAACTTGAACATATGCGTATGACTCCGGCACGAGCCAGCACTGCATCTAATGCATCAATGCATCAACTGTGAGTGTGAACGGCTGGCTGAGTTAGTCGCCAGCGATCCCCCAAGATGCGTTGTGATAAACACGCTGTGATGTTATAAGGCGGCAAAATATTACAACCCGGGGGGAGGTGGGGGGGGGTTACTCCCATGTAGGATTGTATTGGGTATTTACCGGGGAAAGGCTCTGTTTTCATTACTCCGAGGATTAGAAAAGCCCCCCCCCCCCAAAAAAAAGAAAAAGAAAATGTACACAAATGCATTAGGATATGGGTAACAATTATTTGAGTGAACTGGAGATATAGGATATAATTAGTAAGTTTTTGAGGGGAATTTTTGTAGGAAGTTAGAATATACTCAAACGTGTTTGAAATTGGAATGTTGGTCTCCAGAATGCACCAGGATGCACCAATGCAGCATTCCTTTCAACACCTTACAGGATTAAGAAAGGGTGCATTTTTACATCTGGTGTAGGATTAAGATAGGGTATTGTGTAAAAATGTCCATGGCACACACCCACCCTGATGTTCAGTATGTGCCCCCACCCCACCACACCCCCGGGAATACATTCTACCGATGCGGGACGTAAACCACAACTGACTCTGGCCCTTAGATGGTACTATGTGCTAATGACGTTTCTCTCTTTAACTTACTTATCAAGAGTAGGTAGACCTGTATTTGTTCCTAATTTTTGAAAAGTTTGTCCACATACTATCTATTACACAATATACGTTTTAGTTTAGTAAAAAGTGAAAAACGTTGGTAGCTGTTCTGATAATATAGTTCTTAATAACTTATTGTATGCTGACGACATGTGCTTGATCTCTCCCTCTGCAAAAGGTTTACAGAAGCTAGTTGATATTAAGCAAAGCTGATAAGTTGGATTTAAAATATAATGAAAAGAAAACAGTGTGTATGTGTATACAACCCAAGTCATGGAAGCTGAGAAGGCTACCTAGTATATATATATATATATATATATATATATATATATATATATATATATATATATATATGATTAGAGAATTATTATGTTGACCGTTATAAATATCTTGGTTATATTATGTTTAATAATCTTAGAGACGATGGTGATGTACAAAGACAAGTACGATGTATGTACAGCAGAGCCAATATGTTGGTGAGGAAATTTAGTAAATGTAGTGAAGAAGTAAAAATACAGTTGTTTAAACTTATCTTGGAAACTCGTATTGTAGCCAACTCTGGACGAATGTAACTCTTAGTCAGAGTCAAAAAGTGAAAGTTATAATCATTCCATAAGAATGTTTTTTGGTTTTCTTCGTATTTGCAGTATTAACAGCATGTTTGTAAAACTTGGTATTCCTAGCCATCATGAATTTTCACGGAGAGAAATGATTAGTTTTTGGACAAGAATTGAAAGTAGAAGTAACCCCATTATTGAAAGTATTGCAGGTAACTCAGTGAAGTGTCGCGAATTATTTACACATAAAAAGTGGCAAAGAGTCCTGTATCTACATGTATCTTGAGTGCCATTGTGTAAACTGCCCAGTGCTCATCTGATTGAAAGTTTTAATGTACCTCATGCTTAACACTTACACTCATGTGTACCTCATGTCTTATATGTACCTCATGTCTTTTTTTATTTTTTTTATTTAATTATATTTAATTTTATTTTATTTTATTTTATTTTATTTTATTTTATTTTAACCTACAAATGTGTATTATTATCTATGTTTATTATATATGGACCTGTTAAATGTGTCTGAAATAAAAGTATCTTAATCTTAATCTTAGCGACTTTACCTAGAGTTGTTTCAATGCATTGAAAGTGGCAGAACTGAACCCATATTCGCTTGGAAGACTTAAAATGTATCAATCAGGGAGAACTTTGCCTTGAATCCGTTAATTCAAAATAGTCTTATTTCCCGTTTTACACAATACCTCCTGTGGCGTCAGTTTTATTTGCCTGGGCACATCCAGAGGCACTTGTAGGATGTAAATTGCTAGTTGCGGTGTAGGTCAATAAAAGACCCGAATGTGGAGTCTCTCTCTCTCTCTCTCTCTCTCTCTCTCTCTCTCTCTCTCTCTCTCTCTCTCTCTCTCTCTCTCTCTCTCTCTCTCTTTCTCTCCTTTCAAGCTCTTAAAACAATGACTAGCATGTTGTCCCTCAAATATTCATACATCTTGTTTCATGTTTGAAACGGCCTAGATATTTTTATACTACTGGTCGGTAAAGTATTACTAAAACATGACTCATTATCTTAACTTTAATATGCCTGTTGCGTCTAAAGCAGCTATCATCTTCAGTTACAAATCCAAATGCTACACGATACCCTGGTAAGTCATGCACGTATTGGTGAGCGCCTTTTTGAACATGGCACAATGCATTGTTGGACAGTCGCACAAAATCACATTTGATTTGGATGTCAAAGTGAATCGCGGTCAGGTGTTTTCAGCACTGCTTGCAATGTGCATGAATGAAAATGAGAGAAAAGGTGCACTAAAAATAACCAAATGTACTCAAGTTTGCGCATAATCGTCTTTGGTCTCAAATGGGTGGCATGTGGTCTTGGTTTGTCTGTTGAGGATCCTTGTTTATTCGTGGTCCGGCTTGCCAATACATTTTTGGCTAGGATAAATAGATGGTCAGAAGCTTAATAAATATACTGCATGCATAAAACAGCATCTATCACATCATTACTAAAGCACTGAAATATATGCAAAATATACACTTTGGGTTTCATATATATTATTGCAGTCCAAGATCGTCTGATTAATATCCTCATTAACAAATCACTGGTTGTGGAATTCACTTTTTTTTAAATGAAAGCCAAGTCCCTTCAGGTAAGTCCTGATGGGATATTTAAAAAAGGCAGTATCCAAAGACAATGTGTGATGAGGCGGAGGGGGTAATTTGTGAATGAATGTGATGTGCAATGTATAATGGGACTTCTCTGGTGTGAGTATTACCTAAAATGTAAATCCAAAGCCTTGAAGTTATTCATTTCGGGCAGCAGAGGGCCCCATATTAGGAATATTCTATCTGACACTGAAGTTACCCCGAGGATATGAAATAAGTAGCAGCACTGGGCAAAGGGGTCTTGTGCATCTGCTGGGTGAAAGTTGAAGCTTAGTGGAGAATGTAGTCTCGACAGTGGATAGAGGTGTGAAACTACTGTCAAATATTCTTTTTTTTTTTAATAATTGGTGACCAAGTTTTGTATTCGAAGCACATAATGGTGCAAAACCACGTCACAGAATATATATAAATATATATCATCAATGATACCCACCTTCTGAGGACCTCACCTGGGGTGGGGGTGGGGAGATGAAGGATGGTTATTGCCCCGAGAAGGTGGGTATGATGGTGATTCCTATCTGACCCAAGGCATTCCCTATTGATCTTGGCCCGGGTAGGTGTAAAGATATTATCTTTCGACATTTGATGTGGCTTATATTGTAGGTGAAAGGCCGGCTTCCTTCTAAGTAGGCTTCACTTCATAGTTACATGTGAAGCATACCTAGCATTAGATTAAAAGAAATGCCTCGAAAGTCTAATTCATTTGCCCTGCTGCGGCACTTATATCATATTGTCCATTTTTTAAAAAAGTGCTGCTATTAGGTCTGCAGGCAAATAATTTACTGTCTCAAGATATCAGACATTTGATTTAATATGTCTACAGGTAAATTCTTAGTTGTCCGCACAGTCAAAACATATGTTAATTGGGGACTGAAGAACCCTCACAGTAGATGAGATTAGTGTCATATACTATAGAGAAAAAATCCAGTGCAGGGTAAGCAAAGTTAACCTGGAATTGAAATAAGGCCGGAATAAGACAAAGAAATGGCCAATAATTGCATCCCAAGATCGATATGAAACAAGTGGAGCAGGGCATCATTTTTTTCTGTAGGGTATATCTTCCGCAAATTCAAAGGTGTTCAGTTTTGTGCGGCAGGTGGCGGGACAGCAGTTTTCTTTATCAGGTTGTCACAAAAGATGATGAATAGAAATGTCGTAAAAGAACTTTGGAGACATCGTACTACCCTGCCGGGGACCTATGTCTTGTAAAAAAGGTGTAATTCACTGACTGTCTTCAATTTACCATAACATGAAGATTATGATACTACGTGAAAAGAAACAGCCAGTCTGTAAACTTTTCTCTGAAATTATAATATCAAATCACTGTTGACTGACGCTTTAAAGGGACAAGAATCGTTAGAAACTAATGAAATGCTATCAGTATGGTGTAGAGTACAGTATTTATATTTCATGGACATTCTTTGTTTTCCTCACCACAAGGGGCCATCTGGCTTCTCCCCGCTCTTTAACCACATGTTAGTAGTTCTCCATGCTGATGTCCAACCTTAAATTTGGTATATTTTCTGTCCATGTATAACACACACACACATACAAAATGTTAATATTCCATATTGTCATTGTCATTGTCCAAGAAGACCCGTCATTCACTTCAGTCCATCTGTAGGCCTAACTCAATTAATAGATATTTACATGATACACCAGGGGCCCATTGAGCCTTAGCCGGTTACAAAAGAGAGAGAGAGAGAGAGAGACCCACCCATTTACCCCCACTCGGCCCACACATCAATTTACCCAAGTTTAGATTATAGCCCCCTATAACAACCATGGGATCACTGCATTTGCCAACACATCAATTTACCCAAGTTTAGATTATAGCCCCCTATAACAACCATGGGATCACTGCATTTGGGTTTTAAAATAATCACAATATGATTATCATTAGGATATTGAAAATACTTGGAAGGAACTGGGCTTTTTATACATGAAGGAATATTGACCAACATCATATTTTTTGCTTCTGCATTCCAGTAAAACCATACATATACTTCATTTGTTAGTGATTTTAGTGAAGAATCTGGGCATGTAAATCTAGTGAAAAACATAATGTTGATACAGTTAAATTTCCTCAACTTCCTCTTCAGTTGCATTATCATTACCTTCATGGTCAGAACACGGAGTCTCATACACACGTAAATATTATGTTCTAACGACATTTGTTCTGGCAACTCCACAAAGCCTTCTTCTGGATTAAAATAATTGCTAAATCTCTCACAGCTATTTGACTCAATTTTATGATCAGATTCTTCAACAATGTCACTTTCTGACAAATACTTATCATGACTGTCATAGTCGTCAGTAGTTGGTGCATTGTCTGTTGCTACAATACTAGATTCGGTGACAGAATTTGATAAATTCTCTTCAACGTTATCAGAATTTTTAGCACGTTTGGGGCAATACCTACTCCATTGTGTGGATTTTCACGGGTGCTTTTGCAAACACAGCTCTTGTTACAAGGTCGGCAAGATTTACAAAAACTTTGGCAACCACGTACTTCATGTCCACATTTATTATCTGCAGAAATGCAACTGCATTTATTGACTGGCAGTTTTCTTTTTCAAGTAAGATCTTTCCTTGCTTCTTCAATGTTATTATCCCACTGTATTTCCACCACCTCACTGTTTTTCACCCAGCCAAATGTGTCAAAATTTAAATGATGGTCAGAATATGGAGTTACACTTTGGAGGGCTAGCTTTGTAACATATTCAATTCGCGTAACATGTAATTGAAAGGCAGTATCTGACGGAAAGATATTTTTATACAAATGCTTCGACCCATGATTGCTAAAATAACATAACATGCGGGTAAATACAGCCTTCACGGGCCAGTTCATACAAGTCCTTCCCATGAGTTACCCTGACCAAATAAAGAAAGGCTACATGGAAACTTAAGAGACTGTAGTGCTTGAGTAATTACCTGAGCACCATCTGAACAGACACTGCCATGTTGCACCTGACGATAATCGTTTTTAAGGGCTGGGTCAGGACTTGAAATGTAGCACCTTGACTTAACTCCAAGCTGATAGAGTCACTTAATTTCTTTTGTTTAAAGAGAACACACGGCTGCCACAGTCATTTTATTATAGCCAGTTTAGTTTCCCAAACGATGCCTTTTTATAGATCCCCAAATGTGTAAAGATCAGGATAAGCTGTTGCTAATTTCCAAAGACATAACAAAAACATCGTGCAGACAAAGAAATATGTCGATTCCTTGCAGAAAAAAAAATGAATTTCATTTAGTCCCCCAAAAACGTCATTTCCACCTTTGTCTAGGGAAACGAGGTTTTACATACAAAGGAGACATTTAGATATTAGTTGACATTTTGCTGTTGCAGTTGAAAACTTTCAGATCATGGTCTTATAAAATATATACTTTCATGTGTACGCACTGATAATTTTAACCTGTGAGCCTTGTTAAACACCTAATACCTCAAAATGTCTTTGACATATAATCTGCCAATAATTATTAACCTTAATCATGATTTCCGCAGATATCCATATGGACATTACATCCTTGGTAAAACCAGCGCTGGACCTACTGACAAAACTGGTAGCCGTGTCCCAGGGTATTCAAAATGTCAAAGATGAAGGCAAAACATTTTTCAGTAGATTAAAGAGGATTAAAATCACACTTGGTGGACTTGGGAATCATCCACGTCATGAAGTGCGCTCGACCGTCATTGAAATAGAGGAATTTTTGGGAAAAGTGAATGATTTCATAGAGGAACTTCAACACAAGAGAACAGCAGAAAAGGTGCTACTGGAACTTTCATCGATGAGCTGTGAAAAGAAATTTAAGGCATACAATGAAACGCTGAATGGATTAATGATAGACCTCACGGCTCAGCTTCAGGCTGAAACAGTAAGTATTGGTTCACAGTAAGGCATATGAATTCGCTGGTTCGCTTACCCAGTCAAAAGGGTCTAGAGTGAATGGTCTTTTCAAATGTCCTCGGCGTCATCCATCTTATCAGATATTGACCTTTTTGCATAGAATTTTTAATGTAAATCTCAAGGAAAAGTGTCAGAGTAACATGTTAATAGTCAGCAGGTTTCCCCGGCGCACCCTGGGCACCTACGGGCACATGGTGCCTCCACGAAAGCTATTCTCTCAGCCCAATAACATGACCTTCATGGTTTAATTTACAATTACTGTCTGTTAAATTCTGCAGTGAACTGTAAACATTACATGGGTGTGTCCTTTTGTGTAAAAATAACAATGTGGGGCTATGCATTACTGTATAATAAACGTTTTCCCAGGAGACACATATTTACTATTTTACAGAGCGAGTAGCTTCAATCGCGAATGTATGGCTTGTGAAATGTTTCTTAGAATAATTATTGAATCCAACTAGGAATCAATTTGGGAAAATAAAGCTCAGAAAAGTCTGTTATGGGGACAAATGTGCTCAGAAATATGATTTATTATACACTAGTTGGACCCAAATATGATACTAAACATATGTATTTATTTTTTCATTGCTTTGTAATTTATTAGAATATGTAAATTTGTTATAATGACAAGCATTTAATATTGTCCCAAATGCAAATATAAACGTCAGAGAAGAACATGTTAGTTCCAGAATTCGAGGGATTCTAACCATCTGACATATATATTTACGCCAGGCTTGGGTAGTGGACAGGCGAAGGGCTTTTAAGGTAGGAGGAAATGTGCTGAAATCAACTTTCATCAAACAAGCCATACCATTTGCAATTTCTTTAAGAAAAAGACGCACAGGTAGTTGGAATTATATGCAAGCTTAACATTAACGTTAGGATAATGATTGAAACATTGATGTCTTTGTGCTTACTGCTTTATTGATTTGGACCATTTTCTTCCTAAAACAAATGTAATTTTAGTGTAATATGGGAGTTGACGATCACTTTCGTGTGTTTATTTGCAGTATAAGCAAGATTGTCAACAACAAGGCAAATCAAATGTAAGTGTTACATTTTTACTATCAAAATTCTAGTTACTTGCATTGCGCTATGAATTTTTAGATGGAGACTGAAGCACTATAGCAGCGTTTAGGGCCATTTAAATTAAAATTACATTTGGTGTAACATGTGTTGTGAGTTGCGAATCATGTCCTCATGTATATGCCAAAGTTCATGTAGGTCCCGGTCTTTGGAAATTATCATTTATTTTTTATTTTTGTACCTGTGTTATATTTAATAAATATTTTCAGGAGAATCACACACTTTATTTAAGCATTATATATATATATATATATATATATATATATATATATATATATATATATATATATATATATATATATATATATATATATATATATATATATATATATATATATAGATATATATATATATATATATAATTTCAAAATAAATGCCACAGTATACGATATGTATTGGCCTTAAAAAGAAACCAGTCTCTATTTTCTTTCTTGGTGTATTCACTGTTGTTTCTGTTTTTAACCAATGATATTGGTTTATATTTTTAATAAGCAAATCCATCCGACTTTAAGTCATATAATCATTTGTGATGAAACGATAGAGGTAAATATATTTGAATACCTGGGGAGGTTCCGGATCGTCCCTATGGCATTCAGTGTGTTTCCTGTATGTGTAATTTGGGCCAAGTAACAATCAGTTTTAGTTGTCAGGACTTGCTATTTTCTTTTGATAAACCTCACAGGAAATTTGAGCATATTGTGTGTGCTCAACATATGGTTTTCAGATATTCCACTTGATATTTTGCTAGGGAACGTGAGGCATGGAGTCTCATTCTAGATGTCAAGAAAATATTTTTTTCGTTATAGAAGTATGATGGTATGCGATTGCACTACATCTTTCTTTCAGAATGAACTGCATGTACATATTTTTGGTTTCTGTAAGGCTGATATAGACATAAACTCCTCATTCTCATGATTTCTACAGTAAGCGAAGCCGTCTTGGCATATGGCGTCCGTTTTAGCCAAAAAATCAGTGACCATTACTTATCAGGATCGATACCAGTATTCCGTCCAATTTCGAATCCGGCTAAATATAAAAAGTAAACATAAACGTGACCAATTACATACAAGTTTTGAAGGCATGCATCTACCATCAACTTCAAGCAGATAAAATCCATAAAATGAAAACGACTGTTCACATTCGACGTCTTAGCGTGGACGCAAAAGTGAATATACAACCTTGTTCATGAAGGCAGGGGAGAAAAAAAAAAGACCAATTTCCTTTTCTAATTTTACCATCACATATATTCAAAAGTATCGAAGATATCCCATCAAGGTTCGCAAACAAAAAGGATTTTTTAAAGTTAAAAAGCACCTGAACAGTTTTGAACAATCACGGTAACGCGTTTTGCACAAAAATTCCAAAGTTGACACAGCAGACTAACAGTCATTAAACATTATAAAAAATTGCTGCGCGTCCCCTGAAACAAATTCAGGTCTAGGGATCCCAAGACGTATCCCTATGCAATTTAAAATTATTGACTTGACATTTTCTCAGAAACAAGATTTTTGAAAATCCATCCTCGCCCCCCCCCCTTCCTCCAACCAAATATTCATGAAAACAAAAATAAAAAAAAAATAAAAAAGCTACTCGAACATGACCATGCTTTTCCAAAATCCTGAGTGAGACCCGCCCAGGATATATCCCTACAAGTTTGAAGTGAGCCTGGGTAAAGCTTTTTGAGAAGTCAAAAATGTAAAATCGTTGACAACAGACGACAGGGGAGGAACGAGGGACAACGCCCCATAGACAACCATACCATACGATAAAAATTACTTCTCTGGACCAAGGTGTATGTTTGTAAAGTTACAAAATGCAATGCCACACGAAGCACAGTGGTATGCTATAGACAGAAAGATTAATCTAGTTATAAACTGGCACTTTTGAAGTGCAGACTGATATATCATTCACGGCTGTCCGTTGTATTTGCATATGCCATACGTGGTCTAGCATATTATGGACACAGGAAGAAGAATAATACTTTAAGTGATCTCAATGATTGTGATATATGGTCAGACAAAAGCAGGTCTTTTATTTTGGCATTTTGGAGTATATACTTCCAGACGCTAAGCGTCACTCAAATATCTAAGACCTGCGCAATATTTGACGCACATGCTCCTTTCGGACAACACTCCTGACTTATTGATATACAGGTGAACGGAGGTCAACAAAAACTAAGAAATGGTTATTTATTACAGAACATATAAATCTTGCCATAAACCTTGGCATACTAATGTTAAATAGTTATTAGGATTGTCATGTAAATCCTCTCCATAAACACAGGAGCAATACTTTGAATTTATAGCTGGTTGGGAGTCTGGAATATATACTTCAGACAAGTAAGGATATAATCTATGAAACGCTGTTCCTGGTTTCCTGGTTTGAAAAATCTTTAAAAAAAACACACATTGGTGTTTTTATTATTTGATTTTTTAATGTGTTCATTCCCCAACTTGAGACGAATGTATGCATGTACTGTAGATAGGAAGGAGTAAAGTGCAATGTAATATAATCATTTTATGATTTAACCGGATGAAGACAGCAAGACAGGTACTGGCGTGGTGGCTATGCACCGACGGAAAAAAAATTGCCAGAACCACCCAATCAATCCTTAAAGGAAGCATGTGATAATTGATATTTATGTGAAGTCGCGTAACCAAGACTAAGTTGTCGTGGCAATGGTTGAGTGTATTGAGCTGCTGAAAACTGTTGTCAGTCCTGCAGCTGATGGAGTTAAGGAGGAGCAAAATAGGGCAAATGGTATGAGAATCTATCCAAAACTGATGGTGACTGAAGAAGGTCAACAGAACTGCCGCACAACATGGATGATAAAGTCAAGTACCCACCTAGGTCCTCGAAATAAGCTCCTATATGGCTACGGCAAGTCTTCTTGTGAAAGAGATTGCTCCAAGTGAGACTGTGTAACACAACTCCTACCAGGAGTTTCGCAAAAATGAAGTGGCAAGTTTTTCTGGTACTACATATATATATTTTGAAGGAATAAGGAACTCAGAGTGACTGTCAATATTTGTATCTTCCCATAATACCCATGATAATTATATACAATAACCATGGTCGTTATCTCTCTCCTCTAGCCTTCCCGTTCAAGTCTAGTATCAACACACTTCACTTAACAATTCAAATTAAGTGTGGCTGTCCCATTTGTTAGAAAGGTTGCGTATGCATTCATGCTTAACCTTCCTAACAAGGTAAATATTCCCGTTTCAGGACACTGTCATTTTTTTTTCTTGTGAAACTTTTATCAAGGCACAAGACGAACATGTTGACTGTCACTGATTCACTCCTTTTTATCTTAGATACATTGTTCCTGTGTGAGCAATGATGCTGTATTCGTGTTCACCTCAGATACGTTGTTCTTGCATGCATACTGTTGCTATTCACGTTTTTACATCAGAAACGTTGTTCCTAAATGAACACTGTCGCTACATTTGTGTTTGACATTGATACATTGTTCCCCTACGAACGCTGTTGCTACATTCATTTGGTGTGAAGTTTTGATCAGAAAGCATCGGAATGCATTGGTGCTTCTTAACACCATGATACCCATCCCACTCGCGTGTATTGGTTTACCTGTGCTGTTCCGTCTGAGTGCCTAACCACACAGCTGCTAATTCTTCTCCAAGCTCCGTTATTTTGCAAACAGCAGACAAAGACACTGTCCCCGTTTACCTGTTGTGACAATACCACCAGTATTCTTCGTATAATGATATCAGTCTCCATTCCAAATCGGGCATCACCAACTGTAATTTTAACATGCCTGGTTGCCGTTGCTTTGTTAGCATACCCACATTTTACCCACGTCACATCACACCCTTTGCTTTTGCATCCGCACCACTGCTAAATTACAAAAAGAATGAAAAAGTTATTGACTGGATCAAATACATGTGTTGCACTTGATTATGCCACAAATACACAGGTAATATGCACTTTTACCACAAATTTATTCTTTATTTGTGTGAAATACTGAAAGTGTGCAACTGATACATAGATTTTTAAAAGAATTCTCTGTTGTTGCTGTGTGAAGTTTATGTCCTGCAATTGTCTGTTTCTGGGATCAACATATGCATGCATGTGGATAGCCAGTTTCTGGTAATTGTGGTCATTAGGGGGCTTAAATTCATTCTTAGAAAAGTATGAGCATAGTTTTCGCCGTGATATAGTCGGAATCTTTGATCGCCACCTACATATGCTTGATTGTGGACCCAGCCTTTCATTTATAACATTCTGATTATTTGCTGTGTTTGGAAAAGAAACACAAAGCAAGAAACAAAAACAGATGGATCAAATTTCTGACTCATGATTCTGTGTAGTATATGATAACTTGTAAAGGAATAAACGTTTTTATTGATGCCTCTTCCCCCCGAAATTAATTATGATCTTGTCAGACCCCATACACGAAATTTGTCTATCTGACTGGGCATGGGAAAAAGGTTTGGGTATTGTTCATTTTGACTAACCAAAGTGCGAAAACAATTAAAAGTTTCCTGGTCTGCTGCCATATTGTAGATTACACAATATCTATACATGTATATGTATGTATAGTCAGTCACCTGTGGTCCGTCCATCGTACGCCAATGTTCACACTCACATTTTCGACTTCTCCAAAACCAACCGACACAGCCTCTTCAGATGGGGGATATACTTAAGGTGGGTGTGTACCAAGTTGATTCAAAATAGTGACGCTCCAATGATCCATAATATTTCATTTATTTAGATGCTATGTGAAAATATTAAGATCGTCTGCACTGAAAGTGCGCAGTCAATTGCTTTTTAATTACATAGGGACTTTAAAGGCCACCCCTAAACTTTATTTGGCAGATGTTGCTACTTTTTTTTCTTTTTTGACGTTTACGACTTTGTCCCTGTTTTGCTTACTTTAATTTTTCCAAAATCGTCCCTCAGATTATGATGAACATTGATGGAAATGTTCATTCTGTAAAGGTCAAGTAAAGATGATCACTAGGTGGTCATCCTGTCAGGGATGTCCATTGGTGTCAACCTCACTTCACTTTTTATGTGGTCATAACGACATTTTATCTGGTTCGGCGGACTTTTTATCTGGTCATAGCGACATTTTATCTGGTTAGGACGAAACTTTATGTGGTCATAAGGACAATTTATTTGATAAAGATGACATTTTATGTGATCATGACGACATTTTATCTGGTAAGAATGACATGGTATGTTGTCATAACGACGTTTTATCTGGTTCGGACGACTTTTTATATGGTCATAACGACATTTTATGTGATCATGACGACATGATAAAAGTTCCCAGTGTCTCCTTGAACCCCAGTAGATGAGTGTCTGGGTCAAGGCGCATACCTGAGAAGTATTTTAGTATATAACTTACTGGTTTCAAATAGTACTTGTTTCTAAAAAAAATGGAGTTGAAGCGCAGAAGTCTTAAACAGTATTCAAAGTTATCACTTCTAGTTAAGTATACCACTGTTGCTTCTGTGGAAAGTATATGTCCTTTAATATGCTATTATATGTTTCTCTGTCATTTCATGCACGACAATTTGTTGAAATTTGGTGAAATTCAAGCCACATTTTACGTGGGAAGAATTGAGGGTACAAGCTAAATCCTCCGGACAGTTTGTTTTGAATAGCCTGGGAATGGTATCGAAAACAAAAATCAGTGCAGACCAACCTCATCGTAACTCCATGTTCAGCCATTCATGTTTGCGTGGAACCACCTTGCCTAACTGTGTAAGTCAACATAGTAATATTAAATTCAATCAATATTTTATGTTTCATGTACATTTAAGCATGTTGTATCTTAGCATGCAATCTATCAAAGAATGGAAAAAGATGAAAAGTCGAACAAACCAGATAAAATGTCGTTATGACCACATAAAATGTCGTTATGACCATATAAAAAGTTTTCTGAACCACATAAAATGGCGTTATGACCACATACGAAGAAGTCGTCCTAACCAGATAGAATATCATTATGACCACTTAAAATGTTGTTCTGATCAGATAAAATATTATTATAACCACATAAAATGCCGTTATGACCACGTACAAAGTCGTTCGGACTGCATAGAATATCGTTATGGCCACATAAAATGTCGTCCTTGATAGTCAAAGTGTCCTTATGATAACATTAAATGTCGTTATGACCACATAAAAAGTCGTCGTAACTGGATAAAATATCGCTATGACCACATGAAAAGTGAAGTGAGGTTGAAACCAATGGGCTTCTGTATCCTATGGCTATCAGATTTGTAATGAAAATATCAACTCGGATACCTATCGTTTCACGCACACACTTCTAATAATTACTATGTAAATCGAAGGGGATGGATATGGTTATCGGATTTTTGGCTTCTCCAAAACCCTCAGCCAGATTCAATTGAAATCTTGTGTGGTTGGCCAAAAACGTCAGCCAGATAAACTTCAAATTTGATAGAGCTGTATCTTGGGTGGGACTCTACCAAGTTTGTTCCAATTTTTGAGTCCCAAATATTTTTATGATTATTTTTAGGGTTTTGGACTTAAAGTTTAAAAGTCATATTGTTAAAGAGCTTTACAAAACTGAAATGACACATACACACTTCTGGCAACCCTTAGACTGTTTTATCAACAGGTAGCACTTTCCTTTTCTTGTGAACATGTGCGTCCTCTTTTGACCTATTGTGTAAAACAATATGTTTCAGTCCTTTCAATTTTGATTAAGATGTACCTGCATAAAATGTACTCAATACATGGTGCTGTTGGTATTTTCTGTTTAATGAAGAATACCTGAATTCAGGAATCATTATCCATGTACTTGTACATCCAGTATTGTTACTTTTAGACAGCAACACATATGGCCTATTGTTTTTTATCTCGGTCGATCCTCAGACCATGGTTGCTGTTAAATGCAAATAGGAAACTATAGATACTAATTCTTTAGGTGTTTTTAACTGTGACCTTGACTAATCTTAAAGGTCAAATTGACATGTTTCCAAACTTCTCAATGATGGTGGATCACACCCCAATGGTTAATCGGAAAACCAATAGGAAAGTACCTCTGAGGTTTCTTTTGGTTTTTTTGGTGTTGCTAATGCTGACCTTGTATACCCTAAAAAACGTCAAGCTGTCATACAGGCTTGTATGTTGGCAATAGTGCATCCTAACCCCATTATTATTTAAAACTAATGATCAAACAGTGATAAAAAATCAATTACAGGGTTTTCGATTTCGGTCGTGAGTAACCTTGAAACTTCAAACCCGTATATTGGCTCATATCTTGGTAACGGTTAATTTTGCGACTTTTCATATGATAATTGTGACTTTTGAGCTCTGTGCATGAAGACTTCCGCCTTCAATAAATGTATTTTTTAATATTTTTTGGTGACAAGAACACCTTAGTCTGTGCATCCAAGATCGGGTCAGCAAAGGACTTTAAGAGTCGGTACTAGGCACGGAAGGTGCATAAAACGCACGAGCACAAGGTCATAACAGTTAAAGTGGAAATAAAGCAGTGTTTCCATGTTAACATTGGTCAAACCTTCTCTAATGATGACTTTCATACACATAAAACTTTTGATACCTTTTTTTTTCTTCAGATGATAACACAAAGATATGTGGTCGATATCCACATATCTTTCTCCTGGTGGGTATGTGGAATTTGGACCATTTTTTGGTATATATATATGTATTTTTGTTTGTGTTTACCTCTTTCTCTTTCGTTGGAAATATGCATTACAGTAGTCTCTCCTTTAAGAGCCCGCTTCAATTAAAGACCACCGGCCTGTTAAAGCCATTTTAGTAGGCCCAAAGTGGCATATAGCCCGTGTTATTTAACCGCCATTAAGAGACCACCTGCTTTATGTGGCCATTTTTTGGATCTGCCTTAGGGATGGTCTCTCAAAGGCAGGACCATTTCCACTGTATTTCGTATTCTTTGAGCAAAGAGCCACAAAAGACATTGGTGTATTGATTAGGTTTTTCTTTTATTTTTTAAATTTTTTTTTTGAAAAAAATGTTTTAAAATGGTCTATCAAACTGTCTGTCTGTCGGTCGGTCCCTCTGTCCACGAGTCGGTCCGCCAGTCTCGCTGTTCGTTAGCTGATTCATTCAAATTCTTAGAACCTGTCTTGATCTGGTCAGAGGAACAGAAACATCATTTACGAACGCAAATTATTTTGGGTTTATAGTTATTATTTAATTATTGAAGATCGATATGGTTGATGATTTAAATTTAAGTGATAATATTCTATTTCTAAAATGCTGTATATGATTGGATCACTTTTTCAACTTCCAGACATCGAAGTAAAATACAAAAATCTTTGGCTTTTGTTTTTTTTTGAAAGGGGGGGGATGTTCAGTTCTAACCTGAACAACAATGGCCCTACATTAGGCTTGAAAGTCGATTGTGATTTTTAGATGTACCATTTATACCTTTTATGTACCCTAACTACTTCTGTTGTATAGTCAAAGGAACAGATGACCTTTCATACATGTAACGTAGCCCATTTTATCCAATTTACAAACAATCTGTGGAAAAACAAAATGGCGTAAATCAATGCCGATCCTACCATCAGCACATCTGAATGTTTACTGTAACTTTTTATACAGAAGAAAACAACACGATTAGCAACAATGATATTTCAGTCCAAAAGTATTAATAAATTAATTTTCTCTGAAAGTTTAAAAGTTATAAAAATGTTGGCACAATAGCACGATTGTGTATCCTGAAAACAATTAAGCAGCTGTCAAATTCGAGAAGTTGAAAACAATTGACGGGCGGATGAAGGACGGACGGACAGAGGAATATCAGATATGCTCAGCTGACTAGCTGGTTTGCTAAGCTAAACCATTTGAGGTATCAGGGCCAATCATACCCTCTTAGGAGAGTGTGATTTATTTCTCCATGTTGAACCACAAAACTATACATCACGCATTTGGTCTATAGCAGTTGATAAGATATGAATATAAAGCGTGTGTGTTGAATTGTAAAAGCTTGAAACAGTAAAAAACAGGTCACTGTAACTTTTTGTGACAACAAAAATCTAAGAGGCCTAACCCGCAAAAATTTAGTGATAATACCTTGCTATGTAACATAGGGTGCAGTTGTCATCAGCTTTCACTATATGGTTATTTCCTTCGTGAGCATGATAAACATTTTTTTTCAAGCTTTGAGCTACAAACGTAACATAAAAATCAAAATATTACCAAATGTAAAGGATCTACCTAAGTAAAAGTCTTTTTCTTTTCAATCCCAGTTATTCTCAAATATTCATCCCTAAAGGTTTGAGCCACTTTGTTTCAAAATGGAACCAATGTTATGTTATGGAACTGCCGAGATTTTAAAAGTAAAGGATTATTGTTGAGGTTTTATCCTGCCACATGAAATCTACTCGCTCAGTTGAATGGATTTTTGTTCAATAAAACTAACAAACACAGGATTTCAATTGTGATAATTATGCGGTCACTAAAATGATACGTCTTTAAGAAGTTCAACCTCTGCGGAACGAGTGATGAGCGGATAAATACAGACCTCAATTAGTTTTCAATGCCACCTGGTTATTACACTTTACCTTGTAAAACTGTACAGTCAACTGCAAATATTCTGTCTCCACATGATTCATTGTGCTTGCATCGACTCTATCCGTCCTCAAAATTTAACAGAAGTTCCAGGGAAATCCATCCCTTTATTTCTGTTATCCCATTCATATGTTGGTTGCCTGTTTGATCACTTGATGACCCTCGACATTATTATGTGCTATTACATAAGTTTTTTTATCATTAGCCCAAGTACTAGAGAACGATCTAATGGGAGCGATGGCTGGATGGACCTTTTCGTACAATGTGTAGAATTGATATACATAGAAACCGTATTAAATTTTCAGTATTTATAGCATAACGAATCCCATGTCTCACATGAGGCACACATTCCCTTTGGTGTTGCAAGTACCGTAATTTCTGGATACACCACAATTTAGCTGTGGTGTGTTCCGATACACCAAGGGTTAACAATGTAATCATAATAAAGAAATAACAAGCTCCAATATCACACTTTTATTGCAAAAAGAAAAGAAAGGTACACAGCATTATGCAGTGTTGGAAAATACATTTAGTCCAGTATTTTTTTTAGAACAAATCATATTTATATTACTACAAGTATATAACATACACATAAGGTTAAGCGTCTAGTGTTCTGATATGAATGACCTTTGGCATTTTTAAGGTGAAAGGGCACTTGAGGAACAGAAGCAATTTTGAAATCATGATGTAACTGCTATATAGCCATTATGACAGAAGAGTTTTAGACCCATGGGCTCCTTTTTTAAAATTGGAATAATTAAACAAACTTCAGCTGCAAATGATTGTGAAGAGGCTTAAGATAATTAATTATTCATTTTTACACTATAAGTCACTTCTGCATATTAAAAATTGCACATAATTGTGTCAGTGTATATGTTCAAGGTTTCTGATAATGGCATTATATGTAGTTTACCACATTGCACACTTTGGGTAAATTTTTGAATTTTTGGCCAGAAGATATTATTCCAATATACTCTATTTTATCCAAAGGCTGTCAATCAGTTCACTTGATGCTTGCTCTAAAATCTATTTAAAGATATACATTTACAGTCATAACTTAAGATGTGGATTTCTGTTTTGTTTTTTTTTTTTTTTTTTTTGTTTTTTGGTTTTTTGTTTTAATTGAATTAGACGTGAGAATCACCATATATGATAAAAACTTTGTCCATGCCTCGTTGTTCTTTGGACAAAGAATCCACGCCTACTTTATGGAGCTTCAGTTTCTTTGGAGCAATATGACTGTTATATTCTTTAAATGCTTTAGTCAGAGATTTTGCAACTGCTGTTCACAATTGATAGGGGTAGCACCTTACCTGAATCAAAACATAACTAGCCATCTATGTCCAAAATAACATTTGACTGTGCCTTATATTTATGGCTATAACCTAAGGAAATCGAATGTTTCTAAGGTTTCCTGAGGTTACTTTTTATTTTCTTCGATTTTACTATGGAAGTACTCAGACTTTGCTTTTGGTAATTCTCCTTGAACCTTATTACTCAGTTTTATGTATCCTTTGTGAAGTTCAGCTTTACTTCTAGGTTCAGTGCGTATAGTATCCTTCTTGGACAAATTGACGAAATTATCTCTCTCTTGCATTTATGCTCAAGTAATTCAGTGCATCCAATGTTCTGTTTTTACCTATAATGTTAAATCCTTTTTTTTTTTGGAATCCTCTCATTTATGACTTGCATTAAAAAGACTAAATTGTTTCCAGGCGCAGTCAATGTTGTACAGTTCAAAATATGAGTCCGGTCTATCTGACTTATCTTGGTTGCAAATCTTTCCTGCATTGTTTCATATATCTAAGTCTAACTGTGTTGTGCTGGTTAAGTTGCATTTTAAAAATTTCACGTGAACACTAATTTTTTAAAATGATCATATAACCCATCGCGGATTATGCCCGACTGACACAACTTTTCAGTGATGTTACTGATATTGTTTCTGATGTACTGGTGACTCTGGCAGGAGTACTTATACACTGAATACAGTTAAAATCCAATACCTCTTTATATGACTTGTGGAGACTACTTCCTGTGAGAAGAAAATGTTATATCACCTAAAATATATAATTCATGGTCAGACTGTAACTTGGATAAAATTAATTCAAATAGTTGTGGAAATCCAGCCCTTAATGGGGCCGTTGCAGGTACCAAGTACAATTGGTTTTGTTTTGGGTTTCAAAAGCTGAAGCAAGTCGCGTCTAGATTAACATTCGGAAAACTCAGCTAATTGTGTCTTGTCTATCGTGACTATGTCGTGACAGATTCTGCTGAATTGGATCAACATCGTAACAATGTCCTATGCTGTCTGGACCATGTCCTGTAGAATGGGCATGATCTGGATTTTTTTTTCATATCCGTTTATTGCCGATTGAGTTCAGATTGCATTACGGATCTTGACGAATGCGTATTGAGTCCAGATTGCATCCAGATCTTAACAAATGCGTTGGTTAACTGTCTAAAGACTGTCTGATCACTGTTGGATCCCATTCGGGAGAATCCGTCTTCTTTGACCATGTGATTGATACAAATCGGATCAGAATCGGAGTGAGAACGGGATAATCGGGACGAGTTCGGCTGGAAACGGCTGAATCGGGACTCTTCCTGAACGATATTTGCTTGTTATCATGATCAAATATATGATTATACGAATTTCCAGCTACAAATCATAGGATCTTGATCAGACTTTTGGTAAATTTTCATCGGAAACGATAAGGACGGCAGTAAAAATTCTAAATGTGTGATCAAGGCTTAATGGATTAAACTCCTGAAACCCTTTTTGCACATACAAAATGGTCTAAGCTTCTCTCTTTTCATTTTATATACTGACAAGTTGAAACATTTATGCATTGAAAATGTAAATATTTATGGCAAATGTGGGGTGGGTTTTGTTTTGTTTTGTTTTGTTTTGTTTTGTTTTTTTGGGGGGAGGGGTAATAAACGCTTGCACTCTAAGTAGAAGTAAAGTTTTCAAGAATACAGGTTTAATGTTAAGGCCACTGTTCATAACGTTTACCAGCACCATTTTTAACGTTTACCGGTTTTATATCACCCTTGTCGTTTTTAACGATTAGCTGCAGTTTAACTTTTAGCGATGAGAGGGGACCTCAAAAGTTAACGTTAAGTGGCGATGGCAACATTAATAGGCGATTTGATTTTTCTTACCCGTGCAACTTGTTGTGATATACAGTAAAACCTCATTATAATGACTCTCAGATATCAGACATATTCATTATAATGATACAAGTTTTGTATGGCAAAAGTTCATTTCCTTTGTTGTTTGATTCATTTATCTGACTTATTCAGTTATCTGACACATTTTTAAGGGAACAGATGATGTCATTATAACGAGTTTCCACTGTACTACTAATTGTTTTGTTATCAGTGTACAACGTATTATTAATATTAGTTTCTTTTCTATTTGTGTAATACCACTGGTATATTTTGACCTGGGTTCTTTATACATGCAGAAAACTGATACACATTTATTTACATGTTTATAAAGTGCAGACCACAGATACACATTCACTTACTTTTTGATATGTGCAGAACTCTTATACACATTCATTTACATTTTAACAAGCGCAGAACCACAACAGACATTAGCTTACTTTTTATGAGTGCAGACCGCTGATACATATTCACTTGCGTTTTTGGGAGTGTAGCTAAAAGTAATACAGTATGAGGCATTTACACTCCATTAATAAAGTTGGCATCATGCAAGAACCTCCGACAACCTAACGTTTTATCTAAATGACAGGAATTTCATATTCTTGAACACCCAAACCTTTGAAGTTTGATTATACTAAAAATAGTGAAATTACTGTCTCACTTTCCACAAATTCATATTTAAAGGCCAATTTAATGAACAATTTGGATTCTCAACTTTTTTTTTTATGATAACGTTACTTTTACCCCCACAACGTTAGTATGAGAGAGTCACAAAAGTTCTATTTGGCCAAGCATATTATGGATTTTGATATTTTCAAACAACTTGAAGGAATTATAATCAGATTTGTGGCGGCTGTGCTTCCATGCACCCCCTGGCGTGCGCCAAAGTTGGCACAGTGCCTGCTTCTGCAAGACGCCTTGCTTCAAAGTTTAGATTAATCATCTTTGTGTAACCAATTTACTACGTTGGCTGGAACCCCAAAGAGTCAATTCACATGAATATATAGCATTACATTGCAGTTCAAATGCAAGGTTGATGATAAATTCCATTCTAGAAAACCAAGAACCTTTTCAAAGTCTAGACAGCTCCCATTGTTACCTACCTTTATGATCGGTATATTCCGTTATATCCTTTAACCTGATATTTTCGGCTATACACACATTTTTTTAAGAAATCCGGTCCGATCAGTACACGTAATTTATCTCAACGCCTTTTCATTGAAAACACGTTCATTCCAGCATTTGCATTTTGCAGAACCAAGCTTTTGCAAGAGTATGGCAATAAATTTTACCCAAAGTATCAATGACCACAACTTGGAAGAAAACACTTTAATCTTTAAAATTACATGGAAGTGCTGCTTGGGTGGCACCTGCCCAAATAGCTGCGATAGGAAATTCCGGGAGCAAGTGTCATCTGTTGACACTCACCCGAGTTTCGATGCGGACCCGCACCCAATGTACTGGTGGGCATGATAGGAGTAGATTAGAATTTATTTTGATTGAAAGGTCATGTAAAACTGCCGACATCGCCAAAAACAGTATGGTGAATTACAATGATACCAACATCACCAAATGATTAATTGGTCATAACAACACTGTTGTTAGCAGTTGGGGGTAACTTTTTCGATACTTTAACATTTCCATATTTTATCACCAACCTTCCGGGGATTTTCGACTCCATGTATGATAGTTTTCGTGTGGCAGCTGGGTCCTCGATTCCCTGCAGCTATATCCACTGAAATTCGGATTAGCACATTCATTGTTGTGGAGCTTTGCAGATTTTATATTACTTTGACAAATTAGCATTTGCCATGTAGTGCTGAGTCGGCATCGCCGCCATGTGGCTACCTTGTGAAACACACAGCTACCTTGTAGAAATAAAACATTTCAAACATAAACCAGACACAATACAGTATTAAGTGTTCTGAAGAATTACAAATGCTTAATGTTGAAGTATAGAAATATCATCACACGGCTTTTGTTGTTTCAATTTTATTACCTTCATCTGCACCATAAAGAGATCAAAGAGATAAATACAATTATAATATACTTACACCAAACAGTGTGGAACCGACTATTTGACAAAAAGGAAAGTGTATGGGAGATTATGACCTAAAATCACTGTCTGATCAGTGATCATCTAAAATGGTAACATGCATGTGGTAATAGGGTTGCACTTAAAATCTGCAAGACGAAAACGTAATCCTAATGAGATTGAAAAACTGCTTTTAGTGTATTGAATAGGGTTCCATTTGGTTTCTTGGGAGGTGGGCGAGAATTTCACCAGATTCCTTTACTCATCTCCTAGTCGTGTTGGTAGATCAGTTTAGCAGCTTTTGTGCCGCAGCTTTTCAGCATGGTTACCTTGAAGTCATACATGTGTTTCGTGGCCCTACAAGGAACAACAGAAGTAGATACAATAAGAGTTGTATATAGTGCGACACAAATACACAGAACAACATATGTACACACACTAATACTAGTACACAGGATGCCAGTACATGATATAACACCATTACATAGAACAACGTGGGTCCATGGAATAATAGGAAAGAGTAATAGTTTATAATATGTCACAAGTACACAGAACAACACAAGTGCATAGAACGCATCAGGTACATAGAAAAACAGTACTTGTTGGACCAATAATATTAAATATAACACAAGTACAAAGAACAACACAAGTGTATAGAACGCCTCAGGTACATAGAATGACAGTAGATATTGGAGCAATAATATTAAATACAACACAAGTACACAGAGGAATATCAAACATGGAGTCAGAGTGTACAAGACGTAGAATAACAATGGGGCATCGAATAATGTGAAATAACATTAATACACGACCGGAACAACACAGCTAAACAGAATAGTGATAATATATTATGTAACATAAATACATAGAACAAAGGAAATTGCATAAGAGACGAACCTATGATAACAATGGTGCATTCAATAACAGTAGGACATGGTACAACTAGTGTATGGAACAAAACAGTCATTGAATAACAGAAGTTCATATAATAACAGCAGTGCAATATACAAGTATAGAGCACAGAGAAGAGCATATAGTAGCTTTTTTGGAACCGTCACAAAGCCAGGATCCCAGCATATTTATACATGCCACAGGCGCGAAATTTTATTTTGTTTCTTTAAAATTAACGACTTGTAAAGGTTCTGTTTTCTTGGTTATCCACTACGATACAATACGTGTTAATGCCAAAACATTGATAAATCAATAAAATATACAGCCAGATTAATATGTGTAAGTTTCATGACACCTGTCAGTAATTTGGTAGAACGTTGATGCAATTTGGGGTTAGTTGGCTTGGGTTCTTTGTAATTGACAATGTGTAGACTGTGTTTAGATAGGTCCAAATTAAAGTTTCTGTATAATATATTAGGTTTTCATTTCTTTTGTCATTTAAAGTAAGCATTCAGTAAAAAATTCGGTAATTTTTACATTTTTTATGTATACTTACTTTATTATACTATATTATCGGGATTTTTAACAGAGAACAACACTGAGTGAAGTGAAATACGGAAAAATACGGCCAGGCAATTATTTTGTAAAGTATTTGACGCAGGTTGTCGACTGGACATCGACCTCCTCTGTCTTTTCTCTCGAAAAATTTTATTTGGTGTTTTTACAGAAACATGTGATATTTTTATCCAACAAATGCTCTCGAAAAGAAAAAAACAAAAAAGGAAAAAACTCTTGCGGCGTTTAGGACTTTTAATCGTTTAATGTCAAGACTTGCATGTCTGGTGGTGACCTGTTTGGAAGTGCGTATGAATGGTCCAGTTCTCAGGGTCAGGCAATGACATTCAATATATTGTCTAATTGACAGCGTGGCTCGATGAGATTATCTATGTTCTAATTGGAAGGGGTACCAATGAGATTATTACGTTGCCGTAATCAGGATGAGAAATGTAGAGCTCTTGAACTCACAGGGTATGTTATTCGGTCTCTAGTGGCTACCTCGGAGCGGGAAGGATGTTCTGGAGTGCTTGTTTGCTGTGAGTCGCAATATGTATATATATATATATATATATATATATATATATATATATATATATATATATATATATATATATATATATATATATATATATATATATATATATATATATATATATATATATATATATGTATATATATATGTATATATATATATATATATATATATATATATATATATATATATATATATATATATATATATATGTATACATACATATGTATATATATATGTATATACAAATGTATATATTATGTGTGTGTGTGTACAACGTGTGTGAGTGTATTTCAATTTCCCCCAATCGATAAATCATCATCATCATCATCATCATCATCATCATCATCATCATCAACAACAATAACCCACAAAGCTCCAGTCATCAGTCTGGACCCATCAAAATACATCTTCGCTTGTGCAAAGTGTAGTCCGTTTAAAAAGCTGTCAAAAAGTATAGGGAAAGAGATGATCAATTGCATCATGGAAGTTGAAATACATTCATTACTCTAGCGTTTGGTTATTGAAATTGCATTCCTACACAGTTAAGACTGAATGATCATTTATCCCTCCTTCACATTTCCAGTCCGCTCTTAACACTTTAGGCCATATATTTTTGGAGCAGTGGAGACATGTTTTGAAAAAAATATAACAATGTTTCATCTTTAAGCGGATTGGGTGCATTCAAGAACCGTAAAAGACAGCAGAGAGAATATTTCTCACTGAAAGACTGACCGAGATGAGGTTGGCCATTTTGGGCGCAACAGGTGCATGTGGACATATTCTGGTGGAGCAGGCATTGAATACGGGCCATGATGTCATTGCATTAGCACGCAATCCTCAAAATCTCAACATAAAACACCAGCGGCTACAGGTAAGTACATATGCTATAGCTTTGGTGGTAACACGTCAGGCTGCTATGTTAACTCGCCAATCACAAAGTGTTCAAATAAGGCAATCTGTAAAAAAGGAATTTCATACATAAGCTTTGTCGCAAAATGTAGAAAATTATGTGTAATTATGTGTAATACAAGGATAATTTTTCACACCCGTACCCAATGCAGATATTTTGTTCACAACAAACGCCTTTATTAAATAGGTTTAATTCACATCTTTCTAGAGGTATTGATTGACTTGAATTCATTGTATAATAAGCTATTGGTTGTGAGTAATACGTTTTTGGAAGGAAAAGTTTAAGTTATGCTGTGTGTTACTCTGTGATGTAAGACTCAATACGTTTAAAACTTATTCGGTTAGAAAATGTGACGACCAAAATTAATATTTAGACTTTGACGCATTGATACATGTGTCCTGAAGTTAATCACATGCGTGATGGTAAATAAATATTTCAATAAATAGTTAGAAATATATATATATATATATATATATATATATATATATATATAGATAGACGGACAGACAGACCGACCGACCGACCGACCGACCGACCGACCGACGGACGGACGGATGGACGGACGGACGGACGGACAGACAGACAGACAGACAGACAGATAGAAAGATATAGATAGATAGACAGATAGACAGCTAAATAAATACGAAAACGAACAAACCATGACATTGTCTGGCAAATGAATTTCATAGCTTGTTAGCCCAGCTGACTTGTCAGTCAGCTGAGCTTATCTTATGGTCCTCAGACGGTCGTCCGTGAACAATCTATATTTTTGACTTCTTCTCAAAAAGCACTGAGCAGATCCACTTTAAACTTGATGGGGATGTGCCTTGGGTAGGTCTCTACCAGGTTTGTTCACATGTCACGGTCCAGTGATTTTTGGATTTTTTGAATCATTTTTTTGTTCATTTTTTGGCAAAATCTTAAAAAATCTTTTTCTCAGAAACTGCCTGGCCAATTGCTTTGAAATTGTATAGGAAACTTTATGGCGACCCCTCGACCTTAATTTGCTTAACAGATGGCGCTGCAATTTTTTGTACTTTTTTTATGTATTTTTGTGTGTTTTCACTATTTTTTACTTTTTTTCGAAAACTGTCACTTTGATTATGCTGAAACTTGGTATAAATGTTCCTTGTAGAAGGTTCACACAAGTTTGTCCACCAGGTGGAGCTGCTGTGGATCCCTGATTTTTAACGATTTCTTCAATTCGGGCACCTATTGGTCAAAGCATATATTTCTGTTGATTACTATTTAAGTGAATGGGGAGTGCAGTAGTTATTCACAATTTCGACTTCTTCAAAACTGTCGGACAGATTCACTTTGAACTTGTTGGGGATGTACCTTGGGAGGGGTTCTACCAAGTTTGTTCAAATGGTCTCAGTCCGGGATTTTTTTTGGATTTTTTATGACTGTTCTCTTTTTTTTGGGGGGGGGTCATTTTTTGGCAAAATCTTTAAAAATCTTCTTCTTCCAAACCGATCAGCCAATTGCTTCGAAATTGCATAGGCACACATCTGGGGACCCCTGGACCTTAATTTGTTCGACAGGTGGCGGTGCAGTTTTTCTACTTTTTAAATTTGTTCTGTGTTTATGCTATTCTCCATTTTTTTTTTTTTTTTGTTCATTTTTTTGCAAAACCTTAAAAAAACACATACGACACCGCTTGGCCAGTTGCTTTGCAATTGCATAGGTGTACTTCTGGGGACACCTAGACCTTCATGTGTTCAACAGGTGGCGGCACAATTTTTTTTCTATTCTTTATGAATAATTGTGTCTTATTGCTATTTTCTACTCCTCCAAAACCATCAGTCATATTCACTTCATACTTGGTGGGGATCTACCTCGGGTAGGTCTGTATCAAATGTATCCATATGGTCATGCTCCAGTGATTTTAGGATTTTTGCGTGAATTTGTGTAAGTTAGAATGCTATCATTACACATTAAACAACTGTTCCCTAACAAGATTTACCTAAGTAAACATGGTATTTTTAAAAAGCTAGATTTCTTAAACTAAGCAAACAAAAGAAAAGCAAAACCGCAATAACAAAGAAAAACAAGACACAGTGGCACTGGGAATAAGTTCAAGGTCATCCACACATTGTGTGTCTGCCCTTAGCACAGGACCACCACCACGAACAATATGAAGGTCCAAAATCAAATAGTTCTCAATTAAATTCAAGAAAGTAAACCTGTGACCTTGGAAATAAGGTTAAGGTCACTTACGTACTGTCTGAGTCTGGTCCTCATACATGTGCCACTGCATACAACAGCAAAGTTTGAGCGGTCTCAGAGAAGAGATTATTTAAGACTTGGGCAAATAATACACACAAAAAATCCGCAAAAATCCTAAAATCACTGGAGCATGACCATATGGATACATTTGATACAGACCTACCCGAGGTAGATCCCCACCAAGTATGAAGTGAATATGACTGATGGTTTTGGAGGAGTAGAAAATAGCAATAAGACACAATTATTCATAAAGAATAGAAAAAAAATTGTGCCGCCACCTGTTGAACACATGAAGGTCTAGGTGTCCCCAGAAGTACACCTATGCAATTGCAAAGCAACTGGCCAAGCGGTGTCGTATGTGTTTTTTTAAGGTTTTACAAAAAAAAATGAACAAAAAAAAAAAATGGAGAATAGCATAAACACAGAACAAATTTAAAAAGTAGAAAAACCGCACCGCCACCTGTCGAACAAATTAAGGTCCAGGGGTCCCCAGATGTGTGCCTATGCAATTTCGAAGCAATTGGCTGATCAGTTTGGAAGAAGAAGATTTTTAAAGATTTTGCCAAAAAATGACCCCCCCCAAAAAAAAGAGAACAGTCATAAAAAATCCAAAAAAAAACCCCGGACTGAGACCATTTGAACAAACTTGGTAGAACCCCTCCCAAGGTACATCCCCAACAAGTTCAAAGTGAATCTGTCCGACAGTTTTGAAGAAGTCGAAATTGTGAATAACTACTGCACTCCCCATTCACTTACATAGTGATCAACAGAAATATATGCTTTGACCAATAGGTGCCCGAATTGAAGAAATCGTTAAAAATCAGGGATCCACAGCAGCTCCACCTGGTGGACAAACTTGTGTGAACCTTCTACAAGGAACATTTATACCAAGTTTCAGCATAATCAAAGTGACGGTTTTCGAGAAAAGTAAAAAATAGTGAAAACACACAAAAATACATAAAAAAAGTACAAAAAATTGTAGCGCCATCTGTTAAGCAAATTAAGGTCGAGGGGTCGCCATAAAGTTTCCTATACAATTTCAAAGCAATTGGCCAGGCAGTTTCTGAGAAAAAGATTTTTTAAGATTTTGCCAAAAAATGAACAAAAAAATGATTAAAAAAATCCAAAAATCACTGGACCGTGACATGTGAACAAACCTGGTAGAGACCTACCCAAGGCACATCCCCATCAAGTTTAAAGTGGATCTGCTCAGTGCTTTTTGAGAAGAAGTGAAAAATATAAATTGTTCACGGACGACCGTCTGAGGACCATAAGATAAGCTCAGCTGACTGACAAGTCAGCTGGGCTAACAAGCTATGAAATTCATTTGCCAGACAATGTCATGGTTTGTTCGTTTTCGTATTTATTTAGCTGTCTATCTGTCTATCTATCTATATCTATCTGTCTGTCTGTCTGTCTGTCTGTCTGTCCGTCCGTCCGTCCATCCGTCCGTCCGTCCGTCCGTCGGTCGGTCGGTCTGTCTGTCTGTCTGTCTGTCTATCTATATATATATATATATATATAACTATTTATTGAAATATTTATTTACCATCACGCATGTGATTAACTTCAGGACACATGTATCAATGCGTCAAAGTCTAAATATTAATTTTGGTCGTCACATTTTCTAACCGAATAAGTTTTAAACGTATTGAGTCTTACATCACAGAGTAACACACAGCATAACTTAAACTTTTCCTTCCAAAAACGTATTACTCACAACCAATAGCTTATTATACAATGAATTCAAGTCAGTCAATACCTCTAGAAGGATGTGAATTAAGACTATTTAATAAAGGCGTTTGTTGTGAACAAAATATCTGCATTGGGTACGGGTGTGAAAAATTATCCTTGTATTACACATAATTACACATAATTTTCTACATTTTGCGACAAAGCTTATGTATGAAATTCCTTTTTTACAGATTGCCTTATTTGAACACTTTGTGACTGGCGAGTTAACATAGCAGCCTGACGTGTTACCACCAAAGCTATAGCATATGTACTTACCTGTAGCCGCTGGTGTTTTATGTTGAGATTTTGAGGATTGCGTGCTAATGCAATGACATCATGGCCCGTATTCAATGCCTGCTCCACCAGAATATGTCCACATGCACCTGTTGCGCCCAAAATGGCCAACCTCATCTCGGTCAGTCTTTCAGTGAGAAATATTCTCTCTGCTGTCTTTTACGGTTCTTGAATGCACCCAATCCGCTTAAAGATGAAACATTGTTATATTTTTTTCAAAACATGTCTCCACTGCTCCAAAAATATATGGCCTAAAGTGTTAAGAGCGGACTGGAAATGTGAAGGAGGGATAAATGATCATTCAGTCTTAACTGTGTAGGAATGCAATTTCAATAACCAAACGCTAGAGTAATGAATGTATTTCAACTTCTATGATGCAATTGATCATCTCTTTCCCTATACTTTTTGACAGCTTTTTAAACGGACTACACTTTGCACAAGCAAAGATGTATTTTGATGGGTCCAGACTGATGACTGGAGCTTTGTAGGTTATTGTTGATGATGATGATGATGATGATGATGATGATGATGATGATGATGATGATGATGATGATGATATGATGATGATGATTATGATGATGATGATGATGATGATGATGATGATGATGATGATGATTTATCGATTGGGGGAATTGAAATACACTCACACACGCCGTACACACACACACATAATATATACATTTGTATATACATATATATATACATTTGTATGTATACATATATATATATATATATATATATATTATATATATATATATATATATATATATATATATATATATATATATATATACATATTGCGACTCACAGCAAACAAGCACTCCAGAACATCCTTCCCGCTTCGAGGTAGCCACTAGAGACCGAATAACATACCCTGTGAGTTCAAGAGCTCTACATTTCTCATCCTGATTACGGCAACGTAATAATCTCATTGGTACCCCTTCCAATTAGAACATAGATAATCTCATCGAGCCACGCTGTCAATTAGACAATATATTGAATGTCATTGCCTGACCCTGAGAACTGGACCATTCATACGCACTTCCAAACAGGTCACCACCAGACATGCAAGTCTTGACATTAAACGATTAAAAGTCCTAAACGCCGCAAGAGTTTTTTCCTTTTTTGTTTTTTTCTTTTCGAGAGCATTTGTTGGATAAAAAGATCACATGTTTCTGTAAAAACACCAAATAAAATTTTTCGAGAGAAAAGACAGAGGAGGTCGATGTCCAGTCGACAACCTGCGTCAAATACTTTACAAAATAATTGCCTGGCCATATTTTTCCGTATTTCACTTCATTCAGTGTTGTTCTCTGTTAAAAATCCCGATAATATAGTATAATAAAGTAAGTATACATAAAAAATGTAAAAATTACCGAATTTTTTACTGAATGCTTACTTTAAATGACAAAAGAAATGAAAACCTAATATATTATACAGAAACTTTAATTTGGACCTATCTAAACACAGTCTACACATTGTCAATTACAAAGAACCCAAGCCAACTAACCCCAAATTGCATCAACGTTCTACCAAATTACTGACAGGTGTCATGAAACTTACACATATTAATCTGGCTGTATATTTTATTGATTTATCAATGTTTTGGCATTAACACGTATTGTATCGTAGTGGATAACCAAGAAAACAGAACCTTTACAAGTCGTTAATTTTAAAGAAACAAAATAAAATTTCGCGCCTGTGGCATGTATAAATATGCTGGGATCCTGGCTTTGTGACGGTTCCAAAAAAGCTACTATATGCTCTTCTCTGTGCTCTATACTTGTATATTGCACTGCTGTTATTATATGAACTTCTGTTATTCAATGACTGTTTTGTTCCATACACTAGTTGTACCATGTCCTACTGTTATTGAATGCACCATTGTTATCATAGGTTCGTCTCTTATGCAATTTCCTTTGTTCTATGTATTTATGTTACATAATATATTATCACTATTCTGTTTAGCTGTGTTGTTCCGGTCGTGTATTAATGTTATTTCACATTATTCGATGCCCCATTGTTATTCTACGTCTTGTACACTCTGACTCCATGTTTGATATTCCTCTGTGTACTTGTGTTGTATTTAATATTATTGCTCCAATATCTACTGTCATTCTATGTACCTGAGGCGTTCTATACACTTGTGTTGTTCTTTGTACTTGTGTTATATTTAATATTATTGGTCCAACAAGTACTGTTTTTCTATGTACCTGATGCGTTCTATGCACTTGTGTTGTTCTGTGTACTTGTGACATATTATAAACTATTACTCTTTCCTATTATTCCATGGACCCACGTTGTTCTATGTAATGGTGTTATATCATGTACTGGCATCCTGTGTACTAGTATTAGTGTGTGTACATATGTTGTTCTGTGTATTTGTGTCGCACTATATACAACTCTTATTGTATCTACTTCTGTTGTTCCTTGTAGGGCCACGAAACACATGTATGACTTCAAGGTAACCATGCTGAAAAGCTGCGGCACAAAAGCTGCTAAACTGATCTACCAACACGACTAGGAGATGAGTAAAGGAATCTGGTGAAATTCTCGCCCACCTCCCAAGAAACCAAATGGAACCCTATTCAATACACTAAAAGCAGTTTTTCAATCTCATTAGGATTACGTTTTCGTCTTGCAGATTTTAAGTGCAACCCTATTACCACATGCATGTTACCATTTTAGATGATCACTGATCAGACAGTGATTTTAGGTCATAATCTCCCATACACTTTCCTTTTTGTCAAATAGTCGGTTCCACACTGTTTGGTGTAAGTATATTATAATTGTATTTATCTCTTTGATCTCTTTATGGTGCAGATGAAGGTAATAAAATTGAAACAACAAAAGCCGTGTGATGATATTTCTATACTTCAACATTAAGCATTTGTAATTCTTCAGAACACTTAATACTGTATTGTGTCTGGTTTATGTTTGAAATGTTTTATTTCTACAAGGTAGCTGTGTGTTTCACAAGGTAGCCACATGGCGGCGATGCCGACTCAGCACTACATGGCAAATGCTAATTTGTCAAAGTAATATAAAATCTGCAAAGCTCCACAACAATGAATGTGCTAATCCGAATTTCAGTGGATATAGCTGCAGGGAATCGAGGACCCAGCTGCCACACGAAAACTATCATACATGGAGTCGAAAATCCCCGGAAGGTTGGTGATAAAATATGGAAATGTTAAAGTATCGAAAAAGTTACCCCCAACTGCTAACAACAGTGTTGTTATGACCAATTAATCATTTGGTGATGTTGGTATCATTGTAATTCACCATACTGTTTTTGGCGATGTCGGCAGTTTTACATGACCTTTCAATCAAAATAAATTCTTATCTACTCCTATCATGCCCACCAGTACATTGGGTGCGGGTCCGCATCGAAACTCGGGTGAGTGTCAACAGATGACACTTGCTCCCGGAATTTCCTATCGCAGCTATTTGGGCAGGTGCCACCCAAGCAGCACTTCCATGTAATTTTAAAGATTAAAGTGTTTTCTTCCAAGTTGTGGTCATTGATACTTTGGGTAAAATTTATTGCCATACTCTTGCAAAAGCTTGGTTCTGCAAAATGCAAATGCTGGAATGAACGTGTTTTCAATGAAAAGGCGTTGAGATAAATTACGTGTACTGATCGGACCGGATTTCTTAAAAAAATGTGTGTATAGCCGAAAATATCAGGTTAAAGGATATAACGGAATATACCGATCATAAAGGTAGGTAACAATGGGAGCTGTCTAGACTTTGAAAAGGTTCTTGGTTTTCTAGAATGGAATTTATCATCAACCTTGCATTTGAACTGCAATGTAATGCTATATATTCATGTGAATTGACTCTTTGGGGTTCCAGCCAACGTAGTAAATTGGTTACACAAAGATGATTAATCTAAACTTTGAAGCAAGGCGTCTTGCAGAAGCAGGCACTGTGCCAACTTTGGCGCACGCCAGGGGGTGCATGGAAGCACAGCCGCCACAAATCTGATTATAATTCCTTCAAGTTGTTTGAAAATATCAAAATCCATAATATGCTTGGCCAAATAGAACTTTTGTGACTCTCTCATACTAACATTGTGGGGGTAAAAGTAACGTTATCATAAAAAAAAAGTTGAGAATCCAAATTGTTCATTAAATTGGCCTTTAAATATGAATTTGTGGAAAGTGAGACAGTAATTTCACTATTTTTAGTATAATCAAACTTCAAAGGTTTGGGTGTTCAAGAATATGAAATTCCTGTCATTTAGATAAAACGTTAGGTTGTCGGAGGTTCTTGCATGATGCCAACTTTATTAATGGAGTGTAAATGCCTCATACTGTATTACTTTTAGCTACACTCCCAAAAACGCAAGTGAATATGTATCAGCGGTCTGCACTCATAAAAAGTAAGCTAATGTCTGTTGTGGTTCTGCGCTTGTTAAAATGTAAATGAATGTGTATAAGAGTTCTGCACATATCAAAAAGTAAGTGAATGTGTATCTGTGGTCTGCACTTTATAAACATGTAAATAAGTGTGTATCAGTTTTCTGCATGTATAAAGAACCCAGGTCAAAATATACCAGTGGTATTACACAAATAGAAAAGAAACTAATATTAATAATACGTTGTACACTGATAACAAAACAATTAGTAGTACAGTGGAAACTCGTTATAATGATATCATCTGTTCCCTTAAAAATGTGTCAGATAACTGAATAAGTCAGATAAATGAATCAAACAACAAAGGAAATGAACTTTTGCCATACAAAACTTGTATCATTATAATGAATATGTCGGATATCTGAGAGTCATTATAATGAGGTTTTACTGTATATCACAACAAGTTGCACGGGTAAGAAAAATCAAATCGCCTATTAATGTTGCCATCGCCACTTAACGTTAACTTTTGAGGTCCCCTCTCATCGCTAAAAGTTAAACTGCAGCTAATCGTTAAAAACGACAAGGGTGATATAAAACCGGTAAACGTTAAAAATGGTGCTGGTAAACGTTATGAACAGTGGCCTTAACATTAAACCTGTATTCTTGAAAACTTTACTTCTACTTAGAGTGCAAGCGTTTATTACCCCTCACCCCCCAAAAAAACAAAACAAAACAAAACAAAACAAAACAAAACCCACCCCACATTTGCCATAAATATTTACATTTTCAATGCATAAATGTTTCAACTTGTCAGTATATAAAATGAAAAGAGAGAAGCCTAGACCATTTTGTATGTGCAAAAGGGTTTCAGGAGTTTAATCCATTAAGCCTTGATCACACATTTAGAATTTTTACTGCCGTCCTTATCGTTTCCGATGAAAATTTACCAAAAGTCTGATCAAGATCCTATGATTTGTAGCTGGAAATTCGTATAATCATATATTTGATCATGATAACAAGCAAATATCGTTCAGGAAGAGTCCCGATTCAGCCGTTTCCAGCCGAACTCGTCCCGATTATCCCGTTCTCACTCCGATTCTGATCCGATTTGTATCAATCACATGGTCAAAGAAGACGGATTCTCCCGAATGGGATCCACCAGTGATCAGAGAGTCTTTAGACAGCTAACCAACGCATTTGTTAAGATCTGGATGCAATCTGGACTCAATACGCATTCGTCAAGATCCGTAATGCAATCTGAACTCAATCAGCAATTAACGGATATGAAAAAAAAATCCAGATCATGCCCATTCTACAGGACATGGTCCAGACAGCATAGGACATTGTTACGATGTTGATCCAATTCAGCAGAATCTGTCACGACATAGTCACGATAGACAAGACACAATTAGCTGAGTTTTCCGAATGTTAATCTAGACGCGACTTGCTTCAGTTTTTGAAACCCAAAACAAAACCAATTGTACTTGGTACCTGCAACGGCCCCATTAAGGGCTGGATTTCCACAACTATTTGAATTAATTTTATCCAAGTTACAGTCTGACCATGAATTATATATTTTAGGTGATATAACATTTTCTTCTCACAGGAAGTAGTCTCCACAAGTCATATAAAGAGGTATTGGATTTTAACTGTATTCAGTGTATAAGTACTCCTGCCAGAGTCACCAGTACATCAGAAACAATATCAGTAACATCACTGAAAAGTTGTGTCAGTCGGGCATAATCCGCGATGGGTTATATGATCATTTTAAAAAATTAGTGTTCACGTGAAATTTTTAAAATGCAACTTAACCAGCACAACACAGTTAGACTTAGATATATGAAACAATGCAGGAAAGATTTGCAACCAAGATAAGTCAGATAGACCGGACTCATATTTTGAACTGTACAACATTGACTGCGCCTGGAAACAATTTAGTCTTTTTAATGCAAGTCATAAATGAGAGGATTCCAAAAAAAAAAAAGGATTTAACATTATAGGTAAAAACAGAACATTGGATGCACTGAATTACTTGAGCATAAATGCAAGAGAGAGATAATTTCGTCAATTTGTCCAAGAAGGATACTATACGCACTGAACCTAGAAGTAAAGCTGAACTTCACAAAGGATACATAAAACTGAGTAATAAGGTTCAAGGAGAATTACCAAAAGCAAAGTCTGAGTACTTCCATAGTAAAATCGAAGAAAATAAAAAGTAACCTCAGGAAACCTTAGAAACATTCGATTTCCTTAGGTTATAGCCATAAATGTAAGGCACAGTCAAATGTTATTTTGGACATAGATGGCTAGTTATGTTTTGATTCAGGTAAGGTGCTCCCCCTATCAATTGTGAACAGCAGTTGCAAAATCTCTGACTAAAGCATTTAAAGAATATAACAGTCATATTGCTCCAAAGAAACTGAAGCTCCATAAAGTAGGCGTGGATTCTGTGTCCAAAGAACAACGAGGCATGGACAAAGTTTTTATCATATATGGTGATTCTCACGTCTAATTTAATTAAAACAAAAAACAAAAAACAAAACAAAAAAACCAGAAATCCACATCTTAAGTTATGACTGTAAATGTATATCTTTAAATAGATTTTAGAGCAAGCATCAAGTGAACTGATTGACAGCCTTTGGATAAAATAGAGTATATTGGAATAATATCTTCTTGCCAAAAATTCAAAAATTTACCCAAAGTGTGCAATGTGGTAAACTACATATAATGCCATTATCAGAAACCTTGAACATATACACTGACACAATTATGTGCAATTTTTAATATGCAGAAGTGACTTATAGTGTAAAAATGAATAATTAATTATCTTAAGCCTCTTCACAATCATTTGCAGCTGAAGTTTGTTTAATTATTCCAATTTTAAAAAAGGAGCCCATGGGTCTAAAACTCTTCTGTCATAATGGCTATATAGCAGTTACATCATGATTTCAAAATTGCTTCTGTTCCTCAAGTGCCCTTTCACCTTAAAAATGCCAAAGGTCATTCATATCAGAACACTAGACGCTTAACCTTATGTGTATGTTATATACTTGTAGTAATATAAATATGATTTGTTCTAAAAAAAAATACTGGACTAAATGTATTTTCCAACACTGCATAATGCTGTGTACCTTTCTTTTCTTTTTGCAATAAAAGTGTGATATTGGAGCTTGTTATTTCTTTATTATGATTACATTGTTAACCCTTGGTGTATCGGAACACACCACAGCTAAATTGTGGTGTATCCAGAAATTACGGTACTTGCAACACCAAAGGGAATGTGTGCCTCATGTGAGACATGGGATTCGTTATGCTATAAATACTGAAAATTTAATACGGTTTCTATGTATATCAATTCTACACATTGTACGAAAAGGTCCATCCAGCCATCGCTCCCATTAGATCGTTCTCTAGTACTTGGGCTAATGATAAAAAAACTTATGTAATAGCACATAATAATGTCGAGGGTCATCAAGTGATCAAACAGGCAACCAACATATGAATGGGATAACAGAAATAAAGGGATGGATTTCCCTGGAACTTCTGTTAAATTTTGAGGACGGATAGAGTCGATGCAAGCACAATGAATCATGTGGAGACAGAATATTTGCAGTTGACTGTACAGTTTTACAAGGTAAAGTGTAATAACCAGGTGGCATTGAAAACTAATTGAGGTCTGTATTTATCCGCTCATCACTCGTTCCGCAGAGGTTGAACTTCTTAAAGACGTATCATTTTAGTGACCGCATAATTATCACAATTGAAATCCTGTGTTTGTTAGTTTTATTGAACAAAAATCCATTCAACTGAGCGAGTAGATTTCATGTGGCAGGATAAAACCTCAACAATAATCCTTTACTTTTAAAATCTCGGCAGTTCCATAACATAACATTGGTTCCATTTTGAAACAAAGTGGCTCAAACCTTTAGGGATGAATATTTGAGAATAACTGGGATTGAAAAGAAAAAGACTTTTACTTAGGTAGATCCTTTACATTTGGTAATATTTTGATTTTTATGTTACGTTTGTAGTTCAAAGATTGAAAAAAAATGTTTATCATGCTCACGAAGGAAATAACCATATAGTGAAAGCTGATGACAACTGCACCCTATGTTACATAGCAAGGTATTATCACTAAATTTTTGCGGGTTAGGCCTCTTAGATTTTTGTTGTCACAAAAAGTTACAGTGACCTGTTTTTTACTGTTTCAAGCTTTTACAATTCAACACACACGCTTTATATTCATATCTTATCAACTGCTATAGACCAAATGCGTGATGTATAGTTTTGTGGTTCAACATGGAGAAATAAATCACACTCTCCTAAGAGGGTATGATTGGCCCTGATACCTCAAATGGTTTAGCTTAGCAAACCAGCTAGTCAGCTGAGCATATCTGATATTCCTCTGTCCGTCCGTCCTTCATCCGCCCGTCAATTGTTTTCAACTTCTCGAATTTGACAGCTGCTTAATTGTTTTCAGGATACACAATCGTGCTATTGTGCCAACATTTTTATAACTTTTAAACTTTCAGAGAAAATTAATTTATTAATACTTTTGGACTGAAATATCATTGTTGCTAATCGTGTTGTTTTCTTCTGTATAAAAAGTTACAGTAAACATTCAGATGTGCTGATGGTAGGATCGGCATTGATTTACGCCATTTTGTTTTTCCACAGATTGTTTGTAAATTGGATAAAATGGGCTACGTTACATGTATGAAAGGTCATCTGTTCCTTTGACTATACAACAGAAGTAGTTAGGGTACATAAAAGGTATAAATGGTACATTTAAAAATCACAATCGACTTTCAAGCCTAATGTAGGGCCATTGTTGTTCAGGTTAGAACTGAACATCCCCCCCCTTTCAAAAAAAAAAACAAAAGCCAAAGATTTTTGTATTTTACTTCGATGTCTGGAAGTTGAAAAAGTGATCCAATCATATACAGCATTTTAGAAATAGAATATTATCACTTAAATTTAAATCATCAACCATATCGATCTTCAATAATTAAATAATAACTATAAACCCAAAATAATTTGCGTTCGTAAATGATGTTTCTGTTCCTCTGACCAGATCAAGACAGGTTCTAAGAATTTGAATGAATCAGCTAACGAACAGAGAGACTGGCGGACCGACTCGTGGACAGAGGGACCGACCGACAGACAGACAGTTTGATAGACCATTTTAAAACATTTTTTTCAAAAAAAAAATTAAAAAATAAAAGAAAAACCTAATCAATACACCAATGTCTTTTGTGGCTCTTTGCTCAAAGAATACGAAATACAGTGGAAATGGTCCTGCCTTTGAGAGACCATCCCTAAGGCAGATCCAAAAAATGGCCACATAAAGCAGGTGGTCTCTTAATGGCGGTTAAATAACACGGGCTATATGCCACTTTGGGCCTACTAAAATGGCTTTAACAGGCCGGTGGTCTTTAATTGAAGCGGGCTCTTAAAGGAGAGACTACTGTAATGCATATTTCCAACGAAAGAGAAAGAGGTAAACACAAACAAAAATACATATATATATACCAAAAAATGGTCCAAATTCCACATACCCACCAGGAGAAAGATATGTGGATATCGACCACATATCTTTGTGTTATCATCTGAAGAAAAAAGAAGGTATCAAAAGTTTTATGTGTATGAAAGTCATCATTAGAGAAGGTTTGACCAATGTTAACATGGAAACACTGCTTTATTTCCACTTTAACTGTTATGACCTTGTGCTCGTGCGTTTTATGTACCTTCCGTGCCTAGTACCGACTCTTAAAGTCCTTTGCTGACCCGATCTTGGATGCACAGACTAAGGTGTTCTTGTCACCAAAAAATATTAAAATATACATTTATTGAAGGCGGAAGTCTTCATGCACAGAGCTCAAAAGTCACAATTATCATATGAAAAGTCGCAAAATTAACCGTTACCAACATATGAGCCAATATACGGGTTTGAAGTTTCAAGGTTACTCACGACCAAAATCGAAAACCCTGTAATTGATTTTTTATCACTGTTTGATCATTAGTTTTAAATAATAATGGGGTTAGGATGCACTATTGCCAACATACAAGCCTGTATGACAGCTTGACGTTTTTTAGGGTATACAAGGTCAGCATTAGCAACACCAAAAAAACCAAAAGAAACCTCAGAGGTACTTTCCTATTGGTTTTCCGATTAACCATTGGGGTGTGATCCACCATCATTGAGATGTTTGGAAACATGTCAATTTGACCTTTAAGATTAGTCAAGGTCACAGTTAAAAACACCTAAAGAATTAGTATCTATAGTTTCCTATTTGCATTTAACAGCAACCATGGTCTGAGGATCGACTGAGATAAAAAACAATAGGCCATATGTGTTGCTGTCTAAAAGTAACAATACTGGATGTACAAGTACATGGATAATGATTCCTGAATTCAGGTATTCTTCATTAAACAGAAAATACCAACAGCACCATGTATTGATTACATTTCATGCAGGTACATCTTAATCAAAATTGAAAAGACTGAAACATATTGTTTTACACAATAGGTCAAAAGAGGACGCACATATTCACAAGAAAAGGAAAGTGCTACCTGTTGATAAAACAGTCTAAGGGTTTCCAGAAGTGTGTATGTGTCATTTCAGTTTTGTAAAGCTCTTTAACAATATGACTTTTAAACTTTAAGTGCAAAACCCTAAAAATAATCATAAAAATATTCAGTAATTGGGACTCAAAAATTGGAACAAACTTGGTAGAGTCCCACCCAAGATACAGCTCTATCAAATTTGAAGTTTATCTGGCTGACGTTTTTGGCCAACCACACAAGATTTCAATTGAATCTGGCTGAGGGTTTTGGAGAAGCCAAAAATCCGATAACCATATCCATCCCCTTCGATTTACATAGTAATTATTAGAAGTGTGTGCGTGAAACGATAGGTATCCGAGTTGATATTTTCATTACAAATCTGATAGCCATAGGATACAGAAGCCCATTGGTTTCAACCTCACTTCACTTTTCATGTGGTCATAGCGATATTTTATCCAGTTACGACGACTTTTTATGTGGTCATAACGACATTTAATGTTATCATAAGGACACTTTGACTATCAAGGACGACATTTTATGTGGCCATAACGATATTCTATGCAGTCCGAACGACTTTGTGTGGTCATAACGGCATTTTATGTGGTTATAATAATATTTTATCTGATCAGAACAACATTTTAAGTGGTCATAATGATATTCTATCTGGTTAGGACGACTTCTTCGTATGTGGTCATAACGCCATTTTATGTGGTTCAGAAAACTTTTTATATGGTCATAACGACATTTTATGTGGTCATAACGACATTTTATGTGGTTTGTTCGACTTTTTATCTTTTTCCATTCTTTGATAGATTGCATGCTAAGATACAACATGCTTAAATGTACATGAAACATAAAATATTGATTGAATTTAATATTAGTATGTTGACTTACACAGTTAGGCAAGGTGGTTCCACGCAAACATGAATGGCTGAACATGGAGTTACGATGAGGTTGGTCTGCACTGATTTTTGTTTTCGATACCATTCCCAGGCTATTCAAAACAAACTGTCCGGAGGATTTAGCTTGTACCCTCAATTCTTCCCACGTAAAATGTGGCTTGAATTTCACCAAATTTCAACAAATTGTCGTGCATGAAATGACAGAGAAACATATAATAGCATATTAAAGGACATATACTTTCCACAGAAGCAACAATGGTATACTTAACTAGAAGTGATAACTTTGAATACTGTTTAAGACTTCTGCGCTTCAACTCCATTTTTTTTAGAAACAAGTACTATTTGAAACCAGTAAGTTATATACTAAAATACTTCTCAGGTATGCGCCTTGACCCAGACACTCATCTACTGGGGTTCAAGGAGACACTGGGAACTTTTATCATGTCGTCATGATCACATAAAATGTCGTTATGACCATACAAAAAGTCGTCCGAACCAGATAAAACGTCGTTATGACCAAACAAAATGTCGTTATGACAACATACCATGTCATTCTTACCAGATAAAATGTCGTCATGATCACATAAAATGTCATCTTTATCAAATAAATTGTCCTTATGACCACATAAAGTTTCGTCCTAACCAGATAAAATGTCGCTATGACCAGATAAAAAGTCCGCCGAACCAGATAAAATGTCGTTATGACCACATAAAAAGTGAAGTGAGGTTGACACCAATGGACATCCCTGACAGGATGACCACCTAGTGATCATCTTTACTTGACCTTTACAGAATGAACATTTCCATCAATGTTCATCATAATCTGAGGGACGATTTTGGAAAAATTAAAGTAAGCAAAACAGGGACAAAGTTGTAAACGTCAAAAAAGAAAAAAAAAATAGCAACATCTGCCAAATAAAGTTTAGGGGTGGCCTTTAAAGTCCCTTTGTAATTAAAAAGCAATTGACTGTGCACTTTAAGTGCAGACGATCTTAATATTTTCACATAGCATCTAAATAAATGAAATATTATGGATCATTGGAGCGTAACTATTTTGAATCAACTTGGTACACACCCACCTTAAGTATATCCCCCATCTGAAGAGGCTGTGTCGGTTGGTTTTGGAGAAGTCGAAAATGTGAGTGTGAACATTGGCGTACGATGGACGGACCACAGGTGACTGACTATACATACATATACATGTATAGATATTGTGTAATCTACAATATGGCAGCAGACCAAGAAACTTTTAATTGTTTTCGCATTTTGGTTAGTCAAAATGAACAATACCCAAACCTTTTTCCCATGTCCAGTCAGATAGACAAATTTCGTGTATGGGGTCTGACAAGATCATAATTAATTTCGGGGGGAAGAGGCATCAATAAAAACGTTTATTCCTTTACAAGTTATCATATACTACACAGAATCATGAGTCAGAAATTTGATCCATCTGTTTTTGTTTCTTGCTTTGTGTTTCTTTTCCAAACACAGCAAGTAATCAGAATGTTATAAATGAAAGGCTGGGTCCACAATCAAGCATATGTAGGTGGCGATCAAAGATTCCGACTATATCACGGCGAAAACTATGCTCATACTTTTCTAAGAATGAATTTAAGCCCCCTAATGACCACAATTACCAGAAACTGGCTATCCACATGCATGCATATGTTGATCCCAGAAACAGACAATTGCAGGACATAAACTTCACACAGCAACAACAAAGAATTATTTTAAAAATCTATGTATCAGTTGCACACTTTCAGTATTTCACACAAATAAAGAATAAATTTGTGGTAAAAGTGCATATTACCTGTGTATTTGTGGCATAATCAAGTGCAACACATGTATTTGATCCAGTCAATAACTTTTTCATTCTTTTTGTAATTTAGCAGTGGTGCGGATGCAAAAGCAAAGGGTGTGATGTGACGTGGGTAAAATGTGGGTATGCTAACAAAGCAACGGCAACCAGGCATGTTAAAATTACAGTTGGTGATGCCCGATTTGGAATGGAGACTGATATCATTATACGAAGAATACTAGTGGTATTGTCACAACAGGTAAACGGGGACAGTGTCTTGGCTGCTGTTTGCAAAATAACGGAGCTTGGAGAAGAATTAGCAGCTGTGTGGTTAGGCACTCAGACGGAACAGCACAGGTAAACCAATACACGCGGGTGGGATGGGTATCATGGTGTTAAGAAGCACCAATGCATTCCGATGCTTTCTGATCAAAACTTCACACCAAATGAATGTAGCAACAGCGTTCGTAGGGGAACAATGTATCAATGTCAAACACAAATGTAGCGACAGTGTTCATTTAGGAACAACGTTTCTGAGGTAAAAACGTGAATAGCAACAGTATGCATGCAAGAACAACGTATCTGAGGTGAACACGAATACAGCATCATTGCTCACACAGGAACAATGTATCTAAGATAAAAAGGAGTGAATCAGTGACAGTCAACATGTTCGTCTTGTGCCTTGATAAAAGTTTCACAAGAAAAAAAATGACAGTGTCCTGAAACGGGAATATTTACCTTGTTAGGAAGGTTAAGCATGAATGCATACGCAACCTTTCTAACAAATGGGACAGCCACACTTAATTTGAATTGTTAAGTGAAGTGTGTTGATACTAAACTTGAACGGGAAGGCCAAAGGAGAGAGATAACGACCATGGTTATTGTATATAATTATCATGGGTATTATGGGAAGATACAAATATTGACAGTCACTCTGAGTTCCTTATTCCTTCAAAATATATATATGTAGTACCAAAAAAACTTGCCACTTCATTTCTGCGAAACTCCTGGTAGGAGTTGTGTAACACAGTCTCACTTGGAGCAATCTCTTTCACAAGAAGACTTGCCGTAGCCATATAGGAGCTTATTTCGAGGACCTAGGTGGGTACTTGACTTTATCATCCATGTTGTGCGGCAGTTCTGTTGACCTTCTTCAGTCACCATCAGTTTTGGATAGATTCTCATACCATTTGCCCTATTTTGCTCCTCCTTAACCCCATCAGCTGCAGGACTGACAACAGTTTTCAGCAGCTCAATACACTCAACCATTGCCACGACAACTTAGTCTTGGTTACGCGACTTCACATAAATATCAATTATCACATGCTTCCTTTAAGGATTGATTGGGTGGTTCTGGCAATTTTTTTCCGTCGGTGCATAGCCACCACGCCAGTACCTGTCTTGCTGTCTTCATCCGGTTAAATCATAAAAATGATTATATTACATTGCACTTTACTCCTTCCTATCTACAGTACATGCATACATTCGTCTCAAGCTGGGGAATGAACACATTAAAAAATCAAATGATAAAAACACCAATGTGTGTTTTTTTTAAGATTTTTCAAACCAGGAAACCAGGAACAGCGTTTCATAGATTATATCCTTACTTGTCTGAAGTATATATTCCAGACTCCCAACCAGCTATAAATTCAAAGTATTGCTCCTGTGTTTATGGAGAGGATTTACATGACAATCCTAATAACTATTTAACATTAGTATGCCAAGGTTTATGTCAAGATTTATATGTTCTGTAATAAATAACCATTTCTTAGTTTTTGTTGACCACCGTTCACCTGTATATCAATAAGTCAGGAGTGTTGTCCGAAAGGAGCATGTGCGTCAAATATTGCGCAGGTCTTAGATATTTGAGTGACGCTAAGCGTCTGGAAGTATATGCTCCAAAATGCCAAAATAAAAGACCTGCTTTTGTCTGACCATATATCACAATCATTGAGTTCACTTAAAGTATTATTCTTCTTCCTGTGTCCATAATATGCTAGACCACGTATGGCATATGCAAATACAACGGACAGCCGTGAATGATATATCAGTCTGCACTTCAAAAGTGCCAGTTTATAACTAGATTAATCTTTCTGTCTATAGCATACCACTATGCTTTGTGTGGCATTGCATTTTGTAACTTTACAAACATACACCTTGGTCCAGAGAAGTAATTTTTATCGTATGGTATGGTTGTCTATGGGGCGTTGTCCCTCGTTCCTCCCCTGTCGTCTGTTGTCAACGATTTTACATTTTTGACTTCTCAAAAAGCTTTACCCAGGCTCACTTCAAACTTGTAGGGATATATCCTGGGCGGGTCTCACTCAGGATTTTGGAAAAGCATGGTTATGTTCGAGTAGCTTTTTTATTTTTTTTTAATTTTTGTTTTCATGAATATTTGGTTGGAGGAAGGGGGGGGGGGCGAGGATGGATTTTCAAAAATCTTGTTTCTGAGAAAATGTCAAGTCAATAATTTTAAATTGCATAGGGATACGTCTTGGGATCCCTAGACCTGAATTTGTTTCAGGGGACGCGCTGCAATTTTTTATAATGTTTAATGAGTGTTAGTCTGCTGTGTCAACTTTGGAATTTTTGTGCAAAACGCGTTACCGTGATTGTTCAAAACTGTTCAGGTGCTCTTTAACTTTAAAAAATCCTTTTTGTTTCCGAACCTTGATAGGATATCTTCGATACTTTTGAATATATCTGATGGTAAAATTAGAAAAGGAAATTGGTCTTTTTTTTTCTCCCCTGCCTTCATGAACAAGGTTGTATATTCACTTTTGCGTCCACGCTAAGACGTCGAATGTGAACAGTCGTTTTCATTTTATGGATGTTATCTGCTTGAAGTTGATGGTAGATGCATGCCTTCAAAACTTGTATGTAATTGGTCACGTTTATGTTTACTTTTTATATTTAGCCGGATTCGAAATTGGACGGAATACTGGTATCGATCCTGATAAGTAATGGTCACTGATTTTTTGGCTAAAACGGACGCCATATGCCAAGACGGCTTCGCTTACTGTAGAAATCATGAGAATGAGGAGTTTAAAGCAACTCTTAGAAAAAATCCCTCTGCGACAGATATGTGCTTCGACAGTGACTTTAATGCTCACATTTTTATTTGTAAATTTGCTAGCTGTTTCCGCAATATGTCATGAGTATCACAAGACAGCTGACCAAATTTTAGCGTATGGACCACATTAACATAGGCGTACACATAATGGAGTGTGACTATCACACAGACTTGACGTGTGTGTATGTTGTTCAACTTGTGCATTAGTTGCAGCCCAGGGTCATGAAATATTGCGTAACGTCGATAGTATGGTACCAATTCTATAACGGGTTGATGTATCATGATATTTTTTATCTCCGAACCAATATGAATGGAATTCGTACATCTAACTATTAGTTAAACCTCTCTTCAGCTTTGTCGTGATGTGTGCAAATCGTCACTTAGATTGATATTAGCACTTTAAGTTCCACACCAGCACATATGCACTCTTTTGGTCACTTTCTGCCTGCCCTCGCATGGCAAATCTGCAACTTGGTTTGTACCTTAAAATTGTGCACCACACCATTTAGGGTTCTGTGATTAACTCCCATTGCCCTAGCAATGGATCGGCAGATTTTCTGAGCTTCAACTCTGCCTGTAGCTCTTGCACACTGCACGGTGGAGAGCTGTGGCATATTGACTTCTGATGGAAGGATCCATGCCTGACAGTTACAGACCTTACCTTTATACCGCTACCTGGCACAGTTTCTATATGATGTAACGAAACACTGATTTCTAGGGATTTTACTGGAAAGAAAGGACACTACAGCCCGAATAGGCTTTTGTCCTGCATAGAACCCTTCCTGCGAAGTGCGAATTTTTACTTTGTCTCACATTTGGATCAAGTGCAGTCATCCATGAGGCCCAGTTCAGGTGGTCTTCCCAAGTATTGTTAACTAAGGATAATGTCACATGTACGTATGCATAATTAGGATAAATATTAAAAATATGAGTAGAACGGTAAATTCTAAAATGTGAAGCCTTACTTTTTTGCTCAGTGTATGTAGAGCTATACAAACTTTGCTGGTTTACATGCTAGCCACAACGAGAATCCAGAGATTGGTCTTGCAGTCACTTTTTGTTACCACAGGTTTGCTGAACGTTGTGCGAAAAAAACAATTACCTGGCCTTGGTCAGCCATACCACATGAGGGCGAAGCCCGAATGTGGTATAACCTTACCAAGGCTGGGTAAAACTCCGTACCACGAGAAGCAAACCTGTGGTAAGGATTTTATCATTATTTTAGTAATAATTTCACTGCAGACAATGAAAAATAAATACATTAAGATTGCTCATCACTTTGTTCATTATATGACAAATCACAACAAAAAATAGTCATCGTTTCCCATCGTTTCCCCTTTTTTGTCCTACAACACCCGTGTTGCATATAACATCGCCACGTTGTCTGCAATGTTTTGATTTTGCCGCTGTCACAAATCTGGGCACTTGTAAACCCGAAAACGAGGCTACTGTACACCCTATTTAAAAGTCCCTGTCTTATATAGAAAACTACGGGGTTCTGGTGATAGAAACCAGAATGAGGCTGTGGTGGACACCACTTCAAGTCCCCATTCTCTTACATGTTAAAACAATGTGTTGTCCTGTTAGGAAAACTCTAGGACTACAACATCAGGGGAAAAATCTTCAGTGTTTTTAGTTTCCGTAATTGCCGCTGATAAACATCTCACTGCAATTTTGATACCCTGTACAGCTGGACCCAAAGCCAGAATTACTGAGTTGACTCGTAAAACATTCTAGGCATTTCCAGCGGCCACAGTTTGAAAAAAATGAGTTTCTCAGGATATGCAATTAGCTGTCACAGGTATATTTATTCTTAAGCTCAATCGACTTGTTAATGGAACAAACTGATCAGTGCAGACCTAATTTTCTATTTGGGATTAAAAAAAAAAACAGATGAAACGTCAGTATTGGACCATGTACTATATATCTTGCTGTAGTACAAATGACACACCCAAGTAAATGACTGGTTCTAAAATATGAATTCAGCAAATTATGTTTATCTAATAATCTGATATAAAGCATGTTGCCATGAACACTTATTTCATATTGATAGACTACATTACACTAACTGTTGGAAAAAAGTATCAAACACTAAAGACCCGTTTTCCCTCACTTTTGTAGTCCTAGAGTTGTCCCAACGGGATAACACAATGGGCGTATTCTTAAGTGTTTTTAAATGATAGATATGAGCAAGGAAAATAAGCAAATTTCACATTTGAGTGAAAGAAGACTTGATTTGGTTTCCCCACAAGCCTCATTCTGGTTTCTGCCACCGGAGGGTAGTAGTGTTCCAAATATGGAAGGGACTTTTGAATAGGGTGTATACTATATGAGCCCATACTGTTCGTTTGAAAAAAAAACACCATGTGTGTGCAGCCAAAGCCATCTGGTATGGCCTTTTAATTGAATACATTATAGCAATCAGATTAAAATATTATTACTAAAATAAAGATAAAGGGGCATACATGTACATAGCCGCTTTTTCCACAGGGATCTCACAGTTGACAGCAAGGCAACGGCAAAAATGGAATGGGCACTTCAATATCATGTGGACCCATATTACATTGTCAGTGCCATACAACCCCCGGAAAATTACTAATAATTGTGACCTCAGTTGATATAGGCATGCCGGTGAAGCATATTTCTTTATTAAAATCGTTATACATACATAACGATGAAATAAAAATCGTTTGACAGTTGTTCGCTGAAACTTCTACACGCTTTATGAAATAATATTAAGCTGCCCTCCTCAAAGACAAATTCGTTTCCATGCCACTTTTTACTACTAACGAGAAGAGCGTAGTGGAAAATTTCATGCCTAAAATGACTTCCATAAAAACATAAGCTAACTTATCCACTTCCTTGCATTAGTAACGAAAAACTTATTCAATTCAAATAAAACACAGACACACATATTATTATTATTATTATTATTATTATTATTATTATTATTATTATTATTATTATTATTATTATTATTATTATTATTATTATTATTATTATTATTATTATTATTCAGAACTTGTGCAGTAGACCTTTTTCGTTAAAATTCCAAAAAAATGATTACACAGAATAATATTCTATAGGCGAATAAGTATAAATTTGAAAGTTCAGTGTTAACTAAATCTTCAAATATCCTCCTGGAACATCCGCAAGGAGTATGTCACAGGATGAAACTCGCAAGCCCTTGTCGACTAAATACTTAAACGTTTCATGATTATTTGAACTAGATCACATGACACAATGAAAAGGCTAAAATGGAGATTGTCTAGATTTACAACTTGGGCGGATGTTGCAATGACTGACAATACAAGGATATCCATTACCACCATTTGGAAGCATTAATCGCATAGCACTTCACATGAATAGTGGCATTCCATTTTCTTTATATACTTGTAATACCGGCGATCAATTGGGCTCCAAAATCGGGTTATAGAGTGTGTAAGTAATTTATGATTTTGCTGCAAGGCATAACTGATCTCTCTTTTTCAGTCTATCATAGTTTACAGCTACATCAAACAATATATTGCTAACTCCGACAAATCTTGATATATCTTGATTGGGACAGCAGTGTAAACGTGTCAATCACAGGCTGAGGCATGTCCAAGTTTCAAGAAAATAACCAATGTTCACACACACACACACACACACACACACACACACACACACACATATATATATATATATATATATATATATATATATATATATATATATATATATATATATGTGTGTGTGTGTGTGTGTGTATTAGAAAAACAAACGGAAAACAGTATTTGAATATACAATGCTGCAGCTGTATAGCATTGTCTAACTATGATTGCATTTATGAAAAAGAAGATTTGGGGAAATGTGTACAGCTGTATGGAGAAATCGACCGTGCAATGTACAGGTCATCTTGAATGACATCAGTATTCTCATATAAAGAAAGAACACCGACCAACAACCTGTATCCAAAGCACTCGACGTTCATTTTCAAGGTATCAAAGACCCCGTTTGTTTCATTAGAGACCAGCGCGGTCGAAGTAAAGACCACCAAGCCGAAAGTCTGAAAGTTACCTGTAATGTGGTGCCGGCTGAATAATTTTGATACCAAGCAACCACCTGATGCATAAAAGATAGAAATCAGTACAGTTCAGTAATATGTCATGGAATTTCCAGGTACACAGACAAACAACCTCTGGCCAGACAGTCCCTAAATTCTGGAGATTCTGATTTTGCCAGCACACTTAAAATTTGTGGCACATTTGGTCTCACTGAAACACAGACAGGCCCTGATTGAAATTTGGACGTATCCATGTACGAAAAACAGCATTACATACCCCCGAAGTCACCCAATGCCAAAAAGTCCTCCGGTGGTATCGCCATTCACGTCAAAATACTAGTCTGGCTGAAGTTGAGTTTTAATCATTGTAAATCCCGGCATAGTATGGATCAAACTGAAAAAAAAATCCCTCTTCATGCTTATTGAAGATTTATATGTTGACACAGTATACATATATGTTTCCAACTCAAGGTGACCAAGTGGTACTGACGCATTTGCCAAACTTTAAATGATATATCTAAACATTAGGTGAATGGTGGAAAAAGTACTATCATGGGGGATTTTAACGCTGCTACTTCGTGGGAACATGCACATGTTCTCTCCGACAAAGCTGATTGTAGATCTATACCGATACCCGGGACAACTTTTATGATATGCCTCTTTTAGAGTTTAACAAAGCTGCAAATAGTGTAGATAAGAACGGAAAAAAAATGTTACTTGACTTTTGCATTTCATCTGGGTTGCGCATTTTAAATGGCCTAAAAAAACCCACCCCATGTATTGGCTGATATGTCTTAGGTTCCGATAACCCCATGTATGTTCCTAGACCTAACTTGCCTGACCATTGCCGAATCACATGCCATATTTTGGTGAATTAAACGAAACTTGGCACAAGACGTTTACACAATTACAGTGGCATTCACAAGCTCCGAGCAGACAGTTTGTTTTTGGGACAAGCTCAACCCCGCAGGTTTTTTCAAATGTGCTTTAAGTGTTTTATAGGCAAGATATAAAGTTCTTTTTTCTTTTTTTTTTTTTTATTCTAACAAAAAGAGTATGGTGCTCATAATTGTGCTGATATTGATGAAATGGTTCATGTTTAAAATAGTTTGCTGTATACAGCAGGGAAACTCTCATTGAAAGTTAGAGGAACAAGATGCAAAAAACGTATAAAATTACCTAAGTATGCTGAAAAAGATCCTGACAAGTTGCATATTGATACCAAGGCAATGGTACAACAATTGTCCAAAGACCCACAACAAATTACCCGTTAAGATAAACAATTTTATCACAAGGAACAAAAATTACCTTAAAGGAAAAAATAGAATGTAGAAATAATATAACATACTCTTTAAGTAATATATGGGAAAAAGATCCAAATGTCTATTCGGGACTGATAAAAGAAATGAAAGACAAGTTTAAAGAAGAGAGATACCGGCGACAATATTGACCCTTTACAGTGTTTCATGTCATTCCACTGATATCATTTCACTTAATCTTGATTTGGAAAATATTTCTGAGACCAGAAGTATCGTCATAACTGATTAGCCTGAACAAAAATTCACTAGTGTTTCATTGCGTTAGATTTGAACACGTTCAACATAAAGGACACCAAATTATGCCATGTATTACAAACATTAAGGAACAAAAATGTGGCAGAGATGGGGTTATAATTAAAACGATTCTGTCGGGAGTCAGGTTTAAAATGTTCAACCCATAATACCAAGCGGAAACCAATTTCCAAAAGTGAATTACAAATAGTATATACTGCAAACAGTGGGACAGGCAAACACATTTTTTTTGTGTTTGTGTCGAAAACTCCAGTTGACAAATACACGAAAATATCAGGAAACATCTACATGTTTGGTTAAGCTTAAACACACTCATTTAACCTGGATAATAAAAAAGTACATGTGATTTGCTAATGCAGTGTTCCTCCAAACAAAAAAAAACAGTCATTATGGTAAATACAATACGCACAAGATATACATAATATACTTAAACTTTGGAAACTGGTAGTAATATGTACATTTATGCGTTTCAATATTGTAATTTTGCACCAGGATAAGATATACATTTTCTCATGTATAATGTTTGGTTAATAGTTAACCTCCATAATCAAATATCTGTAATGAGAGATGTTACCCAGGTTGAGTCATGGTGTTATCTGATCTCTGATACCATTAAAGCCAAGTATGTCTGTGCATATGGAATTGGGGGCAGTATTAAAGACCGTGAGAGCTGATTCTTCGAATCATTGCATTTGCGATGGGGTGGTGGTGGGGTGGAACTGCGTTTATCTGGAATAATGGTTGATTTACTGGTAAAAACCCCAGTGGCATATTCTGCATTTAGGCGAAAGACTGCGGCAGCCAGCGCAGGACGCGTGCCGCTGCCTAACGCTCTCTAACGGTGGCTGCCGGCTAAACCGAATCGACCCCTTTGGAGCTCAGTGGCACACAACGGCAGTGAGCGTTACTTAGACCACAAAAATGTGACATCAGGCCTGCGTGTAAACAACAAATTTAAGTGATCTACATATAAGAAAAAAAAAAAGCTTGTTCCATAATCATTTGCTTCTGATTCCCTAATAACTACAAAAGAAAAACAAACACCTGTGGTTTCTAAATGCACATGTTTATGAGACCCCTATTCTCCAGAAAGATCACCTGTGGGTTGGTTGCTGACAGATAAATATGGTCCTACACAGCAGGTGGCTGCCCAAGCCAGTGTTTAAATGCAACTAGCATTGTGTATATACAGTGTAAATTTGTAACAGTGATATGTATAAGCTATGTATATACCCTTATTTAATAATGCACAGATGTCTGCTCTGCTGTGGGTATAATAGCTTTAACTCGATACACAGATGTCTGTTCTGCTGTGGCTATAATAGCTTTAGCTCAATAAATACATTCTTTGTGTAGTAGTTTTACAGTTTTCTTGTAATTCTTGTGTAAAAGCAAGAGTCACGGCATTAAAAAGTAAACTGATTGGCATGAATCATTGAAAATGAAAGTTATTTGATGAACACTGGTGAGTGAATGGATCAACATGAGTGAAAGAAAACAAATTGGGGTATTATGTATAATTACTCAACAGGTGTACATTGATCTTTCAATCCTGTTTACCTGGATTCACGTTTGACATGCTTTACAATGCACTGAATAGAACACAGCAGCAGCCAGCGCACAGAGCGTTAGTGGGCGGCAGTCCAGCAGAACACAGCGGTAAAAGGATCCTTGCCGCTGGCTATTGCAGTCTGTCGCTCAGAGAGGCTGAATTCCGCTATCTGTCGTAGAGCTTCAAAGGGGTCAATTTAGTTCTATCGGTAACCAGCGTTAAAGAGCGTCTGTCAGCGCCAGTGCCGCTGGCTGCCGCCTAAAATGTAAAATCTGCCGCTGAGATTTTTACCAGTTATTTAGAAGGATACAGCCCAGGTGCAGCTGAGTGTGACATTTTTAGCGAAGTGGCTGTTATAAGAATAGTAGAGTGATATTTTATCCATTGCTGGTCGAGTTCATTCAAACATTATTTAAAGAAGCGTTACATATATATATATTTATATATATATATATATATATATATATATATATATATATATATATATATGTATAAATATATATAAATATAAATATATATAAATATATATAAATATATATAAATATATATATTAATATATGTATATAAACATGCATACATATGCTAAAAGGTGCACGAAAGTTTTTTTTTTTAATTTTGTTCCTTCTTTTTGAGGAGAATTATACCAAATGTACCATAAATGTTTACCATGTAGAAATTTGATAATGCCTGAGAACGATGACCTTGATTGATTTCTCAAGGTAATCTAAATAATGCTTTTCATAAAATAATTTTTAGTGGTCATCAGATTACATGCAGCAGACTATGAAGACCATAGACATCGTGGTTACATACATATTTTTGAAAAAGGGGAGGCTTGCTTGCATAAGAATTTGTAGACCTCTGTAGAAAGTTTCGTGAGTCTGGCCAGACGTATTCTTGGCTGATAGTAATAGGTACTATGGGGAAAACTGAATAGTTGAAGATAAATCGAAACGACCTTTCTTTCCCATTCTGCTTGTGTCAATGATATCATAAGGACGCCATATCAAAGGACAGTTGTTATAATTACACACAATAAAAGTTGAAAACATGTAATAGCTTCGTCTTTTCATAGAGAGTTTATGAGAAACGTCTTAGAACACTATTTTCTTAGAAAGCCTGCTTGCATATGCAAGAAACATAATCATTGACGCCAAGTTCACCATCAGTATAAACATGAAGTGATTATAGATACTTTCTGGGTTTATGCCATTGATTTCGAACTGAAAGTTATTGCCTGACGACAGCAATTGAAAAGAAGAGAGAATCAAGACCTGAAGGTTGCCAGGGTTTGCTTACATGTCGTTGGCTTTAAGACACTTAGAACATATGTTTTAGTTTAGTTTAAACATATTTATTTATACTAGATTACCCAATTGTACATATGACTATACTTATATAATTGGTTCTCTGGACATGAAGAAACACACACATATGTGCATGGTAGGGCCAGTTCAGATCTTGACTCAAGTAAGTGGTCGGCCGGTCGGCGTAAAGGAGGAGTTGTAGTTTTCTGGCGCAAAAACATAAACTTCAATGTAACAGTAATGAGAAACATCATACATGATCGCGTATGTGGTATTGAACTACGTTTAAACAGCATGCGTGAAAGCATATTTATTCTTTGTATATACATGCCAGTGCACGCCTGGACCAATTGTTCAATCATGCTCATCGACAGGGCATATTGTTATAGCACGAGATATGAATGCGCAAATGGGATTTCTTGGTGGGGCCAAAGGTGTAGGTAGCCCCACTAGAGTTAGTGTACTCATTAAACAGTTTCTGGTGCATAATGGGTTAACTGTCCCTAACTGCTCTGAAAAAGCCGCGGAAGCTAAGTACACTTTTGTGTCGCATGCTCAGGGCAGATCATGCATAGACTACATACTTGCGTAATGCCTCTTGTATGATAAGCTTAATGTGTGCTATGTTGAAGATGATGATATGTTAAATCTCTCAGACCATATGCCTGTTACTGCTAAGTTTGATGATATGAACATTATAAGAATTAAGATAAATGATAGTTCTAAATACTTAAAATGGTCTAAGTTTGATTTTAGTAGAATTTTAGAAACGTACACACGTCTTGTAGACCAAAGACTACTACAGAGTGGGATGTCTTACCGTAATATGTCGACCGAAAATGACGTTGACACTATAGTCAGGCAGCCAGCTCAGTATACCTTGACTTGGCTGATTTATTTTTTCTCGCTTGATTCTGTGAACCAATATAGCACAAAAGCATAAACTGACGGGTAAATTAAATTTACCCTTGAGCACTTTTGAAAATTCAAGATGGCGTCCAACATGGCCGCCAAATGTATATTTTAGCAAAGCAACACTTTTTTCAGAAAGCCTGTTTACCATTTTGATGGCATTTGGCTCGTTTATGGGTTTCTGATCATGCCTGACTCAAATACAATACTTGTGAGACTGTCAAAGGTCAAGGTCAAGGTCATATTGTAAGGTCAAAGGTATTTATAGCCCAGAAAATGCTGTAAGATGGCAAATAGGAACACACAATTCATGATTAAGAGTACAATATGTTCGATTATATATTGTGTTGTATGTGACAAGGACATTTTGCACACAATGATGGATGAAAAGTTGGTAATAACAAATAATCAAGGTCCATTCAGAGATCAAGAGTACTGGTATATATATATATTATGGTCAGGAACCCAAGGCTGATTTTTTTTGAGGAACCTTGACTTGACAGGTCTATTTTTTTTTCACACTTGATTCTGCAACTTAAATTGTTATAAAAATATAATCTGGTGGATAAATTGGCTTTACCCTTGAGCATTTTCAACAATTCAAGATGGCGGCCAATATGGCTGCCGGACATAGTTGCTCACAAGGATTCACTATTTTTGGCAACCTCTTGACCAAATTTGGTAACGTTTTGGCCATAAAACAAGTTTGGGATGATGCTTAACTCAACGTGGACATTTTGTAGGTCCTCAAAGGTCAAGGTCAAGGTCATACTGCAATGTCAAGGGTATTTCTTTCCAAGGAATATGGGGTACTTACCATGGTTTTTCTTGTGTAGACTTGGTTTCATTTACTTCCATTTCAGGTGCAGATTTAAGAAGCAGTAGACGTAGCCTGTAAGTGTAGCAGTAGCCTGTAGGTGTAGCGGTACAGGGCTGTCCAACTGGAGCATTGTTGCAAAATTTTGCTACCAAGCTCTTTAAAATTGCTACAGAATTTCTCAAAACTAAATGTTTCTTTTGTAAAGAGGTGGCAAAAATGCTACAAGGAAAGAAAATTTTGCTGCTTATATTTTCAGCTGGATGGCACTGCAGTAGCCTGTAGAACTAGCAGTACTTTATTAATGGTACAAGAGTGTATCTTCAAATCTGTGCTTGGCAAATGTCCAGCTACGCAGAAGCTTTCTCAAAGTAAACCTGGTGGTGTTAGGATGCGCAATATTATTCAAGCCAGTGTCCATTATGGGGACAATTTGCATGAATGCACATGTCAGATATGTTGAAATACAGTCCTTGTGATAAAACACCTGCAGATGCTCATTCAAGTCCAGTTGTTCGTGTAAGTATTCATGCAAATTGTTGCCATAATTGACACTGGCTTGGATAACATTGCACAACCTAACACCATCAGGTTTACTTTGAAAAAGCTTCTGCGTAGCTGGACAATTACCAAGAACAGATTTGAAGAAACACCCTGGTGCCATTAGTAAACTACTGCTAGTTGTACAGGCTACTGCTACACTTAAAGGCTACTTCTACTGCTATTTGAATCTACATCTGAAATGGAAGTAAATAAAAACAAGTCTACACAAGAAAAAAATCACGGTAATTACCCCATATTCCTTGGAAAGAAATACCCTTGACATTGCAGTATGACCTTGACCTTGACCTTTGAGGACCTAAAAAGTGTCCAAGTTGAGTTGGGCATCATCCCAAACTTGTATTATGGCCAAAAGGTTACCAAATTTGGTCAAGAGGTTACCCAAAGTAGTGAATCCTTGTGAGCAGCTACGTTCGGCAGCCATGTTGGCCGCCATCTTGAATTTTTCAAAATGCTCAACGGTAAAGTCAATTTACCTGCCAGTTTATGTTTGTATGACATCTTAAAGTGCAGAACCAAGTATGTAAAAAAATAAATCCGTCAAGTCAAGGTTCCTCCAAAAAATCAGCCTTGGCTTCCTGACTACTATGAAAGAAGAACTAGTTGATATTCTCACAAGTTCTGCTGTACACACTGTTCCCAAATCCACATATAAGCAATACCAAAAGCCATATTGGAACCAGTGTGTTCATGAATTTAAAATGAAAAGAAATGACGCAAGGCGTGATTTTCTTCAAGCTGGAAACCTAGGGACCCTGAAAATGAAATATACCAAAGATATAAAAATTCTTAGAAAGAATTCAGAAAAGAACTGAGAAGGGCAAAACATAATGACAATAGGAAATTTCAGAATGAAATTGATTCTATGGCTTAAATTGACCAAAAAACATTTTGGAGAAATGAGGCGACGATCGTAAGTATGACAGCAACAATAAATATCGGGTTGAAAATGATATCAAAACGATTATAAAAATTACATCCGTATCAGGTGTGCAGATAAAGACTCAAATGACCCTATATTCTTTTCACTGATGTCCCATGAAGAGGTAGAGTGTATATGTAGGCAACTGAAACTTAGAAAAACTGGAGGGTATGATGGTATAACGGGTGAACATATAAGATATGGAGCCAAACGAGTGATAGTTATTTTGGTAACACTCTTCAGGGTTATGGTCAGGCTGGAGTATATACTTATAAAGTTCAAGCGTTCGGTTATTGTGCCTGTATTCAAAGGTGGAAACAAAGATCCCCGGTCTAAAGATGACTACCGTGGCATCTCTCTTACCACGTTTCTCTCTTGAATATGGGATAAAGTTGTCCTTAGTAGATTAAAAACTTGGCTGAAGCATATTGATTACCCTCATCCTCTTCAGTGTGCAAATAGAAAAGGTGTCTCATGCTTAAATGCTTCCTTTATTATTCAAGAAACTGCTGGTTACCTCAGGGAAAATGGGGAAAAATTGTTTGTAGCTTTCTTGGACACGAGAAAAGCCTTTCATACCGTGTGGATTGACGGCATGATGTATAAAATGTATTGCCTTGGTATCCAAGGAAAGTCATGGACCCTCATGAGAGAGAACTATAAACATCTTGAAAGTTGTGTACGAGTCAACAAAACCACTTCCAGGTGGTTTCCGGTACTTAGAGGAATCAGACAAGGAGGGGTTCTCTCAGTGTTCCAATATACACTATTATTGCATGATTTGCTTTGTGACCTTGAAAAGAGTATGTATGGAATTTCTGTTCATGATATAGATGTTACATCGCCTACTGTTGCGGATGACATGACGCTTTTAGCGTTGACAGAAAAGTCTCTTAATTATTGTTTACAAACAGTCTTCTCTTACAATATGTTATGGCATTTTGAGCACAATCCTTGTAAGTCTGGAATTTTAGTATTTAATGACACCAAGTTTGAAAGAGAACGTAACAAGTAAAACCAAAACCGTAGATTCAAACTTGGAAGCAATTATATTCCTGAAAAAGAAAGCTATACCCATGTAGGAGTAGAGTATATGGTGTTATGAAGGACGGTATACAAGATCGTATTTTTATAGCCAGATGGGCCCTTAATGCCATGACGGGACTCGGTATCCGGGAAGGGGGTATAAACCCCTTGACAGCAGCTAAAATGTATAAGGCAATATTACCCATCATGTTATTTGGCAGTGAGGTCTGGATTCTCCCGAAAAAAAAAGAAATTGACTCCCTTGGTGTAGCTCACAGGCAAGCTGCAAGGTGCATACAAAGCCTGCCTACCAAAGAGGAAGAATGGAAGTCTGCAGTTGTAAATAGTACAAAATTAATAATTTTTCGAGAAGTAGTCTATGAGGTGAAACAGCATTCCTGGTGGCGTTTTGCTAGACAATACCCTATGTTTCTTAAATGTGTTAATACTATGATGAAATCGATATTGGGAGAACATTGTCTGAATGTTAACTCTGGTACAATGGCAGGTATACCTAGAAACATGCGTCTTTGTAATGTATGTCAAGATAGGCAAGTTGAAGGTTTGGAACACTTTATACTATGGTGTGATCAGTATACCCATATCACATAAAATTTCATCTCGGAAATTAATGAAATTTTAACTTCTTTTTCAGGCTAAAACACCAAAGAACACTTATATATCATTTGCGGAGGTTTCGTAGAAAATTTAGAATATTCGAAGTGCCAAAAAAATCATGGAAATTAGTTGTGTGAAGGCTAATTACATGTACAAAGTGAGGCTTTCCTGTGGATTTTTTTTTTTTTTTAAAGGGTCGATTATAAATGAGAGGCAGGTGTAGGCGCGTTCTCTTGTACATAAACCAGTTTTTCTCAGCATATGTCAGTTATTTGATGTCTGTATATGTTTCCTCTATTACCATGTATTGTACCGTTCCTTTTTGACAAATTTTCATTGATTTTGTAATTCAAACATGTGTTGTATCTCTCCAGAAAATAAAGAATATACATATATACAAACATACACACACAATATATATATATATATATATATATATATATATATATATACATATATATATAGTACGCAAAAGACAATTACAAACTATATTATCAAACGACAGGTATACATGGAAAATATTGCCATCTCCATATACGAATATCAAAAGTCATATAGGCATTAAAGACTGATTGAAATAATGTAGTACAACATTATGACACTGTGCGTTCTATTCACTATTGGCAATGGCAACTAATAGTAATTATAGCAATTGAATCAATAAATATATATTTTTAATTTTGGTGAATGTACAGTCGTACATCATAAGACAGACAGCATAGAGAGCGTTTTTAACTTCCATAATGCAGCTAGTAGGTAACATTGAATTACTAAAAAAGAAGAAAGGATATTGCTGCATGATTAAGGAAAGAATTAGGAAACAAATCTGCTGCCCAAGAGGAAAATATGAATCAGTCTTTGGCTAGCTATATGGATTATCAAGTTAAGGTAAATACCCTAAGCTAAGAGAGGTTGCATTATCGAAGAGTGTCTTTCTATGGATTAGTACAGAAAAACATGATCCATATTCATAAATTCCAAATCAAACAATGACAGCAAACAGATTCAAGACTTGCCAAAGCATCAACAGTTATCTTGCGATACGAATGTAAAGAAACAAATTTCATTCCTGACTTGAGGCAGGCAGTCACACATAAATGGCGGCTGGTGGTTTTAAACCGGTCCTCTCAACCTTAGAAATATTCATCATTAACTGCAGACACTAGTTCTTTTCCAAAATGTATAGGCCTAACCACCCAGAACACAAATTTTATTACTTCTGCCCAAAATAAAAAGAGACCTGTTTAGTCTATCACCTGTTAGTTCTCCCGACTTGTCAGTCATCTAAGTTTACACCAAAAGAGAAAAGTAGGCCTACATCGTTTTTGTGATGTTTCTGCATCTAGAACAATATAAACACATTCTACCTCCACTATAACTATGAGTCGAAGGCACATTCAGGACCAAAAAAAAAAAAAAAAAAGAAATGAATAACATCTTCAGTCGGTAAAGCACAGGGGCAAGTAGGACTTGGAATTACATTTACTTTAAATAGGTCAAAGTTAAGTCTAGAGAAACCAAGCTGCAGCTGGGTTTTGCAGACATAAGAAAAACGATGCCCATTAGAAAAGAAGTCGAGGATATAGTCCACTGCCAAGAAGCTTGCCTTAAGTTTTGATTTAAAGATTTGGAGCAAGATTGAATCTCTGATATTAGTAGATAGGTTATTCCAAAGTTTGATAGTATCAGGGAGAAAAGAGCTGCCAAAACGAAACGTCCTGCACTGCATGGTGCTAATAGGTCTAGAATTGCGTGTTGTTCGACCAAAGTTAGGAGGTAGCTGGAGATTGAATAGATAAGAAGGAGTAAGATCATAGGCCATTTTGTGAAAAACTATCAACTTAAAGTATATACGACGGTTAGCGAGGGTTGGCTCTCCGAGTTCTTGTAAACGTTTGATAAATGAGAAGTAACCCTTCTAGTAACAGTGAATATATTTGCCGCTCCATACTGAATGGATTCGAGAGAATCTTATAACCCTTCAGCACAGTTATCAAAGAAAACACAACCATATTCCAGAACTGGTCTAACCTTAGAGAAATAAAGCAGGACCAGGGTTTTTCGGGAAAGTTTGAATTTAAACATGCAGAAAAGAGCAATGCGCTGCATAGCTTTATTAACAATACGGGCTATGTCAGTATGCTAAGAATAATTACTGGTTAGAGTTATGCCTAAATGTGTGTAAAAGGTGACCTCAGGAATAGCCGACTGACCAACATAAACAGGCGGATAGTGAGGTTTAATGGTTTTGGCAGTGAAGACAACAGATACAGATTTCAGAGCATTGAAGCTGACATACAATGGTTCTCTCCAATTTTGTTGGATTTTGGACAATCTTTAGCAAGCTTGTGTCATATGCGAAGAGCCTCACATCACAGAAAAGGTCGTCACCAAGATCATTTATGTACACCAGAAAACGGACTGGACCCAGTATGGATCCCTGGGGTACGCCAGCTTGAATAGGCGTCCAAGGGGGCGCTTAGCCATGAATGACTACTCGTTGATCGATTTGAAAGATAGCTTTCCATCCATGAAATAATATTAATAGAAATACCTATCCTATCTGACGTAGTTTAGATAGGAGACCAGCATGCCAAACCTTGTCAAAAGCTTTAGAAATATCTAGAAAGACCACACAAGCTTCTTAGAATGTTCTAAGCCATTATAAATATCGGAACAATATTATGAATATATACTAGTTGTTTTATTGTAGAATCGTCGCCTGAAACTCAGAGGTTTTTGGATGTAGGAAGATTGTTGTCAAATAGGTTTTATACAGGGCATTGAAGATCGGTGGTTCAAAGACTTTGGAGACGTTACACAGCAAGGATATAGGGCAATAGTTACTTTTAATCTGCTTGCTGTCCTTCTTAAAGAGAGGGGTTGTATTTATTTTTCTTCTTAGAGTCAGGAAAACCAGGAAAAGTGGAGAGAGAGAGAGATAGAAAGAGAGAGAGAGAGAGAGAGAGAGAGAGAGAGAGAGAGAGAGAGAGAGAGAGAGAGAATTTCCTACGTTATCTGGACCAGACGCAGAGGAAAGCCCGAGGGGGGAAAGGTATTTTCCTTACATATTCTTAACAAAGTTTATTAAATTTAGGCGTGTGTATGTTTGAAAGGTAAATCGGGGCAGCTGTGGGGTGTCAATACCGGGAGCAGTTCTTCATTGGCTTCCAAAGTATTTATTTAAAAAAATCCATTTTCGGTAACACAGGACACAATTTTGTCATCCTCGATGAGTAGAAGAATGTAAACCTTGCATCCCAAAACAGATTTCAAAAGCCTGCATCACGACGTAGGATTGATATCCTTGTTGTCAAGTTGGCTGCACAGTTTGCCGAAATATGAGCGAATAAATTGTCGCATTAAGTTGGCATTTCGATTGCCACACTTTTTGTACTATTGATAAAATATATCAATCTCCATGCCAGTGTCATAGGTACAAGGCGTTTCCAATACTTGGTTTATTTTACGCAAGTGCTTCCTAATTACTGAGGTTATCCATGGATTGTCTCTAAGCCGAATCATGATTTCCCTGCGGGGATGAAACATTTTACAGTTGGTAAATATAAGTCGGATCAGAATGGCACGATATCGTCGACCATACAGTACACTTGGTGGCCATTGTCCCAAGGGGCGGAGGAGAGGGCGGTATTAAGATCATAGAAATATGCCTTTTTGAAGGTCTACACTAGCCTTTTAAAAGATATGTCCATCTGACGAGGGAGAGAAAAGGAGCAGTATAGTACAGAATGGTCGGAGATAGAAATGGGGGCAAGAATGAGACCAGATGAATCGGCGATAATTAGATCCAATAAGCTGTTTGAGTACTCACTGGTAGGCTTATTAATAACTTGAAAAAGATTGTGTCGAGATATCAGATTTACAATAGATAAAGCAAGTTCACCTACTGAATATGTAGAGTTTCAGTCCTCACACCTGTCATTAAATGCACTAGAGACAATAAAGGTAAACTGAGTGTATTCAATAGCTGCCGCCACAGAACTGGTCAAAGATTCGAGGAAGGCGTCATGTATCTCAGCAGACCAGCCAGGTGGCCAATAGTAATTCCAATTTATACTTCGCCACGCAATGTAAATATTTCTATCTAAATACATTTGCTTTTGTAACTTTTAAGGTCAAAACGTGTGCGACATGAAGTTGAGGATATTAAAATAGTCATGACGGTATATTTCAAGCATTTTATGCCAAACGTTTTGTTGTAATCCTTTTTCAATGTGTAAATCAGACGCTTTGAATGGAGTGCCCCTCACATTTTACAAGTTAATCTTCGAATATTTATTGTTACATGTAAAACAACTACAGATATTGACAAAACTAATTACGCATCCACAGAGGGGCTTGTACACAAAGACAGTACCACTTTTTGTACCATTATGTTATATGCACCCTAAGTAAGAGCAGGCATCATAAAATTTGTCTTGAAATTCAGTCATGGCATTAAGTCTGCAATGAAACCTTCTGCTCACAGCAGGTTTAATTGTAAGTGAGCATGCAGTAACGTCAGCAAGAAAATCAGCAGTAGATGTTATAACGGCATGTTTCTGTTTTTTTCCTTTTTTAAAATTGTGATACCGATCCTACCACGCCTATTGTCTAGTATACCACACGGGGCTATCGAAATTAGAGGAATTTCACATTTAGTTTGACACATAAAAAAAGGTTCATCCTGCCCTTCCCTGATAAAAATTGATCGACTTTGAAAGATTTTATCAGGAAAGTGGAGGTTTATGCAATGGTAGTCAACAACCCATGAATGACCAGGCAAAATTAGTGAGTTGCCAGACCAGCCAGCAGGAAAATGAACTGCTTATACATTTAGTTTGGAATTGTATGGTAAAAAGCAAGGAATACATTTAGATTTTGAGCCTACAAATTCATCGTGCGGCATGCCTTTGGTTTCTTCTGTCAACTTTCCCAATACCTTTTGTTTACGTTGCTATGAAGGTGTTTGTAGTTTGATGGTCAATGAAGTCGTGAAGGTGAGAGTCCACCTTCATATCGTGATACAGATCGGCGGGCTTCTATTTCATAATATTAGGAGTCTGTGTCAATAAAAAGGAACATGGTTTTATATTTGTGTTTCAGTTTCACATGATTAAAATGTAAAAAAACAAAACATATATTAATGTTTTGGGCAATCCTAACATGGAAAACCCCCTAAGGAAAGGGCGAATGCGAAATAGGTTTATTTTAAGATGATGAACACTTGCCAAATAAGATGTAAAGATGCGGAATGACTTAAGGTTAGGTAGAACCAATGGAGGACCTGTTTTCAATTTAGTTTGGAGGAGTGTTGTAACGACGGTAAAAGTTACTATTATTTCATTTATCTACATTGAGCGGTAAAAGTTGTGTTATACAGTGACCATTGAATTGGAGCGTAGCTGAAGCCCTGCTTATTGTATGTTACAAAGTCATATTTATCTAATGTTGACTCTCCCCAAGCATATATATAGTGAGTCTTGTCAGGAGCGATGGGAATAACACTGGAAGTTGAATGACCTTGCCAATTTGGGGCGTACTGCTGGCCTAGGCAGCTGTAAAATGTGTCGATACATTACAGGTACTTTTCTATTTCTTAGCAAACCGCAGTTGGAGTTCAATTTCCACGTATAAAAAGCTGATAAGACGGAAGTTCTGAGATGCAGGCACAAAAATCAAGCTTGCCATTACAGATCCACAATTGCTAAGTAGTTGCTTGGTTTGGTTGGTTTCAGGAAGATAATTTGTCACGATAACCTTGTTGTGACGTTACTGCTCGAGCGACAGTATCTGAGTAATAACTAATAGCACTATTTAAACTGATACTTTGGCTTTGCACATGATGCGGTTCATCTGTAATACTAAACAAGGAAGCCATTGACGTAATCATCAAGTTAAAATTTATCAAACCTTTCCTTCCATGTGGCAGCCTCCTTGATTATGTGTAATGTGGTTGCCAAATAGGGCATTTTACAATTTGGATCAACTCTAAATGTATAATTTGAAGGGACAGCAAACATGGGAAGGTCAGTAATAATTTAACATTTTCAAAAGAGATGCAGTCACAAATGTCTCAGGGAAGGCATATAGTCACACAAGAGACCATTTGTAGCATGCAGCAAATTTTTAAAACTTCCTTTGAACAAGTAAAACTTTCTTAAATGTGCATATGAATGTATATTTTGTATAGAGATCTTTGCATTTGAATTTATTCCACAATCCGCTCATCAAGTTTAAGTGTTTGTCAAATGCTTGAGAAAAGTTGAAGCGTTTGGATTTTTACCTTTACAAGTAAACTTTGTGCATGTGCGCACAAACCATTTCAACCATAGGCCTTTGTAAATGATTGATACATCCTTTCTGCTTGTGTAGTATTAGCTGTTCTTAATTATTAAGTATTAATCTTAATTATGAATCTTGCAGATAACATTAAAGACGAGCTCCAAACTCGTGCAAGGACTGAATGATTTGCAGACCAGATTACAGATACTGCAGAGACGGTTCACGAGTCCAAGTCTTTTAGTGCAGGGGCTCATCATTGAAATTGAGTCATCTCTGCAAACAGCGATCAAGTCCACAGATGAACCGAATTTAAATGAAGAGGAATTAAACAGATACAGCCAAATGGTTGATCAATGCATGTTGGACCTTGATGCCCTGCTTCAATCTCCAAACGTAAGTTTGTTTCAGAATTAAGCATAAAGAAAACTCATGAAGTACATAAAGTACAGGAAGGTAAGTCTTATTGTACAAAAAGGCTAAGGAAAAACAATTCCAATCTTATCCTATGTATAAAAAATTATGAGGACTTTCAATCACTTTCCTATGTGGCATCACGCCAGGTCAGGCTCCTGATTCAGCTACAAGTGGAATCCAATAGATGGCGTAAGGCTATATTTCAAGGTTACATCCAATAAGCCCAGCAATCCCCTGAAGACAAACAGAGGCATGGAGTTGCAATAAGGTGTCCGAATATTAAAAGTAAATGGGCATGGATTGGAAGTTCCCTTTTGCGTATATTTCGCAACAGCACAAAAAACTGTGAGGAGAAAGGCAAATCAGTTGTATCACTTTTTATATTATTATAAAATAATTAGTGGTATATCTAATTAGCTGCTGACTTTTAGATACCGACTAAATTGAATATTTTAGCAGTCTATCATTATGAGATGTGTATTGGGTTCACATGAAGGAACTTAAGTAAAAGTTTACAGATGAGGGCAATATCAACATCTATCCCTTCAAACCCAGAGTTAAAGCTTTGGAAAGAGAGAATCAAAAGCTGTGGGAAGATCTAGCAGATCCTAGAATGCAGCTTGCTTAGATCAAGTCTCACAGCGTGCACAATGAACAATGCTGCAGAAAAAAAGTGTCAGAATTTTTGGCTTTCCACAGGCTCAGGATCAAACCTCTGAGCCAGTAGTCAATTAATGTTTTGAAGAAAAACTCATGATGAACATTGAAAAACAGATATGGAGGTAGGTTGTGACCAAGCCATGCCCAAAGCTCTGGACCACAACCAATGATTGTCAGATTCTGCTTCCATGACACCAAGTTGAAAGTGATGCAAGGCGGAAGGGAAGTTAACGAAACGACCATCGTTATGACAAGTGACCTGAGCACTCATATGTGTCAGGTGTATAATCGTGCGAGGAATCATCCGAAAGTCAAGGAATGTTGGACAGACACTCCTACAGTTTTAACCACTACAATAAAATTGTTATCATTAGCTATGGTCAAAGTATTGACTCTCTTTTGAATGGCAAGAGTAACTTAGCAAGCAATGCCCTGTAAAATACCAACTCCCAGACATCCCCACACGGATTTTGTACAAAGTGAGATTGTTTTAGGTCACTCCCAGGGCGCTTGTCAGTTGGGACATTTTCCCCCCGCTCCATTTTATCACCACCAAACTTCACATTGTAGCCAGGGTAGCGTTGACACATTTCATTTCAATGATCAACGAAGGAAGAGTGATGGATCGTTAGTCATTCCTTTGAAAGTCACTATTAATTCAAAGACCCGACACAAGCTTTTGTTTGCTTCACAAATGCACCACATATCGTTCACCCCACCACATGGTGGAATCCTGGATTTTTCCACTGTCACCGGACGAGATCCTTCACGAGATCCATGATGGTAGCACCCTACAATGAGTCAAAAGTGCTCTCTCAACAGAGTTATTGTTTTCTAATCCTAATGTGCTCCAAATACTATGCTGCCTAAGTAGTGGACTCAAAGGCGAGAGATTTTCATAACAAGAATCTGTTTAATGAGCTTTTACCTTACGATACTTATTAAATCATAAAACCAGGTGGCATTATAGAAAGTCTAATGGGGAAAAACAAAGGTTTGCATTTCTGTCATTAGACACCATCTCCAAGGACGAATGGGTGGTTCTCAAGTTTGCGGGACGAATTGGCAAGAAAATCGGCGAACGTGTATTGTTGAAGATGTACGAAATTCTCATATCCAAAGCACAAAGGCACAGAAGGCATTCTGAAAAATATGATGCTGAGGACGCCATTCGGAGAGCAAGGAGTAAGATAATAGTCAGCTTTAACACTATACCACCAGTAGATTTACTAATATACAACACCAAGTATATGTATGATGGTCATCGAAGTGTTGATGAAAAGGCACAGAAAGTCAACTGTGCCATCTAGTAAACGCTGATATACAACACATAAAGAGACACCAGTACAAATCCTTTATGAGTCACTGTTGTTGGCATTTGGAGATAGTCTCATACTCACAGAACCAGAAAACTTATGAGGGACCACGAAACAACTGGCATAGAGTTTTATATGGTACTTCTTAAGGGTTTGTCACCAATATCAAAAGCCATCTACTGCCAGATGGTATACAAGAAACAAACAGTGTAAAGAAATCATGCTCTATAAACTGGAAGGGGAGTGCTACTTGCGAAATAACCTAATGGAAGTCAACAGGAACGATTAAAGCTGAACCTTTTGAAGCCTGAGTAAAACAGAAACGTGAACGAGCGATGCTGCGGTTGCGGCTCTTATATGTTGAACTTTTTGTGTGCAAGAAAATTTGTTCTCTAAATCAGTACTTGACATCACATGTAATTCAGTTATAAATGCTTACTAAATTTGCTATTCTCTTTCTGTAAACGTATTTGAGACGACAGATTTTAAACGAGCGGAACTGCAGTTGAGGCTCAGCCAAAACCAAACAAGTATTATCTACAATTTTGACATGTGGTGAATTGTGTGCTCCAAATTTGGGACATTGAGGTGTTGCCATGGCGGCACATTCATTCAAGTGTTTGTTATGATATGAGTACAGAGTAATTGGTGGCATCAGCAAAGCTATGCGCTTATAGAAATGTGATTTTCAACCCAACCTTTTTCTTTTGCTTCTGCATGCTTTAATTGGATAAATTTGGGGTACTCAAATGATGCAGTTGCGGCACAAAAATGCATACACCTAAGAAAGGTTTGCACGCTCAATTGTAATTTGACATATACCGGTAAATCAGATGTCCAAGATCCTGGAAACTCAATTGCTCACTTCTAAAGACACTAAACTATATTCATATAATAAAAGAGACTATGAGACAAATAGCAGAAATGTATCAACCCAAAAATGCAATCTTAACTGGAAAATGATAGCAATGGAAATTTGCACTGCACTGATTATGTTTTCAAATCAACGAAGAAATTAAGGGAAAAAAGGAATAATAAATCATGAAAAAAACTACAAGAGCTAGAGAGTATTTTCATAGAAAACTAAAGTGAAACAATAAAAACATAACAGATATAAGAATTAACTACGGGGCAAAAATAGAGCAAGACACTAAAGCAGCACTAAGAAGTAGAAATAGATGAAGGGATAAAGTAAAAAAAAAGCCCTCCAAAATATATTTTTTCCATCCTGGGAGAAGAAATCATAACCATGATAACTATAGTGATTAAAGAAAATTGTATAGATAATGAAAGCCTGGGACAGAAGATTCCTTTGTCAAAATGGGAAGACATTAATTGTAAAACGATTTGCTCTGTCGCAGTTGCTTTATTTCACATCTTGTCTAGGCAACCAATCAAAAGTATCACATAAACGAGTTTAAAATATAATATATAAATATCTATGGAATAATAAGCTTGACAACATTACACGCAGTTTAATCATTACCAGTACTCAGAATGAAGGTTCGGGTGTAAATAATCTCATATCCAAATTTTGTGCTATGAAGTATGCTTGTATACGGAGACTAATGTTGAATACTGTTGGTAAAAACCATATTATGAAACATCATCCGTGCCAAGAAAGATATATGTGGCAATGTAATAAACGTGTAGATGTGCAATTTGTCTTTCAAAATGTGAAAACTTATTTGTAGAATCTGTTTTTTGTAAGTTGGAGAACGATTAATTTTTCATTTACCAGAGAATATAAGTGGACTGTATGATTTAAATCTTTTATCAACATTAACAAGAAAGGAATGTCCTTTAAAGAGTGAAATGAGCAAGGTATATGATATGTCAAAGATTTATTAAAAAGAAAGAAACCCTTTATCACCCAGGGAGAGTCTCTACAAACATTTTGTATTAAAACTGATGTTGTCACCTATTATGAAGTAATTTCAGCTATTCCAAATGAATGGAAAAATATCACACAAACCTCAGATGAACATGAGTGTCAACGAGGATTCTGTGGAGAAGGAGGCAGAACTTGTGCACGTCCATCAATCCATTTCTTGTGCACATCTCCTAAATGCAATGTTTACAAACACTATCTGGGATCATTTTGATCGTCAGGCGGCAGTGGTTCTAGCAGGCCGGGTACAGAACCAGCAACCTTCGGCACCAATCACCTGGCCGAAAATGGGAAACGCACATACCAACTTCACCAAATCTCCTTTCTTGAAAAACAGATAGGTTCAATGGAGACTGGTATGCGGGAATGAAGTAATCGACAAGGCCCAGTTCATTATAATTTCTCCACCACGAGCACTGTATTTGGCGTGTCCAGGTCCAGGACTCTGCATATGTGAGGCAACCAACATCAAAAGAGCACCCAAAATATATTATGTTTTGTGACCATCAAATGACCGAACTTCGAATCAGGAACCTTCGGTGCCAATCACCTGGCCGAGAAAGGGAAATGTACATACCAACTGCACCAAATTGCTATTCTTAATGGCCGCCATTATATATATATATATATATATATATATATATATATATATATATATATATATATATATATATATATATATATATATATATATATATATATATATATATATATATATATATATATATATATACATATATATATATATATAAATGTATTATATATATATGTATATATATACATATATATGACTCAGAGATAAACAGACATTTAACTACGGTAGCTTGCACAACATAAATTCCAACCTTGTAAACATCTTTTTGATTATATGTAACATCATGGAACCCAAAGTTGTTATTTTAAACAATTACTACATTATAAAACACTCTTATGAGAATATATTTGTAATCAAATAGGATTTTATGTAATGCTCTAAAACAAATGTATCAAGGTGGCGTCACCAAAGCTATTTCTTCATAAAATCATCATCTGCACCAAAATAAAAATTTGTATGTTTTTGAAAAGCTATTGTGGTCATCTGCATGCTGAATGAGAAAACAAACTGAAAAAAGTATTATTGAAAGGTTAATATTGAGCACAATACTTTTAACCTTTTAGTCAAGGATCCGCATAAACCTGTGTTCACCCCACGCTTCAAATAAGAACACTGCTGTCATTCAAACACTGGCCTGGGCCGAATGAAATTTGGTCAAGGTGCTCATTGTCTGAGGAGAACAATGGGCTAGAGGCCTGGGAGACAAAACAGGCCCGCTGTGGCCCAAACGGGTTGTGGAGACAGAACAATGGACTGACTTATCCATTCAGGCACTGCTACTGTGTTGGTTACATTGAGCCTGTGGATTTCTTTCTTTACAATACTCAAACTTTGTCCCGCTACCTCTTTGTTGTGGACCGGTGCGAAACCACACAAACAAACCACAGAGTGGTTTACACCGGAGAGGATTCACTTAAAAGGAAATCAATATTGATAAGATTGCAAACTCTAGAATCTAATTAAAACACATCAAAGGAATGGCTCTATGTGTATACTTCTGTCACAATAAAGCCCAAAGCTCAGAAGTGAGAAAAACTTGATTAACCTACCAATTGTGATCGAAGAATTCTCAATAACTGATGGGTGGATTTTGCTGAAATAAAAATAGCTTTGTGGAACTAAGAGCTTAACGTAGGGCAGATCTTCTGGAGTTTTATAGTTTGTTTCCTTCTGTGTTTTTCGGGCCCTAAATTTTAGGAATTGTTAATCATTGTGACTACCACTTTTAATGTTCCCTTCACATTTTACTATTCCGTTTATGAAAAAAAAACAAACAAAAAAACAAAACAAAAAAACAAAAACAAAACAAACAAAAAAAAACCAGCAAACCTTTTCTAGGCATGTATGCAAAGTTTCATTTTGGAAACGTTGAGGCATTTAAATTTTATATTTCTTTCTGTGAGCTGCGATAAATTGCCAAAGAAGACCCTTCTGCAAAAAAGCCATTTTCGCCATACAAAAATTTTAAAATTATCTTTTTGTATAAATATAACCCACACATCTTGAGCATAATTAATATATACAGTTTGAAATGCCTAAAAGTAGAAGCAAAAGAAAAAAAATCGGGTTGAAAATCACATTTCTATTAATGCATAGCTTTGCTGATGCCACCAATAACTCTTTACTCCATCTGTCAATATATATGTATACATTATGTATATATGTATTAGAGAGATTATAAAAATACCTAGTTCACAATAATATTGGATGATTGGTGATGCTTTGGTGACTTTTAACTCACTAAACGTTCCTGTGTTCAACGTTGTTTTCATTGTTGAGGTGATATTTGTGAATATTGTTCATTTTTCGTAACTATTTGATGCTAATTTCTCCACTAATTTACAGCCGTGACTTTGGTAAATAGCTCTAATTCAATTGCTGTGCTCTTTTTTTATCTATATTCATATGACATACATATTATCATTCGACCAACTTGCACCATATATAAGGTTGATATAATTATTTATTCGATATGAGCGGCACACATGCTTTTTTGTTCTGCATTTTACTACAAACCAATATTCAATTATATCCCTTTGTGGAAATGCTTTTAGTAGTTGTACATAGCTACAATGGTTCAATCAATCGCATTTGTCTCCGTTGTAAGGAAATAGATAAGTAAGAATTTAAATGTTCCTTCATAATATTTTGTTGAAAAACTTGCTGATCATGTATTTCATTTACAAATTTCCATGACGTCTTTTCATGTGTGTCTGCTCTTAGGCACAATTCCCAGTTGGTACATAGCATTACATTTTTGTTATATAGCTTAACGGTGAATTTTTTGCACATTTTGTGTTACAACCAGTTGATTTGGAGAGACTCCATTTAATACTTCATCAGAGAGCCGTGAGGCATGCTGTTTTAATATTTAAGAAAATTAATTTTAAATTTGCAAAGAATGGGGGAGGGGATGATATTTAATAGAAATACGTCTATCACGCAAAGTACCGTGTATATGCATATTTGGTTTGCCTGTTGTTGATGTGAAATTCTTATTTGTTGTTATCTGAATGTACATACATTACATAACAGTTACTAATTGTGTTGCATTCACTTGCATTTTAAATAGATTTAGACTCGTTATCTATCTGTCCGTCACTTTATCTATCTATCTATCTATCTATCTATCTATCTATCTATCTATCTATCTATCCATCTATCTATCTATATATCTGTCTATTTATCCATCCACCAATATACCTACCCACACACCCATCCACCCATCGATCCAACCATCCATCCATCCATCCAACCATCCATCCAACCATACATTCATCCATCCATCCATCCATCTATCTATCTGAACCAGATAACGACTCAGGTGTGGTCACGAGGTTGATCTTCCCACATACATGCTCGAATATATTCAGTGCCCATGATTTCTTTCCATACAGGTTTTTGTTCAGGCTGACCAACTGCAAGAGAAAGAAAAGGAAGCAAGAATTGCATGGGAAGAATGGAGAGAAAGTCACAACCGTACAATCAAAGAACTGTATAAACTGGCTGACGAAATAGACAAACATGCAAAAAACAAGAAAATATCTGGAATTGCTGGCGCTTCTGCAGGGATAGTTGGTACTGGTCTTGCTGTCGGTGGAATCGTAGCTAGCTTTTTCACCTTTGGGGCAACACTTCCTCTTGTTGTAGCGGGAGCAGCGATGGGTATTGCCGGGGGAAGAGTCAGTTTTGGTGCGAATGTGGTTGACCATTTCTTGAAAAAAGGCCTGCTAAAAGATGCACAGAATGCTATTGAAAATACTAACCACCTTTCGAATGTGTTGGAAGCTAAGTTCAAGGAACTGGCCACCGAGTTCGACAGTTTTAAAACCAAAATTGCCACGTGTAAGCTATTAAGTTTTATAAACAAAATTCTCGCCAATTGGTTCAGCCGAAAAGCAGATTCAGTAGAATTTGTTAAATCGGGAAAAGTTGTAGAGAATGCGCTGCGCTCAGGAGAGGGATCTGCTGTGGAGACTGGAATCAAAGCTCTAAGTGCTGGTCTTCATTTTGGTGGAGCAATGCTTAGTTTTATCACGGTGCCTCTCGACCTATACACTCTGGTGAAAAGTTCCGTTGATATACATCGAGCCATGGGATCACCAGCTGGAGAAGAGGTTCGTAAACAGGCAAAGCAGCTGATGTTACAGGAGCATGTGCAAGACACATTTGAAGAAACTTTGGAAAGATACATTCGCCAAATGGTGGTGCCAGAAGATGAGAACTAGGTTCAGACCGATCAATTTTAGGGGACAAATGGTATTATGATTACAAATGTAACACTTGACAACAACTATGTTGTGTTTGGCGCCAATCGTTACATGTTTTGTTAAACGGGGCAGAAAGGAGGAAGCCTTTTTCTGGGGACATTTGACACATGAGTCCGCCCTGTCTTTATAGCATAATACACAAGGGGGTACACATAGGATTCATGGCCACATTTCAATAAAATTAGGACCGCTGGAAATAGATTCAACAAGTGGCATTATAAATACAAATGCAACACTTGATAACAGTTATATTGTGTTTGGCGCCAAACGTCATTGGTTTTTTAACACTTAACAGAAAGAAGCAAGCCTGTTCTCAGACATTTTATAATACACACTAGTCCGCCATGTCTTCATTGCATAATACCCAAAGGTGTACACACACGTTTTCGTGACCACATTCCAATGATATTAAGACCTCTGGAAATATATGAACAGTTTCTATTGCATTTGATTGAAAATGATCTAATTCAAATACGTTTGACCCATAGTTGCCATATCAAATGACATAGTCATTGGTCTAAGCTTACGATATGTCCAGAGCTGAGGTGTTTACAGTTAGAGTATTTCCCCTCTGAGTCATCATCACACTGGCCTTCCAGTCCTATGATTATAATTGTAGAGTTACTGTACCATCAGCGAGAAGTTCTTCTTGAGCTCCTAACACTTTGCAAAGTTGATACATAAATGGCCAAACACAAAAATGTGTAGCTTAATAGCGATGAGCAGGGGTTTATATGTAAAATTCTTTTCACCAAAATGAGCTTCACCAAAATTAAAATGTATTCAATTAGATAAGAGTGTGCAGATAGACATACACATATAATGGTACATGACAAGAGGTAAATTGTTATACTATACATCGGCCACAAAAACAAAAGCATGTAGTGCTACTTTTGACGGAAAAATTAAACGCATTAAAAACAGCAGACGTGTATCAGTATAAAAAACATACGGACAGAAGCATCCAGACTTGTACCTATTTTATGCTCTTAACAGTGCATTAGCACTGTGCAGTACTGGAAAATATGAAAAACATAATGGCACGTGCTAATATCACTCAAACGCATATTAATGATCTCTGTAGTACTTTGTTCTGCAATAATAAATTTCTTTGCACTCTTAAGGATTGTTTTAATAATGCTTACAAAACATCCAGCTTCATCGTATGGATACTAGTATATGATGCAATTTTGAGTTGTATAATGACAAGGTATACAATGACTTATAGCAAATATACATGTAGTAACATAATAAATTTGAATTCTTATTATTATTCTGTTTGAGTCTGTACTGATACAACTTGAATATGCGATGATTGGCATGTAAAACATTATCTGTTGCTTCCCAAGGGTGTGTCTAATAGGAATCATTAAAAAATAGTGATTTTGCTTCAGTTATCCACAGAAAATTCATTCAATTCGTCAGGAACTCATTATACATATATTTGTGGTGGGTAAGTTTATTTATACAAAAGGGGGATAAAATACCGATGCGAATTTGAGATAAAATTTGCAGCACAAAGTAGCAAATGCTTATTTTATCATCATCATCATCATTATCATCATCATCATCATCATCATCATCATCATCATCGTTTTTCTTGTTGGTTGGTCACTGAAGGCTCCTAACAAATTCATTTACTGAAGGAATCACTTGAAATGAAAAGGAACAAATAGTGGTGTAGTGGGGAGGGTGGTGGCGGTGCTCCCTCTATAGAGATTATATTTTTGAAAATACACAAAATGGCTGTCTTTGGTGAATCTTCTGCCAGTTTATTTCGATATGTTCCAATTTTCTTAATTAATGATGGGAAAGTGAACTTGGGTATACTAATTCAATAATATATTTTACAATGTCTTAATCAGACGCATTAATTTTTAACAGAACCTGAGCTACAGAGTAGTCCTCCCGACTTAGACATAAGAAATAAAGAAAAAAAGGAGTACAAAAACTGTTTGATAGTATAAGCTATTTTTAGCATGGGGGTGAATAAGATAAGTGCAGACTGGCTCTGACTGAATGTTTTCCACTAACCAAATTATCTGATATTGGGCTCTGCTATCCGACTTTCAAAACTTTGAATACACCTGGTACTAATGGGCCACATTTGATCACACTGGAAAAAAATGCAAATACATGTCTTAACATGATAAACATCTTGCATGTGTTACCCTTATATTTAAAATTCCAGGAATTTTCTTTTCCTTTTTTTTAATAATAGCAATATGTGCAATATGGACAATTGTACTTCCATATGTATATAGGTTAGGCAGTGACATGTTTGTTTATGGGGAGTAAAGAGTTTGGACTTCAGAATAGGGTAATGACTAATATGAAGTGGTTCTGGACAAAAAGACACAAATACAATATAACTATTTCACACTTTACATTTATGACTGATTTGGCAGTATCCCTGCATGCTGTTTTACCTTGTATTTATCTCGATTTCGGTACAGATCCTTAGATAATAATGATTATCTTTTTGAAACCTTATTATATTTTCCTGTCCTGCACTAAGCTACTGTGCCCAGCCCTGTCTTGTTCTTGTTTTACCATGTATGTATCCCAGTGTCGGCAAACAGCCTTAGGTCATTATGATGATAGTTTTAAACCTGATTATGAACGGATGCACAATAACATCCTTTGGCCAATTCTCTAAATATAGGTCCATACCCTTACCGCGTCCAGGTATTCTTACTTTAATGCAGGCCCAGGCACCTCTTGTATTTACCTCTGCAGCGTCTTTTTCAACTTAAATTCCCATAGTGTATATATATGCAACAATATCAATACCTGTGGGCTAACATGCTTGACCACCTAGCTACACTTCGATAATTTCTTGTTTATATGTCTATTTAGATGACTTCATTTGGGGAATCCTGGTACAACTGATTATTTTTTATTCAGCTCAAACTGAAAAAGAAGAAAACAAACAGGCATTCAGGCCAATCAGCCTTAGTACTAAGCATTCCTTTTGATGTTTTTGACCGTTTGTGCCTTTTGCTGTACTCGTATTGGATGGTACATACTCCGTAAGTTCAGTTCCACTGTCTAACTCTGTACGAGACCATATCAACAACTTTGTTGTTAACAGAAGTTATAAGTTGTTTCTGAGGTATGTATTGCAGCAAGGCCAGCGAATGCACCTCCAAAGTCTTTATTTTCGGTTTTCATGTAGTTTAGTCTTTAAATTGTCTAACTCAGGGTGAAGAGCTGCATGTTTGCTATTCAGATTACGAAAAGCAGCACTTAACTCTTTAACCTCGGAACGTAACACTTAAAGTACTTTCAAGATGCCATTTACTGGATCCATGTTTACGTTATTAAATGATACCAGAACCTCAGTACCACTGGCCTGCTGGTCTACTGAAGCCTCTGAAACATTTTAAATAGGGTTGAAGAGTTTGTCAATTCGCAGAAAGATTGTTTTTTTTTTGGGGGGGGGGGGGGGGCAGTGTCGCACATCACACGCATATTGCTAATAGTTTCCATTTGCTTGCCAAAGAATAGGACGCTGATATGTATATTCCTCAATGTGATTTTTAACTCTGGTAAGCCTAGCGATTCAGATTTGTAAAAATGAAAAGCATGTTTTAATGTGACGTTTAGTTTCAAACTGAAATGCTGTCGTTTATAATTTAAGGTTTTCAAATCTAACCTTGTCTCTCTGTGTTTATCGTGCTACCGATCACTCCACACCAGACTTGGGACACATTGCAGGGCCCACATAATATTGGTTGAACATGACACCTAGATTTTCAGCAATATTATATGTTTGATACTAAATTCCAAATAAGTGTTTAAAGCGTAGATTCTGGTGTGAATTATTACAAAGCGTTGATTAAGAATCATCTTTCCTGCAATTCTGAATGCAAATACAAAAATATGAAACATTTCGGAGTACTGATTATTAATTTATTGTCTCCATTTTAGGAAGTTTTGTTCTTTGGAGTGAACAGTCACAGTACCGCAGCTATGTTCATACAGAATATATACCAACACATATATACCCAATCCTATTTATTTTCCAAAGAACTTAGTAAATTCTGGGGAGTAAAATCACTGGGACATCTGTATTTGAGGTGATTTTTCTCCATCTGGATAAGCATGCTGGGAAAACGAAAGTAGTAGATGCTTGAATAGTGCCAAAAGGGCAACCAAATCTTATTGGGTTGTGATGTGATAGATGAATACTTGACACGGCCGCCAGAAACGACATATATACTGCTTCATCGTATAATACGACTTTTGAAATATTCAATTTAAACCACTGCCGACCTTGAAAGCTTGATACAGGGCTCCAGACAGGGATCTAAGAGATTCTTCCATATTGGTATTCGCCAGCCCTGTTCTGTACCTACCATTACATGTGTCAGACAGAAAATGTGTAAAATTTAAGCTTCAGTAAACGTTTAATGCAAATTAAATAAGATATTTAGTCTTAAATATTGTTATTGCTAAATATTAATATAAAACATAACATTTTAGGTATTTCAATCTCTAATCCAAGAAAAAAAGGTTAGTACAAAATGCTTTATAAGTAATTTACGCAACACATTAAAAAAGGAATGATCTATCAATGAGGTCGTTTATTAACTACACTATGATAGGCTACGTTGCAAATGTCTTTACGTGTAGTGTTTTGTTTTAAATTGAAGCTAGTTTTAAATGCTGTAAGAATGATGTGTTGGCATGTATCCAAAGATATCTTTCAGTGCATTTGAATTAAGGGCAGTGGAAGTTAAAATGGCAGTTCTGGTGCGCTTCTGTCCATGGGTCATTCACAATTAAAAAAAAAAAAAAAAAATATATATATATATATATATATATATATATATATATATATATATATATATATATATATATATATTTATACATATATACACATATATAAATATATATATATACATATATATATATATATATATATATATATATATATATATATATATATATATATATATATATATATATATATATATAAACAAACTATAAGTGTCTTTATTGACCGAACACTTTGTCATTTCATGTTAAACATATTTATTTAAACTGGGTCACCTAGAGTTCGACGTGGTTTATCTATAGTGAGCTTGAATATGCAGGCAGCGTATCATTTCACATAAAAAGTTATATTTTACTTTTGTTTTCTGCGCACCATGTGTAATAACCACGAAGATTAGTGTGCCGAAGATTAGTGTGCCGAAGATATGTCACAGTGTGTCCTTCTTCTATGCCTTTTATGAGTGAACTGGACATCGTGCGCAACGACAGGGTAATAGCGGACATCAGTTTCTTCTTGTTGCGTCTCTTTGGCTTTGCACTTCCTTATTGAAAAACCGACACCATTGTCGAACGAGACCGAAGACAGAGGTTGACAATGTTTCATGTGGGTTGACATTTGGTATCTTCCACTGAAAGTCACAGACAAAATTCAGGGGGTTCCATACAGAACATTTCAGCTCAATTGTCCTGCTTCAATATATATATCGTACATAGTGAAAGGAGGCCTAACTCAGCACCTTCACTGAGCTTTCTACAAGTACATAGAAATACGTCCAAGTAATACGGAACAGTTGGACGTAACAATATAGACTTGGATATTAGGGTCACTAATGACAGGTTTTGCATTAAAGTCTATTAAAAATTGACGAAATGAACTTTACTTTCACACTTTATATTACTATGGAAAAACACAATAATCAAAACACAATAATCCCGTACATTTCAAGAAAGGTACAAACTCATATATATATATATATATATATATATATATATATATATATATATATACAGTAGCGACTGAAAGTAACTTAACCAAAATTTGCGCGCACTCGCATATTGTGCGCACTTTGCTCACACTTTGCTCGGGCTCGCACCCCCGGGTTTCGTGCAGTTGTTTTCTGATCTACCCGCACCCCGGCTCGCACGCACGCTCACGCTCACGCTCACCCGGGAGTCCATGTGCTCGCGGGTACTGGCTAACCCGCCGGCACACTGGAAAGACCAACAGGACTAGCCTTTCATATACATACTATATCTCAGTCTTTAAACTTATTCATTATCTAACTGGAAATGTAACACCCTCCCCCGGCACATCTCACCAAGTCCCCCCCCCCCCCCAAAAAAAAAACAAACAAACAAAACAAAAGAAAGATAGTGGATAGTATCCGTCCATAGAAACCCACATGTAGATATGGCTTATTTGAGTATGTCTTTTTTCGTTTGTCACATAATCATTATTTCTACACATATGCTAGGCCTGCATGTAACTCCCGGGGAAGTAAATGTCACACCCAAGTCGATTTTATTTTGCTGTACATTCGAGAGAAGAGTAAGTATTGAACGGGAATGGAGTCATTTACATGATTATTGTTGAAAGAAATACACTGCTAATAACTGATTTGACTCATGTGTGTTTATTTCGGAAAGGAGCTAAATTTGAGAACAATTAAGGAACCAGGATGCAGACGTTTCCTAGCTACAAGATGCCCCCGCATATTGTGCTCCGTTATCACCAGGTCCATGGGTCTATGAAAAACTGTAAAGATTCCCTGTACTTTTCAATAAAATCAGACCAGATTGTTCTAACGTTAGATCCACAAGTTCATCGATACGCACTCAATAGAGATAAGCTAGGCTAGTTGGAATGTTTCTACGCCTTCTAATTTTGAAGCCAAACCGGGAAATAAGACTGCAATCGCTGCAGATTTTAATCATGCTCTTATGAATTTACATTAAAATGCAATAGCCGTTTTTACAATATTTGAGCCATATCAAACAAACAGTAGCATTTGGCTTAAGGCACCAGTGATTCCTGGCTGGTAAATTCGAGAACGAGACAACCCCCCCGACATTCTGTTAAAGTTGAAGAAAGTGGATTTCTGGAATTTTTTGGACCCCATGGTTGCATGTATCCAGTCTCTATGGCTGCATACATGTTCATGTAAATGTGAGTTTTTGTTTTTGCACTGTTGGCATCCAGAAGAACCGTTGGATATTTTTTTCACCCAGACCCCATTACTATGTACTGTAAATGCAACTCACTTCAATATGGGCGATCACGACTAACTAACCCCCCCCCCCCAAAAAAAAAAATAGAAAAATAGTACCTTTTCAGTATCAATGAAGCAGATTTGATGGTCTTGCATCCAAAATTGTTCAAATTCCAATTGAATCACTGATGACATGAACCATCACATGTCCAGACTGGTATGTAGGTACATATGTTAAACTTCTTTCACGGCAACCCCTGTCGAAAGTATAATGTACCTTTCCACTCATGGCAGTTTCGAATTTAGAGTGAAGTCAGGTGACCAGGGAAAGTCCAAATTTGCCATTTTGCTAAACATATATTATATTTTCATGGTTTTTAGTAATATTATGTTTTCCTTGCATATTGGCGCGCAAGTTGTAACTGAAATTAGCCCCAGACTCCATTGATGTTGGCAGCTGGTCAGTGTGGTCAGCAGAATTTCATTATCCAGGGGCTGTGGGCACGCATTGGGGGCAGCAACACTTTGGTCCGCCAGGTTGCATCTCGGCAATAACCATGAAGCGGGTATTACAAAATAGTAGTGCTTATGGCAGTCATGAAGTATTCGAGATAAGGAAATTAGCTCAATTAAACGGCAATCAAGTCGTTTACTGCAGCGGACATCCTGATTGATTCATTCATACATTCATATTTCTTTATTTAATGGGGGTGGGGATGGGGGGGGTAACCACCAGACATGTATCATCTCAAGTGTCAAGAAAAATTTATATTAACTGCGCAGAAACAATCTTTGTTTCCATGAACATACCCCCTTTCCTTTTTTTTTCTTTTTTTGAGCGTGGAGCGCCATAGGAGCAATCGGTTAACACAGCAAGATGGACACTATGTCACGCCAAGGAGACCAGAATGGGAAGGAGAGAGAACTTTGAAATTGGCAAAACTTATTGCATCTGTACTTATTAGGTTCCTTTGTTTTCAAAATCCACATGCAAAGTGACATAAAATACACTTGTTTTGACAAAATCAATACAATCCTAGTGTTTGTAAACATATTATTTTTCAACACCTCCTTTACATGGAGATTTTGCGTCATCCGTACAGATTGGGGTTGACTTCAAGGAAATGGGTTTTTGTTTATTACTTACTTATAATACTTATTTAAATATAGATTTTTGGCTCATGAAAATACTGACTTGCTTCTTTCAATTTCAACATGACAAGTAAAAAAAAGTATATTACTACAAGTACAATAACATTTTCATTTTCATGTACATCTCAAGGAAGATCGCAACAGTTTACGTTTGTAACGATATGCACGACATCACATAACCGCGGCATAAAACAGATACACAAAGGAGCCAAATTACCTTTGTCCTTTGTACTTAAATAGCTTTGATCGTCTTCATGATTGACCATGGATGGTACATGCATGGCAATTCAGACATTAATTTGATTGTTTTTAAAAATTGATCACCTGATTGTAAAAGATACAAATCGGGAGGATCTCCATTAAAAATCTGGATACAGGGCGGTTTTATAAAGGTATATCATTATTTATTGCCCTGAAGCCTCACTAAAACGACACTCAGATATCCGACATATTCTGACACCGGAAAATGTTCCTGAAGGTTATGGACAAACCAACTGATCAAAAACAATTTCGCGGATGTTTTTAAATTTGAGACCTTATCAGACAATTACGCGGAGTTTACTTGGGGAAAAAAACCAACCCCCTTAATTATAAATTTCCCCACCGCGAAAATGCATTGTATATCTCAAGATGTTGGTTTCTTTATGGCAAGGAAGTGTAGCCTTCTTGTTTATAGCAAGGGATAGGCAATTCCACAGTGGTGCACGACCAGAACGAGTCACATTCAAGGTTACCTGCCTGCGAAGTCATTCAGCCGGAGTTACAGTGTAAATGTTACAGCCCGCCATTAATGTGTCAGGAAGTACAAGCAGGGGCTTCCTTACTTTTCCTTTAAAATGACGCTTTTACTTTTGGGCCATTACTTTTGCCAAACATTAGTTGTGATATATCCATTACAGACAGTGACTGAGTTTGCCTCCTTAGCTGCCTCATGCCATTTTGATCTGGCTATTGGACCCAGTCATCAGTCCAAGGCGCTTGGTCTTCCAAGCAGGTTATCTGTGAAGCAGGCTTTCTACCTCCAGGGAAATTTATCTGTATACAGACATCAGAACATTAAAAACAAACAAACAAACAAACAAAAAAGACTGCTTCTCAAGCAAGCAAGCAGGCAGTGATTGTACAAACTTGAAAGAGCCGAAAGTGCCTAATCAAGGTTTCATGCATTTAGCACACCTTGGGCACCGATCCTTGAAGATAAAGCTACAGCATCAACACAGTCTCGGCGCCGACCTGCTTGTACATGTAGATAGGAACGGTGTCCTAATGTAATCAAAGACCTGAAGTGGCAGAATTCTATTAACATGCAAGTAGAGGATGTAGAATGCAATAGGTTTATTCTAGTTTACCCTAAAATGGTATAACCTTAAAATTAACAGACTTGAAATTAACATTAAACAAATTCTTTTCCCCGCTCATTGTTATCCTTGAATTTTTCAAACTTCAGTACTTTTTTATAGCTAGCGTGACAAAGAACTATCCGATGTTGCCTCCCAAGTTATATTTTCTCCCCCTGGGATAACACAGAGCTTGGTCTGCTTTAATAGGAGGCAGTATCCGATGCATCAAACAATTTTCTTAACAGTTCAGTACTATATCGCTGAAACTGGACAATTTTTATTCTGATCCTTCCAGTTCCTAATTCAGTCTACCCACCCCCGGTGGGGGGCGGGGGTGTAATCAAATGTAAATTGAATAGGTGGTGATGTAATTTAACTATTTTCTTTCATTTTTCTTGTCATTAGTCGACACTATGTCATTATTTTGTTCTCAAGCTATTTACTGGTTGATTATCCAACAATCTGTGTTGATACATTCATTACTGTAACATACGCTTACGTAATTTAGTGATGTCCCTTGCATGTTGTAAATATTCTGTTTTGTCGCTCCCTGTCCGGAGAACCCATTGTATTAGTCAACTTTTTTGTACTGTGGGACTATCCAGGACTAACAAAAATGTTTAAATCGAACGAAATAAAAAAAAAAAAAAAAAGAACGGTGCTATTTTCACCGTACGGTGAGAATAGCGTTTGGACTATTTTCATGGTCCGGTGAGAATTGCGTTTGGAAGGAGTTATGTCTATGTTCACCGTACGGCGAGGATAGATTTTTGTCTATTTTCACTGTACGGTGAGGATAGGGTTTGGTCTATTTTCACCGTATGGCGGTGATGGTACAGTTTGGTATATTTTCAGGCTGAGGATAGAGGCGGCTCTATTTTCAAATTAAGATTGGAGAAATGCTTACTTTAGGGAGATAGCTAGCTTTATAGTATAGTCAATAGGTAACGGGACCAAAGCAAAGTGCCCACTTACGGAGGGTTTACTGTAAAGCAATTACCTTGGCACCGTGACAGCATTAAATGTTTGGCTTTTTAACATTTCAAATTAATGTACGTGAATTTACTCTACCCCCCCCCCCCATCAGTCTTTCATTTTTGTTGCTTCGTGGAATTTTTTTAATGCGATCCTTAACTAAAGTCATAACAAGATAGATCTATAAGTTACCCTTACGTTCCGTTACTTCCATCTGTGACAATATTTAAAAAGTTCTTACTGTGTCTTGTTACCTTACTTTTTGCCTTTTCACATGAAAAATACAGTGATGGCACTATAAAAACTATTAGATAATAAATGCTAAAACAACACCTCAACAGATCTCATTACAACCCATGCTCAAACTGGGATGTTAGGCCTTTTTATCATTTCAGCAAATGTTTGTTCCAATTCTCTTTGTGGGCAATATCATGACACAATGCTTTTCCAAAATATTCTTCCCTGGTTGACTTCTTATCATCGCCGTACGTTAGAAATAGAGCAGCCCCTATTCTCACTATGAATACGATGAATATAGACCAAACTTTATCATCACCGTAAGGTGAAAATTGACAGAACACTATTCTCACCGTGCAGTGAAAATAGACAAAACGCTATTCTCACAGTACAGTGAAAATAGTCACTCCGAAAAAGAAAACCTTACCCCCACACTGTTGCCTGCTGAGTGGTTTATAAATTTTGCTACATCATATTTTTCAGGACAAGAAACGAATACCATTGAAAATTAGGGTACGGACTCAGTCTAACCATGGACCTAGTACATGGTCTACCGCATGCAACAGAAATAGTGAATAGTAAATCGGGGGTGACATTATGGCTAACAGTCTCTCACATACATCAGAAAATTAGAAAGGGGCTAATTGCATGCCTGCTTAGCCTCTCGTGCCATCTTTCTATCTGGCTTGCTTGGGTCTGCTAAGGCCTGCTAAGCAGGCAAGCCAACAAAGCAAGAACACGAGACTTTTGCTGTCATTGGTATTAAGATTATGCTCTTAGAAACAGGTCAGAATATTTGTATATCTCTATTTGTATTTTACTGTTGGAGAAATGCCTTGCGCTCCCATAGGACCACAGTGGTTGACATTTGCCAGGCAGAGAACGAACACCCGAGCTGCTGGGTGCAATGGTGGCTTAACGGTGGCAGCCTGTGTATGCCGCCATAGTGCTTCGGCCGTACCCAGTGGTATGCATTCGTGCATCATGTGTCGCCTAACCCCCGGCGGGCCATGCCGTGTAACGCCGGGAGGGGGAGATTATGGTCGGGCCAGTATCTCCCTTTCAGTCACCACCTATGTTCATTGCATATGGGTGTGTAAACATGTGCGTAAGCTTGTTTGCATGCATCTGTGTACACATATTGTTCAATTGTTGTATCACAATTCTAAGTCTGTAGTTTTTGCAGTCAAATTTATATCATGCACGGTCATCTCATAGTCATATTATCATGATTTGTATTGTCATGTGAGTCTTGTACATACTATTGTGCGTCTCCGTGTCTGGAGAACTCTTAGATTAGACAATGTTTTGTATTATTGGGCAATCCAGTATAAAAAGATACGTTTAAACTAAAACTAAAATATACCTCCTGGGGATATACGTGTGTGTGTGTGTGTGTGTGTGTGTGTGTGTGTGTGTGTGTGACAGTGTGGGTTTGTAACACCCTACAATTGGGGACACATTTCTGTTCTTTCCAAACTGACTGGGGCCATTATTCATTTTTTATGCCTTTCATTGACTGTGGTCAACACTGCTTCTGTAAATATAGTCTTGTAAAATAAATGTATATACTCGTGTGTCATTTATAAAATAGGACGTGTCAACATATTAAATAGCACTAAATAATGTAATCAGTTGGAAAATTCAGAGCTGTATACCAGGATTACATAAGAGTAATATATATATATATATATATATATATATATATATATATATATATATATATATATATATATATATACATATATATATATATGTGTGTGTGTGTGTGTGTGTGTGTGTGTGTGTGTGTGAATGTGAGGCATCTGCTGCTCATACTTTTCTGAGTTTAACAGAGAATCAAATGTTGGCTTCAATGAAGTGAAAAAGCGAGTTACGATCTTCATCATACTCATTATATCTCCCAAATGGGAGAAATATATAACTGTACATGTACATGTACGTACAAACTGTATAATATCGTGCAAGTATACAGATGTTGTCAACTTCATCTTGGCGCAGCTGGGCTCGCGGGCCAAACGGACATGCATTGGTGCTCGGGGCAACCCATGCCCGCACCCGCACCCGCCCTCTCGCGCACCCGCATTAACCCACGGAATGAATCTGTAATTAACCCGCGGGTTGCTCGGGGGCAATTGCTGGCCGTGCTCGCAAATTGCTCGCGGGTTGCTCGCGGGCAGAGGTTAAGTTACTTTCAGTCGCTACTGTATGTTTGATGGTCTCTCTGGGGCTGGTATACACCATTTTACTTTAGCTGACCTATCATTTAACCAAAGTTACCGACTGAATCTCTAATGTTGGCAACAATTAGTTTTTTCCTCTGCTTCTACAAAACAGTTGGAACCTGGTAACACGTATGGGGGATCTACCTTGGGTGAGTCGCTACCAACTTTGTTCAAATCACAAATCAGCCTGATTGTTGATATGTTATGAAATTTTTGCTTTGTTAGTTTTTTTTTATGTTTTTTTCGGTTTTGTTTAGTTTTTGTTTTTGTTTTTGGGTTTTTTGTTGTTGTTTTTTTTGTCTGTTTTTTGTTTTTGTTTTTTTTTTTCTTTCTTTTGTTTGTTTGTTTGTTCATTTGGGTTGTTTGTGTTTTTGGTTTTTATTGGTTTTGCTGGTATAATCTTCAAGGAATTCTTTCTGAAATCAATTCGGTTGCTTTGAAATTGCAGAAAGATTCTTAATTTGACCCATAGATCTTCATTTGTTCAAGATATGGACCTGCAACATTTTCATTTTTTTACGAATATGTGTCTTGTTTGGACATTTTAAGTTCTTCCTTGAAGCATTGCTCAGATTGTATTCTGAAATTCGGTGGCTGTATATCAGATGTTGATGCTCTGTTTCCCTGTATTTTCAATCAATTTTTCATTTCGGGTACTTCATGGGTAATAGGTGCATTCCTATTGATTGCTATGTAAGTCCTTTGAATTGCGATGGTGATTCACACTTTTGACTTCTTCTCCAGACTTGTCAGCCAGATTCGTATCAAACTTGTAAAGGCTATATCTTGGGTGCGTCTCCACTAAGCTTCCTCGAATAAAAACACAGTATTAAATGTAGATTTTTCAATAACTTCTTTTCGGGGGATGGAAGGGGCAAACAGTAAAATACCTTCAATGAAAATGCAAAGCTAGTTGCTTTCAAAATGCATAGGAACACTTCAGGGAACCCTTTAGACCAGATTGAGATTTGTATGCGTTAAATGCCAAGGTAAGCTGAGGGCAGGCTATTCACACAGCCGTCTTGTGTTTTCGTTTTGCAAAACAAAGTTGTACAAATCTTACTCCAATTACTGTGTAATTGCCTTTGAATACTCCTGGATTAACCTAAACCCTATTTAGAACAAGATGTGGTACTACACATTTCATTTGTTTATTTGTAATCCATCTTGTGTTTGTAAGTTTTAAGTCTCCTGAAATATTGCGTCTGTTAACCCCGAGTTGGCTAGGTAATTGAATATGCAATGGCGAGGCAACACTGCAGTTGACTTTCAACCAAATTTCTTCAAGTGGTCAAGATTCAAATGATGATTAATATAAATATTGCTCAGCCTTTTGTGAGATTTGAACCCTTGACCTTTGGCACTGTCGCCTAGCCAAATGTAAATTCCAACTACTTTACCTCTGAGCTATTGGAACGCCACCAACCCCCACCTTCCTGGAAAAAAGGTTGCCCATGGTGATGTTATAGTAGGCGTGTCCTCTACGTTGACTCAGCACGACATTTCCATAAAGGGTTTTCGCTGTTTGCGTACATTTTTCAGGCCGTCACTTTGGCGAATGTTTTTATACTCTGAACAAGTTCGACAACTTGTTTTGACGTAACACAGACATACAGATGGCAGTGATTTATTTCCATGTATAATTGAATTAATTGAGTTTTGGGAATAATAGCGGAGAAACCTTTTAGCTAGAACATTTTGAATTAGCACTATGACGGTCTTCAAAAATAGCTTTATTTAGATTGCCTTTTTCCAAACCTTGGAAATTTCCTTTCAGATGGTATCTCGAGACGTATTTATTCTTTAACTTAGACAGTTCTCATCAGTATGGACCCTTACAACTAAGTTATAAGCACACATGTGGGATCTGCACTTTATTATCATGGTTACTGGGCTCTTTTAATTGTTGTGGGGATCCCTCCAGAAGTACTGGAACCAAGATTGCGATTTTTTTCCTGGTTGTTATAGGAACATTAATGTACTCCCATGTAAATGTAGTTTTCCACATGATCATAGTGCAGATGCACCTCAAAATATTTGAGAATGCACCTTTTTCATGGGAATGTTACACACAACAAACAGATTTTTCCTATAATGTTTGCCTTGCGTTTGAAGTTTCATGATAGGGAAATTGCTCCTTTTTAAGGGTTTCATTTCATGCTCGTGCTTTCTCACTGCTTACACGGTCAGCCTCCAACGTATGTACTTTCTAAGGGTACATGCTCTAAAACCAAGCCCTAAGCATACTTTTCAGAAAATACAATGAAACTAAAAGAAATATGAAACTACATGTTTCTTTGGCTATTTTCATTGACGTACACGTAAAAGGTTAACACAAACATTTTTAGCAGCAGTTTTGTTAAATGGTTTTGTCCTTTGTTCATATGACTGGTACCAAGATGCCCAATCTCTGGACCTCCAATGCCATGTCCTGAATATTTCTTTGGAATTTATTTAAGCAAGCAACACAAGGGTGCTATGACTACAATGCAGCAGCCTCTGGGTAAAAAAGGCTTCCGTCGCCTCAAATGTTTAGATTTTAGAGATAGTGAGGGGAACGAACATGGAGAATATAGAACTTCACGAACAGATTTCAGGAATTGATGACAGGATAGTGTTGTTTGACATTTGACTTTTAATAACAGTAGTGTTTATATTCAGGCAGCAACATGTCTGTTTTAGTATGTGCAGAATGGCTTTTTAAATGTCGACAATAAATATCATTCTTTTGCACGAATAAAGTACAAACTCCAATTATGATTTGCTCCATCAAAACCTTGTTTTAAGACCTATTTCTAATCCTGCATTTGTTTATCCAGAATTGAAGTTTATCCCTTTTGAAGGCAACTACTTATACCTTTTTTTGAAAGTTTCATGTGTGGTCGTAATAGTGAGATTCCACTAAGATCTCGGTTGACTGTGCAACGTTACAGGGGGAGTAAATATATAACGGCGAATCACAGCCAAGACACGACATGGAGTCCCATTGTTTGTGGTCAACATGCATTTTAAAGATTGCTAATGCTTTAATAATCTTGAATATTCTTTTCACATTTTACTCTGAAAAACCTGCATTATTCTCTGCTTAGGCAACTGAAGTCATTGACTGAGAAATCCTTTCTTTGGCTTGATTTAATGGATTAGAATGTTTCATAATACTTCCTCTCCACCACCCCCCACCCCCATTCCCTTGTCTTATCTCGGAATGTATAGCATAAACCGTAAAAACAGGAAAACTACCACAAAATCATCTTCTTCATGAACACCATAGTTTTATGTGAACATGTGGATTATATGATGGGAATATATATAATATATTATCAAAGGCAAGATGCATTTCATCGGCCTCCTATGCCACGTCTTGAGCATTTTTCAAACATTGATTGGCCAAAAATCATCACTCTGGTGTGGCGACAGAGGCGGAGCTGGTGGGTAAAAACGATTTTGTCATAGGGATTAAAGATTCAAAATATTACATAAAGTTGACCTATGACCTACATTATGTATCATACCAATATATGTACATTGAGGACGGTCATTGGAAAATCCAGTAAAAATGTACTTTTGGAAGTTGTGCTCGATTCAAACTTTGTCTTATTTGACCTATTCATTGTTATGATGGCATTTACTGTCAATGAATATCAAGGCTTTTAAATAACGTCGATGAACATTTAAATTTGTGTTATTACTTTTGTTAAATAATTTTTTAGTCTTAAACCAGTTAGCACCGTTTTTATTGTCTTTTCTTTCCTGGGAAACTTAACTAGTCATTATGGTAACTTATTTCTGGATAAAAACTGTATTGTGCTATGTCCCTGCTAAACAAAAAACAATATCCAACATTTGTAAATCCAAAATATTGTACGGTACGGCTGAATTCTCTAAGATACAAGTGCAAATTCATATGTCCTTGGATTAACATAGCATATATAATTTTATATTTGTTCTAAAGAGATCACGTTTGATATTGCCTACCAGGAAGCTTATACTGCATTTTGCAAGAACATTCGTTGTTACCTCGGCTAGTGAAAGTTATTATAACTCCTTGGTTGATCGAATTGAAAAGGCCATTGACGAAGGACAATATCTTTTGTTCTCGGTGATTTTAATATTAATTATTCTGTATACGATAGTAACAATACGTATCCAATTAGATTACTGGAAAGTGCGTTTGATGTGGCCCAGCTCATCCATGATTCCATACATGTCACTTTTAAATCTTCTACCGCGATTGATCTCATTCTATCGAACAGTCCTGATAAGCACACATTGTCGCCAGTGCTTTAGTATCCCTTGAGTGACCATTATCTATTTTATACTATTATCTCAATGAAAACATCCCAAGAAAAAAGCAAGGGTAAAACTGACCCAGAACTACTCCACTTTCGATGCAGATATTTTTATTGCCAGTTTACACAATACATTGGCATTATATTAAGCTCTTAAATCAATAGATGTTGAGGTAGCTTGATCAGCATGGAGACACACATTCACTGCTGTGTGTCAAGTACATGCACCTCTTAGGAATATTCGCCCAAGGGATTGCATGAATCCCTGGGTAACTGCCGATTTTCTCAAAAGAATACACCACAGGGAATTTATCCATGAAAAAGCTGTTTTATACAATGATTTAGATTTATGGACAGAATACATTAAAAAAAACAAAGCAAAAATTTAACTATGATTTACTTACAAAAGCAAGTAACCAGAGAGAGATATGGAAATGTTTGAAACACTTGACTCCATCAAAGAATCAGGAAAATTTTATACCTCAAAATTTGACGGCGTATGACTTTCATAAATATTTCATCAATATTGGAGCTGAACTGTCTTCCAAATTTGAAGCCGACACTCTACTTTCCAGCGTTACGGAGTTTACTGTTCACAGCCGCACGTGTTTACACCCCTTACCTGCGAATATATTCGCCCACAATTACGATTACCACCCGTGAGAAGATACCTGGATGTGCTTCAGATGGACAGTAAACTTTTATACTTGGCACCATATGTAATCTCTCCTACCTTAACATACATATCTTATTTGTCCTTAGCGACTGGTGTAGTTCCTGTGGACTGAAAAGTCGTGTGGGTTACACTTATTTATAACAATAAAGGATCCCACAAGGTTTATTCTTCAATCGTCCTATCTCTGTATTAAAACATATAAGTAGGATTTTGGACAAATGCGTTCAATCCGGTTATTTACAATTCTTAACTGAAAACAATTTAATCACAACTGATCAATCCGCCTTTTCTAAAATAACATTCCACACCAACAGTTCTCCATGCAATGGTTGATGAATGGCTAAATTCTATTGATAAAGGCACTCCCACTGTAGCTGCGTTTTCAGACCGACATAATTGTGTGGGTTCGAATCCCATACAGGTCGACATAAATTTATCGTATTTTTCATTTGGTACTACTGATCTTACCATACTTAACATAAATTAAGCTATGGTATGTCCAATATTGAACATGCGTGGTTTGAGTCATATCTAAGCAATCGCTCTCAAGCCATCGGCTGCAAAGGTCAACTTTCTCAAGTACAAAATGTAAAGCTCGGTGTGACTCAAGGTTCGTCTCTCGGATCTACCCTTTTCTTAATCTATATAAATGATTTCCTTTCAACATTGAAATATTGTAAATGTCGCTTGTATGCCGACAATGCAACTGTTTATTGTTCTAAGCAGTCTGTTAAAGAGGCAAAGGTGCACTTTCAGTCAGATCTGGCAGATGCATCTGACTGGCTCCCGGAAAACAAACTAACCTTAAACATTCCAAAGTCTGGTGTAATGGCTATTGGGCATTGCAAACACATTGGTGATGACCAGACTCTAGTGACTGTTATGAACGAAAATTTGTCTGCCGAAACTACTATAAAACTTTTAGGCGTTGTTGTTGACTCAAATCTCACCTTGTGTACCCACATAAATCACGTTGTTTCCAAAGTGAGTCCAAAAATAGGATTGTCCAGCCGACTTAGATTCTCCCTCCCTTCAAATTTATTGAACGTGGTCTATCACAGTATCATATTGCCGTAATTTTACTATTGTGACACGGTTTGGGGAAATTGCTGTCAAAATTATGAGAATGTGTTGCAACGACTGCAAAATCGTATTGTCAGTGGCAACCTTGATTATACAGTTAGCACTACGGTTCTAATAAGGCAACTGAGATGGCAACTGAGATGGCAACATTTGGAAACACGACAAAATTTTCATTAAGCATCTTCGGCTTATAAATGTCTAAATTCGCAAGCTTCAGAGTATTTGGCAAATAAATTTAATTACGGCCGTGAAATTCTTGAGCGAAGTACCAGGAGTTGTTCAGATAAAAAATTGTATATACCCCAACCCCGCACTGAACAGTTCAAGCAGTCTTTATCGTATTGTGGTACCAAGTCTTGGAAGATGCTGCCAACTGAGACACGGTCATCCAAAACTTCAGAAATATTTAAAAGCAGATACCAGAAACATTTTTTTTAATTCCCAGTATTAACATGGGGTCATTGCGTTCAGTACCTCTATTTCCAGTTATTTCTATGTAAATCTCAATAACGATTATATATTTTTTGCATAATTTTATTTGGTCTACCTACGTGATTGTATTTTTACGATTGTACTTTGTCAACTGTGTAACTTTTATTGATGTAACTTGGTCCCAAGTAAGAACAGCCTTGGCTGATTGGGTTACCTTAAACCTATGGATTTTACATAAATATATTTGAATAAATAAATACATATTTGCAATTAAAAGCTGATTTAAAATTTAACCATAACGTGGGTATAAATACCAAGGACTGTGGGAGGATAATCTGAACTGGTCAGTTCTCTGACATTATTCTTTGATCACGAATACTGTTTATTTTACCTATCATCTAATATTTGTGAATAACACTCCAATCTGTTCCTGCCCCAATTTTGAATTGAAGTAATTACAGCATATTTTGACATTCAAATTTACTTGCAAAATGAATGAAATAAACTTTTAGACTTCTGTATAACACTTGAATGTGGGTCAGTGCCCTCTGCAATTTTGTATTATGAAAGAAAAATTATGGGATAATTCCAAACGAACACAAATTTGAATAGATCAGTTCGCAGCAATGAATACCAAAGGAGTGTTGAAAGGTTTATTTCACTTGGTTGTCAAAAAAAACATTTATGTGATTAAAAAAAGGTTAAGACTGTAGGGAAATAAATGGGACAAGAATTCACGTATCAAAAATAATGATTTGTGCCATACTATTCCAAAAATTTTTTTGAACATATACTCTATATTTGCCTTCATAGCAGCCCTCATGGACGTTGTTATGTGGTTGGCCTAGCAAAAATATTGCGACTGGAGTCTGCTCAAACTAGAAAACCAGAAAACCCCATTTAGGAAAATTTTAGGCTGAACCAGCTTTTACTTACTCTTAGCTAACCCTAGTGAGGGAGGGTGTATAAGACTAAAATGTCATGCTGCAACATGTGCATGGAAGAGACAATATCAGTTTTGACCATTTACCTGGCCATCTTTATATGGTTAGACTAAGCAGATGGAAGTGAGCCTTGTGAAAATTAGAAGAGAAAAAGAAGAAGGGCGCATGATATAAGTCATACACAGTAAGGCGATATGGGGACATTTCAAAGAAACTGGTTGTCAGCAGGGCAACCCAGGCTCAAAATCTAGATGAAAAGCTGCCTGCATGTGGTCACATGCCATGATACCCATAGGTAAGTGTGTGGACTGGACGTTGTGAAATGTAGATGATACAGTGCTAATGTTTAAGCAGGGTGCTCGTCAGGACTCAAGTCTGTGCAGTGTACATACATGCTGTATGTGTGACATGCTGCCGACTCTATATCATAAAAAAATTATGTGTACATTCGGCAAGTAATCATCTGTCTGCATCACAGCCAGGGACGTTTTTAGAAACCACCAGAGATTCACTTTCATATCAATACATTGTGTGCTGTACAAGGTTTACATTTAACCAAGAGGCAAATTTGCATGACTTAGTTATTACTAATGAAGACGGCATGGTTAGAAATAGTGAATACAAACCACCCATTGACAAGAGGTATCATGCTGTGGCATCCTTTGACTTCAACTGTAACTCATTACTTGATGAAAATGGGGAACATTTGTTTGTCTGTATCAAAAAGGAATTTATGAGGCTATGAGGTCTGAGTTATAAACAGTTAGAATGTTGAAAACAGTAGGAAGATATTTTAATGAGGTTAGAAGCAACCTTACATACCGTAAAAAGTGGCTTGGAATAAAAAGTTCATATTGCCTTGGGCAAGAACCAAACAAACAAGAAACTACAGATAAATAAAAAATCTTGGAAGCAATATACACAGAACTACACAGAGGAAAGCTACAAACAAATCTATGAAAACAAGGTAGATGGCCAACTCAGAAGGCTTAAAGCAACACGAAAAGCACCAAAGGTAGTAAAAAGGAATTTTGGAGCATATTAAATCAAAATGTAAACCGCGTTAGAGCATAACTGATTTAGAAGATGATTTTGGTCAAACATCCAGCACTAATAGAGAAAAGGCTAAATTTCATAACACCATTTTGATAGTGTTTGAACTAAATAGGGAACTGGAAACTTACCTCTACCAGTACAATGAGCATACGTTCAAGAGCTGGCCAACATAGAATGGACTAGAATGTTTCTGTTTAATTGATTCATTTAGATTTCAATGAATCAATGGGACCAAACAGTAATTATTCCAGAGGTCTAATGTGGCTGATGTTTAAAACTTGCAAATAATATTCCATACATCACTGAATGAGAGGAAAGTACCAAATGAGTGGAAACTTGGTTGTGTCATTTCTATTTTCCAAGCAACTACAGACCAGTCACCTTGACATCTCCTGGAACTTTGCGACTGGCAGATATACCAGAATCTATACAAAGGAGGGCCACAAAGATAGTGCATGAGCTCAATGATCTCGAACATGAGGTAGATTGAAGAAACCGAAATTGCTAACACTAGTCTACAAATGATTCAGAGGGTAATCACAGAAGCGTTTTCTTCATTTCGAGTTATTCCATGGTGGAATACATTACCAGACCCTATTAGAAATGCAACAGATGTCACATCTTTTAAGACTAGAGCAGATGGTCATTTAAAGGATTACCCTCTCATGTGCAAATATTGTGCTTATGTCATACACTAAGTTCTGAAATGACTGTAAGCCATTTTAATGAGTGGTTAAATGAGGAAATCGTATTTTGCTAACTAGCAATATTAACTTTACTTTGCTCAACTTTGTGTCTGTGTTGCAGTGTATGATGACATTACCCAAAGACCTGCATGCACCACTGTTTACCAGGGAAACAAGCTGCTAGATAAATAAGTATCATCCAGTTAACCAACTGGTGGACATGCATTGATCATACAGGGTAATGCCTATTTCACATACGTCCCTTTATGAAGTAACAAACGTCTGACTGAACAACCATGGAGCTGTTACGCCTCATAACTGCTCCATGAACCAAATGACCAGTCACTTTTCTTGCAGTATGAGCAATGCTGAAGTAGACACTAAACATATACACACACACACACACACACACACACACACATATATATATTTATATATATATATATATATATATATATATATATATATATATGGGTTGCACTGCTGCCCTCCTTGCAACCCTATAGACAAGAAAAAAGGACATACTGTAATGAATTGTTTTTACCACCGCGTATATATATTATCTTACTAATCATCAGGAAAGAGTTGTTATCAATGGTAAAGTGTATACCAGTGACACTTTTAACACTGGCGTCCCTCAAGGCTATGTTCTCGGCCCTTCTTTTATTTATTAATTATATCATGGATATTGCTAACTTTGAAATCAAACTGTTTATTGATGCTACATCTTTATAGCTCAGTGTTGGCAATCCCTACTAATGCAGACCTGGCTTCTGTTGGTTCTTGGTCCACCGATTGCTTGGTAACATTTAACACCCTGAACACAGTTGCCATGTTACTATTGCAGAAGAGAAGTTAACTCTATCACGTCCCTTAAGCTTCCAAGATCATCGGTTGGAACATGTGGACCAACATAAGCACCTGGGGATAACACCACAGTCTGACATCGAATGGAATGATCATATGTATCTATTAATTGCTAATGCTTCAAAACAACTTAATGGCATGACACGTTTACAGTACCAATTGGATAGAAAAAAGCTAGTAATCATGTACAAATCATTGATTCGGCCGGCCATGGAATATGAGAGTGTGGTCTTGGATGGCTGCACAATGGGCGACTCACAAAAATTTAAAAGTGTTCAGATGGCTGCTGTTTGAGTCATTACTGGTGCCATGCCAACCACCCTAAGTGACAAATTATGTGAACAGCTAGTCTCCAAACTTTGGCAAAACGTAGACAAATCAACAAGTTAATTTTATCATATGAAATTACCCATAACTTAGTTCCGCAATTCCTAAATGATATCATTCATTCCAACTTAAACCAGGACAGATACAATGCAGGGCAAGCTGGTAACCTTCCTCATCTCGGAACTAAGACACACTTATTTTGCAATACTTTCTTCCCAGTGCACCAAGACTGCAGAGCCAGCTCCTGCTCAATATCTGAAATTCTAACTCCCTCGATACAATAAAAAAAAATACTTATGTTTACGAAAGTCTCCTGCTCAATTAAAGAGACTTACTTATACCATGTTGGCAATAAATAATCTTCTGTTATTCATGAAAGACTCTGGATTGACAGCAGCCAGTGCAAATCCCATTTACACACCATTGGTTAGTGCGAATCCCCAAATTATTGTTGTATGCAAGGTGCAGAAGATACCTAGCGTGACATATTCCTCTGTCCATTTGGTATCTTGCTCCTTTCACGTCCAAAACAGTTTTGTTTGGATCACCAAAGTGTACATTTGAAGATCACAAAATTACATTTCTGCCATTGCAATGATAATTGTAGGGAAAAAACGCTTCCTGTGGAGTGCTGTGACATAAGCTGTATAAAGAAAGCTTACCGTCGCCATACTTTTTGAGAATATCACATCACATTTGTCTTGGGACCCCATCCATCCCTGCATGGTTGATGAGCTTCAACAAATCTGTGGGGTCATTCGATGATATCCATAGCTAGCCCTTTGGTCTGTCTTGTCAAAACTATGGTGTCTTCCTTAAACTTGTTGGCCCGGCACAATATTACATTTCAGTTCAGCGACTACACTACCATTCATGTCATGGATGGATGTGCTGGGCTATGAGACGTCTTGTATGTCCTGGCTTCTTGTCTACTTTCTGTAAGAGGGGTTAATGTTAGTTTTAAACATGCTTCCACAACATGATTATTTCAGAGGAAAGCAATTCGGCAATCTCGGACTTATTTGAAGCCACAAGTAGTGGTGAATGATGATAACTCTTTCCATTTCCTGAAAACGTCCAGCCATGGTTCCATGAGCATATCCTAGCCTATATTATAGCAATAACCATTTAAACATAGGGCTTTAAACCAATAGGTGAGAATTGGAGTACAGATATTTTTCCATCATGCGTTTCAACATTGGTGCAATGACCAGGATAAGATAGCCCGACATAAGCCAATCCACAGTAACTTTGTCTATATTGATTCAGCCTTTTCGCAAAATGTCCTTGTCTACTGAATTTGTCATTGTGTGAAAATTGAATACCTAAAATATCAATTTCTTCACAAACCTGTAGCTGGAAGTTACAAAGTTACCCCATGCAAGATAGAAGCTTCTGACAATTGCTTTCAAATTGGAGAGGCACACTAGGACAGAAATGAACTTTAGGCTTCACTTTGATATCTGGAATTTCAGGAAGCGAAAGTTACCAGTAACATTCGTTGTTTTTGTTTAGAAGTAGGCAAACTTAGGTCCTTTCTGGTAATATGCTTAAGTGATAGTGACATTGTACAGTGCGATGTCCCTGTATCACTTACAGCGTCACTGAAGTATGTGTATGTAGTGACCATATGTGTGAAAATGATGATGATGGTGATGATAAAGATGAAAAAAAGAAAATAAAAGCTCTGTCGTTATCATGGTAACCAAATTATTTACAAATATAGGAGTTGTACATATTAAAATGATACAATCAGGTTGTTGGATGGAGTGATGTGTTATAAGGCTGTCTTTAATTGTTAGTAATTACAGCAAGAAGGATGAATCACCTTGCTGATAAATTATTAGAATACAAAATTTAGGCTATTTGACCAGCACCGTCAAACTTCATCCAATATTTCTTAACACACAATTTACGAAGAGTACTTAGTAACCAAGGTTAGGAAGGTCACGAATAGGAATTAGCAAAATACGGCAAAAGGAAGCCCCCAAAAATGCTGACAAATGAAAAATCTAAACTTGAAAGAAGAAGTCGGTCTCTTGATTCAAACATACCAAGTACAGAAAATGAACAAAACAGGAACAGATAAACGCGAAACTGAATTGTTTGAAGGTTATTTAGCAGCCGTTTGTACTGCGGAAGACAAGACTAATGTAGATATTGATGATATGAGTTGAGAGAATTTCATACAATCATTTACAATAACACTATCTATGGTAGAAACAAAATTGAGAAATATGTAAGAAAGCAGATCACCAGGTCCAAATCATTTACCTCTGAGGGTCTGAAAAGGAATGTGCCAGGTAATTACAGAACCTCGAAGGTATCATATACAATATAATTAAGATGTGTACCCCAAGGAAGGAAGGTGAGCCATAGTAAAGTAATATTTTAAAAAATAGGAGCCTGGAAAGCACAGAGCTCTCAGCTTAGCATGTATTTTGTGTCAAAGTTCAGAATTGATCATAGGGAACACAGTCTGAAGTAGTGCGCAGCAGTTTGGATGTCTACAAGGTAAACCATCGAGACTACAATACCGAAAAGTCGTGGATTAGTAAACATTCATTGTGGACCACAGGGACTTTTTGAATGTCACAGTTTGTGATTTCAAAAAAGCGCTTGACATTCTACCACACAAACGTCTTATGACAAAGATTAAGAAATATGGTATTTGGACGAAATATGTGATTGGACTCGAGAATTTACCACAAATTCTGAACAGAAAGTGGTAATAAATGATTCTTCATCATGAGACAGTGACGCTATCAGCAGGGTGCCTCAGGGAAGTGTTCCCGTATGGATTGTAATGTGTACATATATATATATATATATATATATATATATATATATATATATATATATATATATATATATATATATATATGTATATATATATATATGTATACATACATACATACATACATACATACATATATATATATATATATATATATATATATATATATATATATATATATATATACATATATACATACATATATATAATTATATATATATACATGACTTGGCTGGTGTTATACACTATGCATCTAAACTTTATTTGTTTCTGGACGAAACAATTATATATCGTACAATAAGAAGTGTAAAACACATAAGGATGCTTCACTAGGATCTCAGATCTTTACGAACGTGGTGTGATAAATGGCTGTTGAGATTTCCGTCCAGAGAGTATGTAGTCATTAAAGGTGCTAATTAAATATCCCAAATAATGATTAGACAATGAGTATAGAGGATGATTCCCCTTTAAAGAAAGCATTTTCAGGAATAGAGCCGGGTGTTACTTTCTCAAGCACTCTAGAATTCGATAACGAGAAGTAAGGAGAAATAAACAATGCAAACAAAATTATATGAGTTATTTGAAAATCCTTCAAATATATGGACGAGAATCATTTCTACTGTACTGTTTAAATCAATGGTGAAATCGCATGTTGAATATGTTAACCAAGTATGGCCCCGCATTAAATAGAAAGCAAAGACTAATGTTCAAATGAGAGCCAAAGTTGACGTGAGGTTTCAAAGGCTTTAGCTATCCACCAGAAAGACTAAAAAACCAAACTTGCCTTCTTTAGTATAAAGAAGGGTACACTGTGACAAGGACGAGACATAAATTTGTCCTGCCTAAAGGCGGCATCCGATTTTACACATGGTGTACCCACATGTTTATCTTTCCAGAAGTAATTTTAGCTTGTATTTTGTTTGTTAATTGGAATATGGTGCATACACAGTAATAAGTATTTTGATGTATTATATTCCCCAGAACTGAGGGTTTAATGAAGTTTAATTAATTACAAAAATATAAGGGGATGACTTGGGCTATGGATAATCTGTGGTAACAAGGCTGCTCCATAGAAATATTAATACCGCCACTGAGGGGGAAATGCCTAAACTTGAGACCCAACAACCACAACTAGATACCTGGTAAACTTATCTCTTTTTGATGGTGGTAGCCCGCCTGGAACAGTTTACCAGATGACATGGTGACATCACAATCAGTGAATGTATATAAACATAGAATAAACAGATACTGGAAGGACAAATTAATATGATTTCGCCATACAGAGTAGCTGAAAACAAATAGAAAACGGATGTTATCTTATCTAGTTCACACACAATAAGGAAAAATGAGTAAACTTAATAACATTTAGTGAGTTATTCACTGACTGTCGTTTGTATTGTGCAGTATTTTATTTAAAGCTGCACATGGATGTCTTTCACCTGCATAGAGCACTAACTGCTATGAACAAATCTATGCAGTGTTTTCACATTTCCTTCTTGCTGCACTTTCAGAAATGTTGCACATTCACTCTTTTATACCTGTAATTTGAATGTCATAAATTATTAATGTTGAATACCACTCATGGGCAATGAAAAATAAACTAATTTAATATAAAATATAATGTTTTTGGAAAATTAGAGTGTCACTTGAACGTATAAATTACAATGAGGAGCTACTGACATCCAATGCTGTCAGAGATGAGATTGGCAATGTGTATAGTTATCTAAAAAACTGTAATCATTTGTAGTAAACAAATCCAAAATATTATTCAAATGACCGCCATAATGACATGACACCATGAAAATAATACTTTTTTAACATTGTGCCAAAAAGTGCTTACCACACATTTGGGGATAACAAATTCAGATGCTTATCTCCAATGGCAATTGGCATTTGTACCAGTTTGCAGCTACTGTGTTAGCGTGTTGCGATTCTCATGTCTGATGTTATGTTGCTGTGGTATATTATGCCTGCAAATGTACTGACTTGAAACTGCCTCGAATCTCTACTTTAAATAACCCCCCCCCCTCTTTTGGGAGGGAACGAACCTCCACCAGAAGCATGTGGCTGTGGGGCATGAAGGGAAACATATGTCTCGCCATATTCACTCATGAGATCACAGTGATGCAGGCAAACCACCAGTTAAACGTTTTTTTGGAAATAGGATCTGAACAAAATTCAATGAATTGGGTATCTTTTATTCTGTGCCAGCATCACGCTAAGCTCGTCAAACTTTAAAAAACAATGCATGAGCCTTCTTTATAAAGAGCATATTTGATGGGGGGGGGGGGGAGAAGGTTGTGAATAAAGGCTCTGTTAGTCGCATGTGGGACTCAGAAATATGCCACCTGACCAAAAACTTGCTGATAATGTTCGCACATACTGGTCAAGAAAGAGTCACTGTAATCCAGACCAACTGCATATTTGGTGGGAAGAATATATATAGAAAATAATACTCTACAATTGAAAATATGGACAAAAGGGGTAATTATACATTAAAGGTTATTATCTGAAATTCACAGAAAGGTAGAAAAAAAGTTGGACATACTAGTGTATGTTGAAGCATTTGATAGATGTAACGATATTTCCTTAAGGATCTTAGAATCACACCAGGCCATGAACAATACCAACAAAGAATTATTGAATAATACACTGTGACAAAGACTTAAAGAGGGATTGGATCATATATATATATATATATACATATATATATATATAATATATACATATATATATATATAAACTTGTAGAAGGTTGTTGCAAATACAAAGCTGCAAAGTAACTGCAAGATGTTCAGCTCTTGCTCTGTTTGCATGTGTCAATGTGCAAAAGCATATCCGTATTTATGTTCGGAGAGTACTTATACAGTCCTCAGTGTTACAGCAATATTCTGTTGTTAAAAGTTTAATTAAAAATATTATCAGTGTCGTCCACTGTTTACTGATAATGTAAGTCATATTTTCGACTTTTCGTATATAATTGGTCTGGCACAGAGGGACTTTTCAGAGGCCAGAAGATCGTGACTTATTGTCACATGCTACCATGCAAACATAATCCATATTCATAAATATCAACCCACTAATGACAGCAAAGAGATTCAAGGGGTAACCAAAACATCAACTTTCATCTTCTAACACCAAAGTCAAGAAACATATTTCACTCCTGACTTGAGACCAGTCACCCATAAAAGGCAGCTGGTCACTTTAAAGTAGTCCTTTCAGCCTTTTAAACATGGGTCATTCACTACATCTTTTAGTTTTTTCCGAAACATATAAACACTTACCAGTTTAAACCCGAACTTCATCACTTGCACTGAAAATAAAAGAGGCTAGGTAGGCCTGTCACTGTTGGGTTCTCGTGACTTGTCATGGGGGTTGCGTTTCCAGCAAAGGAAGAAAGTAGGCCTTCATCGTTTTTACCATATTTATGAATCAGGAACATAACAAACGCACTCCACCTCGATAATTACTATGAGTAGATCACAGCCTACAGTAAAAAAGGTGGCTCAGGAATATGTGAAAAACAGTCGGGGTGCATAAAAAAATCATGGGAGGTGCTTTCCGTGTCTAGGCTGTGTTGGAGGGCGTTCCCCCTCCTCCTCCTTATCCTGGTGGTGCTGCTGCAGCTCTTCCTCCTCCTCCTCCTCCTCCTCCTCTGAGTCCGAGGTAAATAGTACTTTATCTTTCTTTTCGTCCATTGTTAATAGCGGAAAAGCCCTGCAAGATAAAGACCTAGCTAGAATCTGTACAGTGCCGATGCCATATTGTTGTGATTAAAATCGAGACTTACACCATCTAAATCTTCGTCGAATTCGTCTTCCGCAATTTGGTTTACAATCGATTCTTTCTCCTCTTTTCGATCTGTACACCAGTTGAAAATTCTCTTTAACTTTTCCCCTAAACGTTTTTTCTCAAGATATAAAATAACCAATATTGTCCAAAAACTGTCGATTTCAATCTGTGCAATTGACTCCTTTCTCAGAACATGCAAAACACATACTTTCTTACCTCCACCTGCCTGGAAAGGGCATTGCGGGGCAAAACATATATCAGCTATGAAGAATGCAAATTAATGTCATCAAAGTTCTCTGTAAATACCATACTTATTGTGGTAAATTTAACGTCAAGCATGAACGTCTTTTGAAAGTACATGGTAAAATCATTGTTACCTGAGAAATTTCGAATTTTAACTGATGGTAAAGTATTGATGAATAAAAATATTTGGATTATTTTTGCAGTTTTTGTGTACAGGACTTAATTGCCTTTATTATGAGAGTGGTATCTGACATTTCTTGTACACACATAGTTTCTGGACCAACAAGTATCCTAGGGACTGAGTGTAACAGCTTATATGCATGAGTTTGTAAACTTTTCGAATTGGGTAAATCAATTATTATTTCACAAGCTATACAAAAAGAAAGCTGCTACGAAATAAGCTGGTATGTTTCAAAATCTGTCAGCCTACCAATATAACCATGTCCAGCTCAACGGCTTGACCATTTTCCATTCCCTTTAAGGACGAGAATGACCTTTCTCCAACTTCCATAAGTTACAGAAATAGTCAATCTAATACATTATGAAACTAGTGCATGGAAACGTCTTTACTACAAATAGATTTACCTGTTTCGAATTTAATGAAGATTTGCAACAGCAATAGTTTAGAAAATATTTATATTTTACTGACAAGTGTGAAGTCCAAAAAACGTATGTTGTTTAATATGCTTACATTTCTGATTTATAAGCATTTTCCTGTGATATGTTGTGCTGAATGCTCTACTAATAAAATCATAAAATAATAATAAATAACAATGAAACAAATATCTTCAAGGTGTGGGTGTCTTTATTTCATGTATCAGGGGAGAAGCTATTCTGACACATTTGAGTCCATAACCTGCATAGTTTTTCACATTTCTTTACTGAGTATATTTGACACTGAGGAATATCTGCTCGCTAACATGCAGCAGCAGTCAACAGTGGCTACTCCCCAGTTACCTATTCATGTACACACTCTGAAAAGATCAACTCAGGACAAGGTTCTTGATAATATTTCACAGAAGAAATCCCAAAATTCCCTCATTTACTGTTATAAGTTTACCTTTTCTGACCATTGTGCAAACATTGTTGCAGCTGACTTGCCAATTTCTCTTTATATACAAAGCTATCCGAACATATGTACATATTTCCCCATTTCTCGAGGTTTGTTCTCCAACAGGTGCTTATATCAAAAGCAAACAGGCAAGCAGGCTTACCCCCCCCCCTGCACCCCAAATGGGGCTTCTTTGGTGAATGGAGGCAAGAAAACAGTTTTATTCACAGTGGCTTCACTTGTGGGGAGAAGACCTGAATTGGTTTAGGTTATAACTATAATTAAATCTGAGCAGTTTTACGAACCTGGAGAGTGTGTGAGGAAGACCATAACTGTGCGGGTATTGATTTCCGCCTTCGGGGGTCAAGTACAGGGCGACCCAATGGCTGCCTGGTAAGCACGCCAGGTCATTATTGGCGACGTATCAGATGGTTTTAAAGCTTGGCCCCGACAAAGGAATTTTATCAGAAGGAAATAAGCCTTTTAGTATGTTTGTGTGTTTTTGTCACTAGTGAGTACCCCCGTAATTGTCATATTATTCATTTAAATTCACTATACCATCAGAATCTATAGAATGAATGCTGTCATACTCAAAGTGGCAAACCAAGGTTAGGCTACATGCAGAGGACTGATCCAGTTTCATTTCAAGACTTAGCTTTCCTTTTTGCAATATTGGAAGTGACAGTTATTGCTTAAATCAGGTGTTAAGTTGAAGCCATAAATTGAATTACCGTTTTGAAAATCTTTGTCACGACATGTGTCCAGATCACAACAGCAAACTGTGGTTTTCCTAAATGCAGAGGAATGATCCATCTTTGCTTGCATAGCACAGTGCCAACATTTGTGACAAGCTAAGTAGAACAAAAGCACTGCATGTGTCAAACACACAGTTTCTTTGAAACAAATACTAATTCTTCCTGTTGTGCTAATTGCAGTAAAATAGAATTTAAAACATGTCCATGAAACAAGCATTGATGTGGAACAAGCTTCAAACCAGTCCAGTGGAACCAGAAGGGGATTGATTGTCAATTGTCACCTTTGTGATACAAGGTTCCACACAAAGTTTATTGACATGGATTTCCAAACTTAAAAAAGACACCATGAAAATCGAGAAAGTCAGTTATTACTGTCACTTCTGCTCACTGCCACAATTTTCAAGCTCATTCTTTTAAAATTCAACCTAGACCCTATTAATTCACCCCTTGCCCTGGTGATTTCAAAAGTAATCCACTGTGCATGGGCACTGTGAATGGTGTTGATATTGTTCAAAATACGAAAGTTGCACGTATATACAGCTCAAAGAGGGCTATTTATTGGCGCAACCTGATGAAGTTATACACATTATGCGAAAAACTAAAGTCGATCACCATCAGTGAGTCCTGGTTGGACGGAAGCATGGATTCAGATGAAGTAAACATTACCGGCTACATCTTTGACAAAATAGACAATGATTTTTCGAAAGGTAGATAGGGTGTTCGGTTGTACATAAAACAAGGCATACCGTATTTTGAGAAACCAAATACGCATAAACCTGACCTTATGTATAAAGCTGAACATGTAAACCAGTCAAACAGAAAACTTTTCTTTAATCGGCGCGATTTACAGACACTGAAGGGCAACTGTTGAGTTCCTCTCTGATTTTGAAGTATTGCAATGACCTATTAATGCACCTGGTTTGAATGACTTTATAACTGGTGATTTCAAGAATTTAGAAATTAGTTCACCACAAGATCGACTGAAAATTCAAATATATATAAATATTCGCCCAACACCACAGGTATATTACAACGAGAAACTTCATTAGCCTCAATTAGAAACATTTTTAGAGGCTTCATCAATGTGCCGTAGCATACTATAAAGGTGTTTGGGGATATTCAGGTTGCCTGTTTTACATGGAAATTCCTTTTTGATGAAATAGTGAGAACCCATGCTCCTCTTAAGATATTTCGCGCTTCCAGTCAACAAAAAGAGTGGCACAGGGATGTAATTGAAGCCATAGGGTTACTTTGATGGTTGAAGAAACAAAACCTAAAAGTATTACTTATGGCATCAATGAATCGAAAGGGAACTCAAAATCAGTGTGGTCTTTCTTGACGAAATTGCTTCCCGGTCAGCTAATTCATGTATTACAGGTTTGAAAAAGAACGGGAAATTCTGATTGACCCTTTAGAATTTGCAAGTAAATTTAACAGGTTTTTTCACGTCCATCCTAAGTGACCTGGCTCAACAAATACCCGTCAATGGACATCCCCTCGATAAATATGTACAGCGACTTGTTCATTATATGCAATCAGACCTTGTCCTAAAGTTAGTTAATTGTAATGATGTGTTGAAATTACTATATGCTCTACCAATTAACAAAGGAACTGGGCCAGATAAATGTTTGGCTCAACTAGTGAAAATGGCTGGCCCTGCAACAAATGATAGTCTGCCCCCCCCCCCCCCCCAAGTTTCCTTCAGAAGAAGATTAGACTGCTAACTGAAAATATGCAAGTCTATCGGCCTGCTACAAAACAGGCTCAAGGATTGACCCAGGAAAATACAGGCCCATACTTGCTTGGTCTGTGATTTCTAAAATAAAGGAGATAAAAGTGCTCACTCAACTATATGACTTCCTATCCCAAAACAAATTCTACATATACGCCAGTCTGAGTTCCGAAAACAAACCCACTTAACTCAAACTTCTCGCATTAATTAACAGAACTTTTGTACTTAAGCATATAGTGTGGACAAATTAAGGAAATGACAGCACTCGACTGAAGCAAAGCTTTTGATACGGTAGATCATGAACTTTTTTTTCTGAGTATTAAGCACTATGGCATCAGAAAGCATTACCTAGCATGGTTTCAAAGTTACCTTTTGCACTACACTCAAACAGCATTGATCAACGACACTGTTTTCTTACCTGGAAAACTCACAACGGTTTTTTCTTGGGACCACTGCTTTTTGCACTATGCATTAATGGTTTTCTTTCATGTCTGAAATTTTGTCTCATAAATAAGTGTCCTGATAACACAGCAATATATTTTACTCATGCAAGTTTCTTTTGTGACAGGTCTAATACTGATACTGTCTAAACATGGCGAATCTAGATCTGTTGCTATATTACATCCTGCACAAACAAAATTTTATTGAATATGATGTATATGTAAATATCGATGGTATCTCGAAAAAAGGACTCAGGTCATCATTTCACCTTTTTAATATTTCCCTAAACAGTAATGCTAAATAGAACACATATATCTTTCAAATTGGCAGGTTTGTAGCCTAAAAAGTAAAACAATTATGAATGATTGAAAAGAACCTAAAATTATTTCATGGTATATTTGCCTTTGCTTAAAGGGCTTACGAATGAACGAGTGTCTTTGGCACTATTTCATACAACCAAACTGCCAAGCAAAGTTTGTTAAAAGGACACACGAATATTAAGTCCTTTTTGTACTTGATGTTAAGAAATTCATGTTGTGTCATGATAAAAGGACTCAAAACCACTTGAGTCATTCTGGCCAGGGTCTTTGTGACAAAAGGACTTGTGCGGTTAAAAGTCTTTATGCCAAATAGGAATTTTATTTTTGCTTTAAACTGATTACTACTAAAATGGCTCACCTGAAGTTAATCTCTATTTGCAAAACAAGTTTTTTTTCTTCAAAATGACTTACAACTTTATTTTTCTTTGCAATTTCTTTATTTTAAAGTTAGGCATTACCACCATCTCAGTTTTGGATATATATATATATATATATATATATATATATATATATATATATATATATATATATATATATATATATATATATATATATATATATATATACATATATATATATATATATATATATATATATATATATATATATATATATATATATACATATATATATATTAATTTATTTATTTATTTATATATATATACTGTATTTGTGTCTTTTTGTCCAAAACCACTTCCCAGTAGTTATTACCTTGTTCCACAGTCCGAACACTTTACTCTCCATAAGCTAACCTGTCCCTGTCTAACTTGTATACATAGAAGTACTACTGTCCATATTGCACACGTTCCTCTGTAAAATTTTGACATAGGCTGTATTAGCCCAAATTCATTTAAGGGTCTTCAGCGGGTAACTGCTCAACATGTTTCGGAGCCTTTTACCCGCACATGTCTCTCTGAGTAGCGGCTCCTTGTCTAAGTTAAATATTCAGCAAAGACAACCCTAATAATGAATAAATATGAACGTGGCAATTGATGAATTAGCTAAATACGTGAAGTTTTGCTTATAAATGCAGAGCTTCATATCAAAGTAGAAACCTGTCAAACTAACCATAATTACCAAATTTGCATAGTGCAAGTTCAGATAAGAACAATTTGACTTACCCCTGAACCAATATGTACCCTTTCTAGCTGGATAGCTTATCCTAGTTAAACCATCCGCCAATGTTTAACTGAAGTGGAAACAAGCTGGGGCATTATATTTAGTCCCAGTGATTGTAAAATAAACAGCTGCAGCTAGACCACCTGTATAAACCAGGGGAAATCCTAACAAGGACTGCAACAATGTACATCCTGCACCAGAGTTGTAAAAAATACTCCATGATGACACCTACTCCTCAACCAATTAAGCTCTATTTAACTGCCAACCCTGAGTCAATCTGTCAACTTAATGTGTCAGGTTTGTGACGTTTGAGAAAATACTGTCTCTGATATGTATATATATATATTTCAGTTCTTGTGCAGAGTCCACTAGTTATTGTCATATCTGTTGGTTTGACAGTAAAAATTTTGTTTGACAGTAAAACTTTCCTTTTCTCCAGAAACTTTGTTCATCAACAACAGGACTTGAGTCCTTTTGGCAAGATTCCATCGATATGTTTTTGTGTCTTTATTTCTTATTACTTTTTAGTGTGATTTGATTTTTCTAATAAATAAATAAATAAATAAATAAATAAATAAATGAATGAATGAATGAATGAATGAATGAATGAATGAATGAATGAATGAATAAATAAATAAATAAATACAATACAATACAATACAATCGTTAACTCGAAAAAAGTGTCTTTAAGCCGTCAGCATGTCCAAATAGGACTGAACATAGTGCTTTTTGGTTTAGTTAGTTTCTAAGCTATTGTACGGCAAAGCTTGCCCATTGACTGGCAATGTCATGTGTGAAATGCTATAATATGCATAATTAAATGGCGATATTAGATAACTACCGTGGATGCCTTCTAACATTACTAAGCCAATAATCATTTTGCGGCACCATCTAAAAGGTCATTTTCAGATAGGTTTTGTCGGCCAGCTGATTTTGTGAAAGATTTCATTTCAATTCGTCTCAGTGGGCACTTAAATCGTTCTCTTTGAAGAGCTAACTGACGTGCTTCCAAGCCACTGGCACTTACTTCTCTTCGCCTAAAATACTAAATCGCAGATTCGGTGACTTTTGCATGCTACTTGAAGCAGATTTAACCAATGGCAAGAAAGAAGGATTGGTCGTGTACAGACCAATTTTGATCTTCAAATTACTTTGCATCAATTTTTAGAGAAAACCTCTGAATGTATACCCCAAAACATTTTAAACATTCGTCTGAATTTTGAACGTTAAGAACGCCATCTGGCGCGCAGGTCGTGCGTTTCCTTGTTTACATTTGCATGAGGTTTTGTAGAAATCGGCAAAGTTGTTGCCTTCGCATCCTTATTGAAAAGTCCCATTTTTCATTATTTTGTACTTGGGTCGGCTTTATGGTATAGGAGACACTAGAAAATACTTTATAGGGTAGATATTATCACTTTGAATAAATATGTTATTATCAAAGAATATCTCCACATTTTTAAACCTGGTGCCAAAACAATGTAGCTTCTTCAATTTCTCCAGGGATGCGGCTCCCGTCTTGAGTTAAAATGCGAGATTTGATATACCAAAAAATGTGACCTGGGTCGGTGTAGTGTTTGCTGTAAAGTGTTATTTTCATTCAGTGAGACCACCCTGGTCGAAAGTTGTGACATGGTTATACTTCGAGGACAGACCCATTTTTGATGCTTGCTTCAGTGGGCGGAACATTAATTAATTATAGATCTGACTTCAGACAGTCGCAAGACTGCTCGTGTAACAGAGACATGTTTTCATTTTTCTTAAACGAATATGTCGAGCGCTTTAAGTGCTTGGTGAGGCTTTTTGTCCTTTTATAATGGAAATTCCTTAGGTTTGTTTCACTGCGATTCTTTCACGTTGGTCGTCTAATGGTGGTGCGAGCAATACATCTGAGCATTATCCTGGGGATCACTATCGTCTGCTATCTCAAAAACATTCCCATGCATGGCAATCAGTCTCCGTTTGCCTCTGTCTCATATAGACTGGCTTACATTCTTGCTTGACTTAAGTACATCGCTGATCACTTGAACACCCGTTTTGAGCAGTTCCTTGCCAGCAGTTTTTACACAAGGTAATGCTTGTTTTGCTAACCTCCAACGAAGTTTTCTAGGCCGTATCCCAATTGCGTTAAGACTCCAGAAAAACACACAACTTTGCAACCAGTTTGTTTTGCATAAAGACAGCAGTATGACCTCGAACCACACTTGTATGGGACTTATATTTCATTAATTCAAAAAGATATCTTTCTTTTACTATCTGAAATGGATCTTCGAAATAACTTTTTTGCACTGCAAAGGCACCGATTCACCCTGGTCGCCACACAAAGCAATATCAATGAAGTTGATGGCCGACTTATTCGATTCTCTGGAATGAGGGTTTTGAAACACTTCATGCACATTGTCTCCAAGCCATCCCCTCACATAGAGGACCACAAGTAAACGAATATAAGAATAGCCTAGCAAAGTGTCTATGGCAATGTCAGATTTAGCAAAATCTAGTGTAAATTTGGATTTAAATCTGTTTTTCTACAGCCTGGAAAAGAAAAATAGTTCGGAGAGACAGGCTCCCCCCCCCCCCCCCGCAAGATAATTCCCATCAAACCTACTGACTTGAGAGGAATTTTATACGTCTGTAAAAAGGGGCAGTAGCGATTACTTCCAGTTTAGAGTTTATTTCACCTGCTCAGGTTTTAGGCATGTGGTAGCCTTTTACAATGCTCAAGGCTACTCTATAGCTTCCTTTTAGACCGTGACCACATTTCACCTCAAATCGCATCAGTGATCCTGTTATACCACCTACATGAATAAAATATTTCACTCAAGCACAGTACCATTGGTCGCCTGGTAAGTTAGTGTGCTGAGGCATTGGGGTATGATAATGACTAATCTTGTTCTTCTAAAACCGGATCATTGTTTTTACAGTACCTGGTACTACAATGTAGGAATGTGAAGTAGGCTCAATCATCTGTAAAATATCCAAGTACCCACTTGATTTCGACGCCTCCTACCAAGAGGTGCTTTGATCCTCTCATGGGGACTCCAATTTCAAAAAAAATCTGGAAGAAGCTTTCTATACCTACCAGCTCTTGCTCATCACAGCATCATTTGTGATATACTTTAACAGCTCAATCAAGTTTGATCCCAGAATGACTGTATCGTTAACAACGTGAAGCTTTTCGTCTCATCAAATATTACTTCAATGTTCTAATATTGTTTCCAAGGGTATTGTTAATGCCAAATTTAAATGCCCTCTGGGTCTTGCGTAAATCGTTCTCACACAGTCTTCACTAAATTAGGTTCTCGCTAGATTTGTCGACACTTTGTGGCAAACTGCCTAAAATATGATGTTTTCAGGTGTTCTATCTAAACACCTAAAGCGGGAGGACGTCTACATACATAAGCTTACTATTTGCAATGAAATAATTCCACATGCTTTCTTTGACAGTGCGATGTCATCTTTCAACCATTTGTTGCTTGACATCCTCATAAATGACATAATGTAAAATCTTGTTTTTCTTACAAAAATTTTGTAAATCAGTTGACAAAAATTAAGAGCTTATATCTGAAAAAAATCTTAATTTGTTTATCCTCACTGCATTTACATATTTGTTTAAATGCTTTAACAACTGCTTTTTCATTCTTTTTGTGTGTGTGTGAATTTTTCTTCTTTTTTTTTTTTTTTTAGGAACAGCAAAACCAAACCGGGAAAGTGTCTCAATTGAGGTCAGTAAATATTTCAGTTCAACTTTTTTTCATTGTTATTTTGATCCAAGACTACCAAGAATGTCTGTCACTGATAATTAATCACTCTGGAAAAATTACTTTCTTCCAGGAAAGCATTTGACAATTCGTCCATGTAACATGCAAGGGTTTTGCTTTTGGTGCCAATCTTGAACCTCCTGGAATGTGGCCCTTATATACACTTACACTTCTCCAAAAAGGGATATGATACTGAAAATGTATAACAGATGATCACCATGAGTACATCAAAGAAAAAAGAAGCACAGCTTATAGATGAAACATATCACACGAGCTAGTACCGTGATTGGTCATCTCTGTTTGTGCACACGTCATTACAATATTATTGTCTTCCTTTGACAGTACACACTCTTCGAAACAGCCACGCATGTCTATATCTTCTTAGACCACATTGACATGACATCTGGTGGTGAGGTCAAGTGTATTTAACAACTATTGTTTTAAACTCTATAACCTGTATCTAAAGAAATATTTTATATTTAGACTGCAACAACCATAAATTATTCCCACTTACTGACCAAGGATAAGATATAGACAGTGTAACAGCAGTCGTAACAGACTGTGAGTTATGACCAGTTACATTAATGATAAAATGCATAAACCGTTTTGCAACATGTTACTCTGGGGGTAAACAGCCAGATAAATATACCTGAATGTTTTAGTGTGTCATGGGATGCACTTGCCCTATTAACCCGAGAACTTAACGAGCTATATCCAAAAAGTTCTTACTAAGACCACAATGGAAAACCATAAAAGCTACATCAACACTGCTTAAACAGTTCAGATTTCAAAAATAATGATATATGACCAAAGTCAGAGATCAATATATTAAGCAAAAGACTGTCGGTGCTGCACCCATTATACTGTTTTTCTCAGAAGTAGAATACTGGACCAAGATGTACTGCGCCCTTAGCCGGCTGTACAACATCACCATTCGCAATTACAGTATCGTTAAGGTCATATGTTAAAGGACTTTTGAAATTTACCATCTTACTTTTTGCACTATTAAACTTAGCATGAAACCCTATAGCAAAAACATCACATACTTTCTTTTTCCATGAACAGGAGCTGGAAGTGTCAGATCATCTGCATAGGCGATAGCCTAGGCAACCAAATCAGCTTTTTTATCTTTTCATCTTACTCGAATTGTCTGCTAAATCATCAGGGATGGTACAACAATAAACCTGACGATGAAAATTGCCAAAGTTTGTTGTTGAACCCATTTAGCACACTTGACGAAAAAATACCGGCATAAATCCGATCCAATTCCTTTCATTATTGCCGTCTTTCGCGTTTTAAGACCAGTCGTTCTGTGAAGAGGTCGTGTATCCTTTTGTTTAAGCAGTACCTTTGAGGGCTTGCCTTCGTCGTTGCTTTTTTGTGGTAGGAGCATCGCTATCTTTACCTGCTTTGGGTTTGGCGGGCCATTTTATTCATGGCTCGACCGTTATAGTTCCACTTCTATTTTCATGTTTTTGTCATCATCTGCGCTTTGGTTTCGCCAACAGCAACATTTTCACTTCGTTTTCTTTGTGGCTCTGACGCAAAGAAGTCTTCCCTAGAAACGTTGTTCTGAACTCCAGGCCTATACTCATTAGACTACCATCTTGGAAGTAGCTTTGCTTTTCCGTTTGACACGTTCTTCAATTTATATTTTTAACAAGAATTGCACCTGTTTTTAGTTTACAAGGAATATCTAGCATCAGAAAATGGTCTGTGACAGCGAACACACTCGCTAAAGCAATTAGCTTGCAACTAATATTTTAAATTTTTATTTGATGCTAGGTCTGCATTCCTTCGGCATCAAATGCAAACTTTTCTAGTTTTGGCCCGCTGTCAGAGCTTGCAATGTTGTCACTACCAAAGTTCATGTCGTGATAGAGATATTACAACTTCACTTGTTTCTATTCCAGCTCACTTCAGCTTGTATTGTCACTGATATGCACTTTCTCACGGCTTTTTGCCCGATTAAATGCGTTAATATATTCTAAATAATTTCTTTGAAGTACTCTCAGGTCTTGCCTATTGCAAGATAATTCTCCTGGTCTGGCTCTATTGTTTATGCGCAGTTCACACACATGTGAAGGAGTATTAATGTAGAACATCCTGTCCGGTTTCTGAAGTTCTTGGCGGGAATTTTCGTCTAATAAAAATCCATAGGCAAAAACCAGTAATGCTGCCTTACTGGTACAATATGTGCAAAAGTGCAATGCCGGACTCAGAAGAACGTTCTGAAATTATATTACCATATTTTGTTTTTTGAAACTCTTCCCCGTAACATTTTGTCACGGTTCTAGAAACATATGTCTAAATAATGGTCTCATATTTCCATGAATTTGCATAGAGGAGAAATCTGGCTCCCAACTGGTTCCTCAAATTTTGCCCCAATAAGATGTTATTGCGATAAATGATAAGAAAGCGGAAAAGGCACTCAGTCGCCAAAGACGATGATGTATCCTGCGCGAAAATACGAACTGGGCTGTTTCAAACTGCAGGGTTCAAGGTGCTGACAACTGAGGGCGCTCACTGTCCGACCACTTTTCTTGCCGGCCGTGCAACACAGAGAATGTCAAGGTCAAGGATAGGTGGCTACTACCTGTAATTTTTTGTCAAGAATTTTTCCTGAATGAAATGTAGTTTTTGAAGACAAGTTTTTAAATGCACTGGGTGTTTACCCGGCGTACATTGATTTTATTCTTGTTTTGACAGAGTGCAAGGTCTTCCAACAAGTGCGCTTCGACAAAGGCTTGAAGAATCTAGATTTTAAATCACTTGTTGATTTCTGCCTCAATTTATATAAGGACGCATCCAATGACCTTGCTTAAATGCAAGTATTCTGTAAGTCTTAAGTTGGAGTCGTAATTTAAGATACAGTTTCAATTTTAGCGGTAAGTCTAATGTTATTTTTTTAATTATTGTTTTTTTTTATCGTATAAATTTGTAATTGATTTCAGGGAATTCGTGGTATATTTCAATTTTAAGTTGGCACACATACCTTTTGCTGCTGGAGAAATCATCTCGAAGATGCTCTGCATTTTTCCTGGCTCCAAAAACAGTAGTAGTTATGCGCATCGTACAATGATGGCGTTTATTTCAGATCTACTTCCTGAATACACCAGTATATCATATTCCTGACTCATTGGGGACCTTAAATTCATTTGTTTGATCTTTATTTTGGACAGCCATCGAAAGTTCCCTACACTCAACGGTTGCTTCATGCAGTCACTATACAAGGCAGTACAGTCGCTGTATAATTTTTAACTTTTTTCTTTTGATGAGTTATATTTTTCGCTATGGGAAATATTGGCATCACTATACCTTATTGTCACCAAAAATATCCCCCCTTTATTCCAGGTTGCATGAAGTTTTATTGGCCTATGTCGCACAGAAGATGTACTTTTACTTTTTTCATTTTAAGACATGTATCCTAACTTAAGGACCTTGACCGGTCTAATCTATCAAACAACATGCAGGTTTCTCAAAAATATCACATAATAAAAACACATTAGATTTCAGGTATACATCGTGATAATCTCCCAATTAAAAGCATCCCGAGCTTCTTTCATTGCTCTAATCATCTTTGGAAATATGTGTGTTTTTAATTTCTTGAAAAAAAATATTCGTCTGGCGGTAGTGAATTTTCGTTAACTTTTTTAAACAATCTAAATAAGTGTATCCAAATATTCCTTTGTTCGTAATTAATTGCATTTTTTTTGCACATTTGGAAAACACTTTTTGGTCAGTCTTATATCCATAAGGTTTTTTGTCAATTCCCACAGACTGGCGTATATAAATGATAAGTCTCCTATTTATAATGATAAATAATTTTTCAGATTTTTCGGAATTACTTTTACTTGCTTTTCGCAAAATCGCTTGATTTTTGGACTCTAAAACTGTAAATCATAACTTGATCTATTATGAATCACTACAAGATTTTTTATATATTTAAACTGGCAAAGGGAAGATTTCATGTGTTGCAAGTTAAGCCTTGGTAAATTCCCGTCAAATGACAATGATCCCCGCAGCCCGACTTTAATTGCTTCCCGCAAATGGAACATTTATCTTCTAGAGCAAATTTATTCTTAGCTGCGGATTCCAGATCACTGGTTTGTAGCACGTACACAAAGGTTTGCAAATGTAATGCTCTTGATCTCTCAGGCATTTATTAAACCGCTTAACGTAGTCTTTATCACGGTCTAATATAAGCCCACTATTCAGTTCGTCTGCTATGTTGACTATCAACAATTAAACAAAAACTGACAGGATGATTGGGTTTCTGGCTTTAAGGTTTTGTGGCCTGCTGCAACGGTTGTATCGACTTGGAATTGACAGCTTGGACGTCTGAATCTATCCCGAAAGGAGACATAATTTGCTAAGAATTAATTTTAAACTTCAATTGTGTTTCTTTGACGGGAAGTTCATAGACCTGACCTTGCGTGGAACACAGCTGACTATGTAACTGAAGTTTCTCTGAAGTGCGGAATGTACAAAAGCGGAAGCTGCATATGTGAACTTTATTGTACTTTTCTTTTCGACCTTAGTTACATATTAAGGCATGAAAACGCTTAAAAAAATAGAATGGTCTTTTTTAAACCGGTATGTTAACACGAATTTTGTGTCTGTACTCAGTCACATAATATGGATCTACTATTTCATCATAGGCAAATGTATTAATTGCAATAGCATTCTGTTTTTAAAACGTCTTATAACATCCACATTAACAGTAATTTATTTTAAATTTAATTTGCTTAAATGTTTGGAATAGTGTCACCATGTGTGAATTTTCTTTCACAGGAAATTTCGCAGCTAGAACGGAACCAATGAGACATGGTTTAACTTCCCCTGTACAGTTTGTACAGTATTAGATATGAATCATTGTTTAGGTGGCACATAACTGTACTAAATCACTGACTTTACCAAAGCAGTCTTATATCTCCTCCAACTTCTGTATACGGATGGTAATAACCCAATCATAAATTGTGAAATGTATCACAAGGCTATATTTGCAAGCACATCTCAACAAAGAAGACCTTTGCGGTCGTAGATACTAGATTAACGTCCTGTATCACAATTAAAACCTTGTTCGTCTGCACATAAACCTAATGCAGCATGACAAAACATATAATTGACTGAGATATGTAATCTAAATTTCGAACCTTTTCCTTATATGAGGCAAGCCTGAGGCAGGTTCTTTCCGTTTCTTGTTAACTGACGAGTTAGGAATGTGTTTTCAATTTTCTTGATTTCCCTTCTGCAAATTAAAGGTAACTGAGTAGCACCAGGATACAAGGTGTATTACCTGGTGTTAATCAGTAATAATATTGATCCCAGTCGTACTTAGATAATGTGTCTAAATTATATAAATACGACTAAAATCAATATTACTTTCCTTTCCATTTCTTGTTGATAATCGTTGTTTTCTCTTGCAATAATAGATAAAAATATGCTTCTTCTTTTGGTTTGGTTTTCTTCCTATATATAAGCTACTGTATTCTTTGATAAAATGCTTAAACATTGTTTCGCGTAAATGAGACAATCTATTGTCTGTTTAAAAAGGGATTTTTTTCCAGTCTTTTGCGGCCCCTCATTCTGTTTTTCTGTCCAGTCCATATGTTGTTGGAGCCAATCTATATTTAGCAATAACATTTTTTTTTTGTAACCAGCAATCATTTATGTGTTGTTTATTTGTCGCTTTTTTCCAACTGGAGTGCAGTCGGCCTCATGGTGACGGTGCGCCCAGTTATTTATGGTTTTTTCAGATAAAGATGCATCGGTGGCTTTAATTAGAGTGGAAGCAGGTGCGACCAAGGCTGTTGGCATACAGAAATATTTGCCTGGTTCTCGTGTGCTTTTTTCTTGCTCCACCGTCAGTACAAGATCCAACAAAATTACACGATCCTTCACCTCTCCAACAAAGTTCGTTCCAGTAAGATGCCGTGTTTATGCCTCTGTCTTTTTTGGTGACGAATGCAGAAAAGAAATCCAAAACCTCACAGCTGATCGAACATTCGGTTTTTGTCCCACGCCAACATATATCTGACTATAAAGGACACTTAAACATTTATGTCGATCTGCTTTGCACTGCACACCTAGGAAGCCATCCGGATCCATCTTTGCCTGGTGTATCGTGCAACCTTCCTCCACGAAAATTGCTGGTCTCGCCACCTGTGTTATGATCATGGGTTTTCTGTCCATAAAAGTTCAGGACCATACTCTTTCCTTGGGTGCTGAAATGTAGACCGGCAGCTATTGCTCTCCACTGTCACAGGGAAAAATTAGTTCAGTTAGCAGAAAAAACAACAGAATCAAATATCAGTTTCAAACATCTTGATATTTTATTTTTGTGTGGACTAAAAATGTATTTTCCCACTCACCTGTATCGTACACATCATTTCCAAGGTTCAGACATTTTTTCGACATCATAACCTGCCAAAACCTTTACCGTGTATAGTGTCAAGAAAACTCACCATCCAGACCAACCTTCTTATACAGTACCACACCACCCACCGAATTTTAAACAAAGACATTCAGTAATTCAGTACATTACCTGGAGTGTTTTCTGTCAGCATGGATATGTGTCATGATCTCTTTTATTGATTTTGTGGATACATATGTGTATATATATATATATATATATATATATATATATATATATATATATATATATATATATATATATGAATGTATGTTATTACTACCTTCTTTGTTCTTAATATTTGTAGATATAGTTCAGCCTTGTTTCAATTTTACCTCCTCTCTTAAAACATATGTCTAAATAGTATATTTATTCAAGTTTAGATTCTGCCATAAGGATAGAGCACGGGTATGGGTGTTTGGTAAAGTCTGATTCCAACGGTGGCTACGTGCTAGAAAGATTTGGCCCCATGGTGTAGTTTGTTCATTCTACATCTCATTTATTTTTTTTTATTTCAACATTATTGTACCTTTGTTTTGTCGTGTGAGTAGCAGGTAAAATGTCGGTTCTGGGATAGTTTTGAGGAGATGTCTAATGAGACTAATATAGGCTAAGGATGATTTAATCATAATGAACGTATCACAGTAATGACCATTAGAATGAACATTGTTATTACCATAATTGGAATTAATGCTGTCACCAACCAAAATCACTAATTAAAATTCAAATAATGATGACGCAGGGCTATCCCCTATGAAGACAAAGGTGGTGCTCACAATTTTGACTCATTTCGCCAGGTGATCTAAGCCTTACCTGCCAGCCCCACTTAGCTTACTTAGCACTTTCGACCCATACCCTTTGATGCCAGAGCCCCACAGGATGAAAGAGCAGTCTTTTGAAAAGCTTATAGTTGAGTCATAATGAACGTGTGATGTCACGGAGATGGTATCAAAGGACTCCCCCTCTGGAGTAGAGCAAGAATTGTATCTCATCAAACAAACAAAAAATAATGAAATACAAAAGTATATAAGTAATATAAAAGACGAGTGGGACAATGACCGACATTGAGAACAAGTAAATATGGCCTCCAGAAATTTGGAGAAGCTACCAGAAAGTCAAGCCATGCAGAGTATACAATGGATAAAGAAATTTGCACTGGTTCCACTGCAAGATGGCAACCCAGTAGAATTCTATATAGACAATGTGGGGACCAACATGATCGATTTGCAACAGACTCACCTCCACCTAAAGTGTTGCATCACCAAGAATGGTAGTTCTGCTATAGGTGCTGCAGATAAATCAGGTCGAGGTAACTTGGGTTTACAAAGTCAGACGTCGCTGGTTCAAGTGTAATGGCACAACAGGCTGGTGAGTGGTAGATTATTGAATCCATGCTAGGCATACCTGGACACGGTGCTGAATTGTGCTGACAATGCACAAGAAAGTCAGTTGAAAACTCGGCTGTACTAAAGGAACAATCCAGAGTACATCAATGAGACAGGCCCCCTTATTAGTCTGAGTCTAAGATTGACATTACGTAATTCATACACAAATAATGGTCAATGTGTGGACATGAGGGACCCCTGTCCTGTGACATGTTTCAATAACTTCAACTTACTAACACTCCACAATGAAGATTAAAAGTAATATCCCAGGTTTGTGAACTTTCAATCAACCGTGGGGCCTTTTTGATCAACAAAAGGAGAGAAAAACACAATGAAAAGAAGAAAGGAGACATTACCAGCTATATCCTCGATAATGGGACAACACCTACAAAGGAGCCATGTTGAAGACGAGTAAAAATATTCAAACTCAGAACTCTGCTCATCATAACTAGTCTTTGTAATTCAAGAAAAAAAATAATTAGGTATAATCCTGTGAAATATAAAATGAATTTGTTGTCTGTATTGTAGTGTACGTTTTTAGTTACAACTTTCTCCTCAATGTATTTTTGCCTTTTTATCCAGAACTCCTCCCTAGTTGGTATTACCCTACTCTGCAGTCAGAACTCTAAACTCTCTATAAGCTAACGTATCACTGTCTAACCTATAAACATATGGAAATACTATTGTCCATATTGCACACACTCCTCTGTAGCATTTTAACATAAGCTGTATTAGCCCAGATAAATTAAAGGGCCTTCAGTGGGTAACTACTCAGAGCCTATACCCGCACGTCTCTCTGAGTAGAGGCCCCTTGTCTCAGCTAAATATTCAGCAAAAACAACCCACACAATAATGAATAAATATGAACGTGGTAAATGATGAATTAGCTAAATACATGGAGTTTTGCTTATAAATGGAGAGCTTAATTATGAAGGAAGAATACCTGTCAAGCCAAATGATAGTACTAAATTTGTATAGAGTAGGAGTTCAGATAAGAAGAATTTGACATACCCCTGAATCAGTATTTACCGTTTTCATCTGGACAACTAACCTTAGTAAACCACCTGTGATTGTATAATTGAAGTAGAAATAAACTGTGATATTATATTCAGTCTCAGTGATTGTAAAATAAACAGTTGCAGGTGAACAACTTTTACAGACCTAGGGACATCCTAACAAGTACTGCAACAACATTCTGCACCAAAATGTAAAACAAACCCCATGATGACACCACCTCCTCACTTTGAAAGTCTCCAAACAATGAAGCTCTAGTTCACTGCCAACCCTAAATCAAGGTTACGATGTACTGGGTCAGTTTTGTGCCATTTGAGTAAGTACTGTCAAATTTGAGTATTTTTTCATTTTGAGTAAATGTGTACCTTGGCATATCAGAAAAGAATGAAAGTCATTAGCATTCAAGTCAAAAACAAGTTATCAATAACATAATTTTTCTTTGCCAGATTTTAAGTACAATTAGGCAAACTATCGTCGGCCGCTACTTGCTACTGAGAGACCTGGGGGGGGGGGGGGATAGCCTGACAGAAAACATGTTAGCCTAAAATGTCTGAATGTAAATATTAAAACAGAATAATGCCGAAAGATAAAGTTAAGTAGCAGAACAGGCAAACCTAAAAGCTGGAAAGTTATTCTGGCAAAAGTTTCTAAAAATCTTTGGATATCAAAGGCAAAATTTGTAGGTCAATTCAAGAAAAAGAAAGATATTAGGATTTATGTCAAGAGAATGCAATCAAAATATATTTTTTCTTAACTAAGTACAAGTGCAACAAGGCAAGCTTCTATCTGTCGTTGGCCACTGCCTGCTAACAATAGTCCCTGGGGATTTAACCTAACAGAAAACAAGCTAGCCTAAAAAGCCTGAAAAGTCAATATCAAATTAAGTAGCAAACCAGGCCTTTCTCAGATCTCTAAAAACTATTAAAGCCAAACTTTCTAACACCTCTGGATATGTACTGCAAAATTTGTAGAAATATTTGATCAAAAGTACTTCTTTGAATCCTCTTGACTCAAGCTTATTGTAAATTAAATTAGTTCTAAATGCAAAGTCCCGAAATGCAGGACAAATATGGCCAAATCTCAACTTCCCGGGAAAGAATAGTTAACCATTTCAAAATTAAACTCATCTATTTTGCTATAGAGTTTAACACATAACCTGTCATTAGTGACCCGAATATTCACGTTCAGATCCACATCTCTGAAAGCATCTGAATTGTTGCCTGCCAAAGGAATATCTTTTGGTTAAATTTCTTTCACCGAAATTGTGTACATTTACACAAGCAATGTTATGAATATATCTTCCCTCGTTTGATAATTTTGTAGCCATTTGAAAATGTTTACCATGACACTTGTGGTCATTGTCATGGGAAACACTGGCAGTCAGTCGTAGCCATTATTTACACAAAGACCTGTGTTACAGGTCAGCGCATTTGTATTTTGCAATTGTGAGATTAGAGCTGATATATGCGTATTAAGTCATTTGACAGTAAGTAGTGTGTAGTGACCAGCGTGTCAAACGTCTCGTATTTTTTTTTCATTTTGGGACAGTTGGGAGTGTTGTTGAGTTCTACAGAAAGAATTATACAGATCAATAGAAGATAATAACAGAGCAAATTGACCCAGGAAAAGGGCTGTTTGAAACACTTGAAGCCAAGATATCTCATTAAAAAGACCCTTTGCCTTATCTGCTGTTACTTTATCCTGCATCTTCACCGGGAACTGCAGTTCGGGATCATTCACCAGGACTCAGACACTTTCAGAAAGAATCCTGGCTGAAGCAGAAAATTGACTTTTCCTTTGATGTGGACAGGAAGGTGGCAGCCAACCTCCCTGGGGAGCAACAGTAGTGTACAGACTTTTTCAGGAGAATGTTTGTATTGACCACCACACAGCAGTTTATCCTTGCCCTGCAGCTGGTACATGAAAGCTCCATGAGAGCAGTTACCTCCATTCAGGTTTTTTAGGCATGAAGCAGCTGGAATCGGTAACATCTACTTTAGAACAGCTAATGCTAACGGATATAATGCACACGCACGTGTGTTTGTTTATGTATATGTAAATATATATATATATATATATATATATATATATATATATATATATATATATATATATGTATATAAATATATATATATATATATATATATATATATATATATATATATATATATATATATATATATATATATATATATATATAAGGTATTGTGTCTATGTGTATGTTATTGATCCCTGGCTGCACCTCTTTGTATGAATTGTATAATTGACATGTTTTTTTTTGCTTAGGTAAATCGATATGTTTAGTCCAATGTTTATCGGTCTATATATATTTAGGGTTAGGTTTTTTACCTTTTTTTTATCTGGAGTGGTCGTATCCAGGACGGCAGCAACAATGCTGGATGTGTGATTGAAGCTTAAGGGATTAAAATCCTAAAACCCGTAGCGATGTGTACCATTCAAACTGGTCTAGGCTTCGTACTTTTTATTATTTATTGGCAAGCTGAAATATTTATGCTTTGACAAGTTGAAATCCTTTCAACAAAAGTCTTTTCTTTAAATAGTCGCTCACATTCTGGGGAATGTCAGGTTGGATTTATTTGCACTTTCTGCTCTTGATACATGTACATAATATTATTATTTGATGTACCAAATCTCTCGATGAATAATTGTATAGGAAACTCAAAACCTAATTTATGCATACTTGTCAACATTCTAGGCCTCATTATAAGGAGATTCAAGACATTAGTATATTTGTATTCTTGCAAAGGGTATAGCAGAAAATGCTTGGTTTCATTTGGGATGTTAAAAAAAATGCAATATAATATGTATTAACTTAAAATTTGCCGGAGAAGATGAGGGACTCTCTGACTGGACAGATCCAGATTGGGATATTTGTTGTATGGTTGCATGTGTGTGTGCACGAATAGAAGTTTCCAAAAAACTAGATGGTACTGGCTCTTATAATGAACTTGCATGGATACATTTTAGGACAGTTGGAAGTGATGTTGGCAGGTTTTTGAGAAGTTTAAATTACAGCTGCCATAGTCATATTTTTGCAGAACTTCTCGAACTGGACGTAGGATACTTTTCCATCTATATTCTTCATTTCCAAAACATTAGTAATATCCCAATGGCCGCACACACACACACACACCTACCCGCATCTCGTCGGGCGAGACAAGAGTTACTAGGACAACCAAGTATGCAATCGTGGTGAGGAACTGATATGCATGTCCCTTATTTATCTTGTGTCCAGCTAAGCACGTACTACTTGAATATCACTTTGTGTGTTATTAGAAAGAAAAAAAACTGGTTTTTCAAGAAAATGGCAAAAAGTCCCTATTATCCCAAATGCGATCCGCTAGAGATCAAATCATGACCAGACTGTGAACCGACACATTGGGCAAGACATGGATGCAAACGGGCTCAATCGGCAAGAAATGGCAATGAAAAAATTCTCAGCTTATGCCCGTTGATTTGACACTATCCAAACAACACAGAACATTAATAAGACTTGAATCTGATTAAGCAGAATCCGTAACTACCTAGTCACGATTGTTATCTGACTAGATTAAATCGGCTTCATCTAAAAGGGATTTCGTTTGAGCTGTGGCTACCCAAAACAAAAACCAATTAAACATGGTACCTGTTACACCCCACCCCCACCCCCCGATGGATTTTTGCAACTCTTTAAAATGACTTTATCCACGTGAAGGTTTGACTGTTAACTATTGTATTTGTGTCTTTTTGTCCTGAAACGTTTCCTGGTAGTCATTACCTTGTTCCACGGTCCGAACTCTTTACTCTCCATGAGCTAACCTGTCACTGTGTAACCAATATAAATATGGATGTACTCTTCTCCACATTGCACACGTTTCTCTGTAGAATTTTGATATAGGCTGTATTGGCCTAAATTAATTAAAGTGTTTTCAGTGGGTCACCCCTTAGAACATGTTTCCGAGCCTGTACCCATACATGTCTACCTGAGTTGCAGCTCCTCGTCTAAGCTAAATATTCAGCAAGGACACCCCACATAATAATGAATAAATATGAACGTGGCAAATGATTAATTAGCTTCCTAAATGAAGTTTTGCTCATAAATGGAGAGCTTCATTACGAATAAAGAACATCTGTCAAACAAAACATAATTACTTAATTAATAAAAACTTGCAAAGTACAAGTTCAGATAAGAAGAATTTGACATACCCCTGAACCGGTATGTACCGTTTTTTTTCTGGATAACTTACATAAGTAAACCACCTGCAAGTGTATAACTGAAGTAGAAATAAACACTGCCATAATATTCAGTCTCAGTGATTGTAAAATAAACAGTTGCAGGTGAACAACTTTTACAGACCAAGGGACATCCTAGCAAGTAGTGGAACAACATCCTGCACCAAAAATGTAAAACAAACCCCATGATGACACCTACTCTTCACTTTGAAAGTCTTCAAACAGTGAAGCTCTATTTCACTGCCAACCCGGAATCAAGGTTACGATCTACTGGGTCAGCTTTGTGCCAGTTGAGTAAATACTGTCAAATTTGAGTATTTTTTTTTATTTTGAGTAAATGTGTACTTAGGCATGTCAGAAAAGAATGAAAGCCATTAGCATTTAAGTCAAAAACATGTTATCAAAAACATAATTTTTCTAAGCCCGATTTTACAATAAGGCAAACTTGTAACTGCTATCAGCCGCTGCTTGCTACCAATTGCCCCTGAAGATTTAACCTAACAGATAACATGCAAGCCTCAAATGTCTCAAAGGTGAATATTTAAACAGAACGATGTCAAATGATAAAATAAAGTGACAGACCAGGTAAGTCTGAAATCATCAAAATTATTTTAGCAAAGTTTCTAACAATATCTGGATATTAACAGGAAAATTTGGACGGCATGTCAGAAAATAATGAAAGTCATTAGCTTCGACAGAACTTTGATTTGGTGCGTATTTGTCCTCTTTAGACAGAGGAAAAAGAACATTAGCATGGGTGACCCATTGGAAATGAGGTTTACGATCACTCGTCGGAATTTCATGCTTTTGCCCAAAATAGCATCGGAAAACATAAAAATCCAAAATATCGCGATCCTAACGCTACCCATACCCGATTCCCCATATCCTTAATTCCTACGAGAGTAGAGGACAGTACGGCATCCCCATTAAATGTCTGAAAGATGGAGTTGTATTAGAAACCCTTGTCACTCACATAATTAATCTTTCAATCTTGACAAATACAGTTTCAGATGAGCTCACAGCAGCAAGAATTAAACTGCTATAAAAGAAAAATAGCAAACATGGAGTGGAAAACAATAGGTCTGTGCGCGTTGTCACAGCTATTTCCACAATTTTAGAAAGAGTTGTTAACAATCAATTAGAAGGTCACCTTAGCGAGAACCGCATTCTTTATGACTGCAATTATGTAGGAATGGTCATGTTTTATTTACAAAAGGCGTTTGACACAGTCGACCACGGCTCCTTCTAACATAACTTCAGACGATGGGCAGTGAATCCATAGACTGGTTGTAAAGACACACTTTGTGTCATTTAACGGAACAGAATCAGAGCCCACGACAATCCGATTTTGTGTCTCTCAAGGGATCATTTAAGACCTCTGTTGTTCCTATGCTGCCGCAGTCTATTACGATGATCCATCGCCAACAATATAACGTTTAAAAATCTCAGATTGAAATTTCTTCACAGACATGCACCAGCTTCAAACAGAAAAAACAGGAAAATCCTGTCCTCAGCTTTAATTCAGTGTCATTTAGACTATTCATGCGTCTCCTGGTACACCAGTGTTACTAAAACCCTGAAAAAAAGTTACAGATTATCAGAATATAGTTGTTATGTTCATCTTGGACAGGAACTCTCGGGATCATATAGGGCAACGTCAACTGCACAGCATTGGTACACTTAATGGAAATGTTTGAGTCCAGCAATTAAAATCACGATTTTAAAATTTTAGCAGTAAGGCACCATCCTAAATGCAGCACAACTTTATACAGACAGAAGATCATCAGGGAAACAACACCAGACAGCAGCACAATCACAATTACCTTGTCACCAGTGTGAGTGGTCAAGCTCGAAATTATTTCTATTATACCGCAATATCAGAATGGAACAGGTGACCTGACCGTATTAAAGCAGCCAAAACCACACAAAGTTTTAAATCAAAAGGAAAGCAGTGACCAAGGACCGAGCAACCCAGAACGAGAATAACACATTGCATCATTATTAACCTGCTAGTTTCAATACATATAATTATGTGTGAGGAGTGCAATGGTGCTGATGAATTGGAAGACACATTATAATCATGATTTTTAAAAATTTACAATGTTGATTTTGAATTTGATTCCTTTAAAATTTTTGTCTGCCCCACAATTTTTTTTATCCATGACCCCAATGGAAATAAGCTTTCTCGGGCTATACGAGTGCTTGTTATGTCCATTAATTTTCAACGAACAACTTTCCATATTTGTTGCGTATTCGTGCATTTTGTATGCATTATGTTAATTGCACCATATAATTTAGGTGCTGTTAATTTATGTATTCTGTTTTAGCCATTCTATGCAAGGCATATTGATACAGCATAGCTTTCATTGTATTTATTTTATTTTCATTTACGTAATGTCTCACTGTGATATCTGTGTAATTGTACCCTCGTATGTTAATTTATGTTCTTGCCATTCAAACACGCTTGTCACTGTGATTCCAGACTGCTTATACTCATTCATTAATGTATCATTTTATATATTGATGACTGGCACGGAATAAAATTAAATCAAATCAGGAGGCGCATCTAGCTGTTGGGAGTGCTTGGTAGACCTCTCCGGACCATTTCCGATCTGCAGAACTCTTTTACGAACGTATTGGATTGAATTCAGACAATGATAGGACATTCCCGATCAATGAGGATAGTAATCCAATTTCTCACTTTTCGTGTCCTAACTCTGTCGGATCTCAAACGAGAGCCATAACGCCACATTAAGCAGCTTTAAAGTTCCTTGCAATTTCACGAATTTAATATCAACGTGACATATATATATATATATATATATATATATATATATATATATATATATATATATATATATATATATATATATATATATATATATATATATATATATATATGTATATGGCTTCCAATTGCTCAAGTTTTGAATCGGCCCACTTGCATGTGTGCATTTATGTATGATCTATGTATGTATCTATGTATGTTCGTACTTATCCTGGAAAGTGCTGCAAGTTGGTTGGCATAATCACACCCCAACATATGGGGAATATATCCGACAGTAGAAATACCCATGCATTTCAACTTTCTAAAGCAAATTTATTACGAACTTTTAATAAAACAACAAATACAAAAGTGTTTAGTTTTGGTCGAGTTGCTACTTAACTTGTGGTCTGCTGTGCTGATCAATATGCTCGAAAGGTGAATTAGAACAGGATCAATTGCGTCAAAGAAATTGAGTCGTAGGGGTAGAACGCTGGCCTCTGGAGATGGATATTCTAGTATCGAGTCCTGGACTTGAGCGAAAAAAGTAGAGATAAACAATCAATATTCAAATTCAAAAATGATGCTGTGGAGGTCACGTGCGTGTCTATGTAAAATAGAAGACTCATGTCAGCCCCTGTGCCTACGAAATACAGACTCATGTGACCCCCCTTGTCTATGGAATATGGGCAGTCCCTTAGAATTAAGGAAACATGGCCTGGAGGGGTATAACTAAATTTTCAACTCTCGGAGAAAAATTTCTTCGTGGTTCCTAAACTAGTGCAGGCTGGCAATAGGTTCTGAAATACAGTGGCAAACTGTATAAACAATGTTGTGTTTTCTCCTATTCAGGCTTCAAAGCGCCACCTTGTGTTTTCTCTTTTTTATGGTTCAAAGCGCCACGTTGCGCCAGTTTTATTATTATAAGTTGAACATGATCTATATTATTTTTAATGCAATTCTTTTCAAAAAGACAGTTTTAAAATTAAAACTATTAATAATATAAATATACAAAAATGCAGACACAGAATTTTTTAAGTACCCGCATCTTATTTCTCCTATAGGTGCAGTTACATAGCGACAATGTTCATATTTGAATCCAGGTTTGCGAGTTAAGCCAACACTGTTATTCTTACACGTAAAAAAAATCATAAAGTAAAAATATCGAGACACTTTTTGACGTGTAGTTAATGCTACATCCGTGTTGGGTTTTGTCTCGAAGAAAATCAAATGTACTTGAAATATGTGAACAGTATGATGAAATTTATATTTGGCGAACACTGTTTAAATGTTAATTCCTGCAGAAAGTCAAGGATATCTGGCGACAGAGACAGGTTAAAAATCTTAGTCATTTCATACCTTTTTTCTGAAAAATATGTTCAGAAAATACAAATCATTGGTTTCAGGAATAAGTGTTATTGTACCTCGCTTTACCATTATGAGACAAATATCATCTGTGGAGGAACCTATTGAAAACATAGAAAGTTTACAGTATGATAAAAGTTTGTAAATTCCTTGTGTTAAAGTAAATTGCATGTCCAAGGTAAGGCTGAGATGCAATATCGATAGCTAAATGTTTAATTTTCCATACAACTTAACAATTGAGGTAAGTATATGAAGCGATGACGACTGTTCTGAGGAAAGCGAATAGACGATAAAATGGCCATGCTTTTGCAGCATGCAAACATGTATAGATACACATCAATTGTTTTATATTAACTTATATTTATACCCTCGTATATATGCGTAATAATTTCCAAGAAAATATAACTTTATTAAATTTTATTTAAAATCTAAAGACTTCAATAATTCAAAATCTATAAAGTTTTATATGGTTCTTTTAAAAGGTTGAATTACCACAAGTTCTTGAACTGCGTGGAGCAGGGTTACTTATTTAAGAAGAGGAGTGAGTGTGCACCACCTTAGTAAACAATAGTGTGATGTCGCTACTTAAATTAAAAATGACATGTCAATTCATACGTAAGCGTATATCGTATACATCATTGCAGATATGATGGAAGTGTGCAAACACGAAAAAAAAAATCTATAACTACCCTCAAGGTGCAAGAACTTTGCAGGCACAAAAAGCCGAACTGTAAGTTGCCCTCGATGTTAATAGTAGAGACAGCCCAAATATAGTTTTAAAGGTACATGTAAGTACAAAAGACGCATAAAGAGTTTCATATACCACAGGCACAATTTCTGGCTGGGCAATTATATTTCACAACTTTTTTTTTTTTTTATCAAGGGTCTAAAACCTTTCTCATGTATTTCAAATGTATATAATGTATTCTTATAGACATTTTATGTATTCAAGAAGACCCCTGTGCAATCAACTTTGTGCTGGCCTTGTTAAATACAGATTTTACTAGCTTACTTACTTACATACCAATATAAGTTTTTCTATGGAGAAAACTCTCTGATATTATTGAGAAATAAATGAGATTTTAACATCATGTGTCATGCTTTTCACATTGCGAGTATACAATTTTTCCCAAACCTTTAACCATTGTGATTGTACTTTGCATATAGATATTTCTGGCTCGTCTCATACTATAATTATACATTTCGTTGCTTGATTGAAAACGGATTCAGACGGTTATTATTTGGCTTTTGATTGAGGACTTGGTAGTAAAATATATATTCTGATATTGTGAATATTGATGAATGCTGAGAGCATATTGTTCTTATGTTCAAAACTGTCCTTAAGTGCCAATGTGATGATAGTACCATTTGGTCCTTAATCTTTTTAAATCAATATTATTTGGCCAGCTAGATTAGTTTTGATAAACAATTATTATGTTATTGTCGCATCAAACACACACAATATGTTTGAAAGCAAGTATAATACATATTCGAAACATAATAGTGTATACTCTAAACCCGTAATTTTTCTAAACAAAATTGCAATTAATTATAAACCGTTCATAATTAATCGTCGCAAGTAATTATATTAAAAGTATTCTCGTTTTAAATTAAATGACATCTCTTGTGTAGAGATTTGATTAAAAAAATGAAAAATGGGCAAATTAGACGTTTTTAGTGCATGACTTTACCTACACAATACTACAATAGTATGCCATTATCAATCTACCCTAGCTATCGTTAACATTACTGGAAGTGCAGTCGTGTTTGGACGATACTAACGTCGTAAATTTATGACGTCTTTTTCAAAGTCAATTTGTTTCAACATGATCCAGCTATATGCAGGCTCGATTCAGGATAAAACTGCTGGTCATCAGTTACTTTTGCACTTATTGCAATTTCATTAAAACCAGGTAGTTATAAGTCAGAATAAACAAAATGTACAGAATGGAAACGGATCACTGACCTTTGTTTCCAGATTTCATGAAAGTATTTTGTGGTTATAAATAAACCTCCTAGAAACGACAACATTCCATATAAAATAATTTTAAGAAGTTACTTTTGTAAAAGACTATGTTCAGAGGTTCCGATATATAGAATAATATTAGCACTAAAGAAACTCGATGATTCCCCGTTGAGAAAAGTAGCATGGCCCAGATCAGTATACAAATTGCCAAACATCTAAATTGGAAAAGTCACATAAAAAAACCTCATCCAAGATATCCAAAACCATTGGTATCATGTACAAATTAAAAGAATACTTACCAAACAATATTATGCAAACAATATATAATTCACTTGTACTTCCTTATTTTACCTATGGTTGTCTAGTTTGGGGCCATAATAATACAAGAATTGAATTACACCAGAAAAAATACATGAGAATAATAAGACTGATTATTATTTTTATCATCATCATCATCATCATCATCATCATCATCATCATCATCATCATCATCATCATCATCATCATCATCATCATCATCATCATCATCATCATCATTCGCATCTAGATTTTGCAATTAAGTGACTAGTTCTCACGTGATGATTTGGCAGAAACACATGTTACACTCATATACGTTTTTCTGTCCAATAATTATACAGGTACGCGTTTCTGTCTCCTCATTAAGATAAAAAATCTTGCAGGTACACGATTTTTGCCATTCTTGTAATGACAAAAGGGCTCAACTTTTAGAGATGATGACTTTGCCTGGGAAAAATCATGATGTGTACACCTCTGCTACCAAGAAAATTGATTTCTTACTTCCATTTCTCTTTTCCCTACTGAAATCCAACAATCTTTCAAGCCAAGCGCTTTTTGCTGCTCCACATTTTCTGTCAGTTTGTTTGTCACTTTCTCTTGATATCTTATTCATTCGAAATAGCTGCCGCTGGTCCGGTTTCCTGTATTCATGATACAAAATACATGTACAAGTTCACTTTCTGTCAGCTAATTTTTATAATCAATGTGTAAATTCAATAGAGCACTTTCCAAAAGTTACATGACTACCGCAATTTTGTTTAATTTTTGAAAAGAAACGTTGCTGGATGAAGCTAACTAGAGCCCCTAATCTATTGACTTAAATGCTATCTCATTGATTATATAATGGCAATTAGGATGCTCCACTAGGTGCTGTTTGAAGTCCAGTTGAAGTCTGACTCCTGCAGCCAAGGCTTGCAAGGAGAAATGGGGGTGAAAACCATCCGACGAAATGGCCTTTAGTCTGGTATCTTTAGCTGACGTGCACAGAGCATGTGGTAATGTACCCAAAGAATGTGTTTTACTGGAAAACGCAATTTCGATTAACTGTGCACATGCACGTGCTTTTGCCAAATCAGGGTAGCACAATGCATAATCAGATGAATGTATGGATGAGCATAATGTCTTTTCGTGAGAGGGGGTAACAAAAGCTATAATTTTCGAAGAAAGTGGGGGAGGGTCGGTTGAGGTTCACAAAGCAGTCTCAGAAGATAGGCCTATACCAACGTCCAGAATTCCATGTCAAAATTGCATCATTTGTCCCTGGATTTCTTCCAAATTAACATACTCACAGTAGTAAAGCATACAGACTGGTGACCGTAAACACAAAGGAAAACAAATAAAATCCCAAAATACATAGGGTGTTCAAGTATCCTATTTGTACCTGACGCCACTTGCATAAGAATCTGGGGCTTTGTTCATTATATGGGCCAACTCTCTTGCGGTCACCGATATAGATGCCCTACCATTTGTGATAATGCAGCCTTATTTAATTCTAAAAACTCTGTTTGTGGCTTTTTGCTACCCTTCTGTCATATCTAGATATTGCATATTACAATGCATGAAAGTTAATGAAGGTCCATGCTCAAAGGGTCTCTTCTTGAGAGAGGGGGTAGCAAAAGCTGCTGCCTTTATCGGAGAAAGAAGGCAGGGGGGTGTCAAAATATACATATATTCCTATATAAGGTTTAGTGGCCCCAAATACACGAAGGCATGGTCACCCCAAAATATTATGAGCACCCTACCACTTGAAGCTTGGCAAATGATGAAAAGCACTAGATGTAATCAGTCGCAGTGGAAGGGCAACGACTCGCGTTGATATATCTTGATAAACACACAGTTTGCACTGTCAACCGTTCATTTAGTAATCAGGCCTAATATGCATGTTAAATGTAGGTCTATCCCTTTAGAACAGTGGCGTGTTCTGAATATCTTGAGGGAGGGTCTCAACCTAAGACGATTGTATGTAATTGTTCGCACCACAGGCGAGAAATCCTAGAGGGTTGTTGGGCATACCCCTCCCAAGAAAATTTTGGAAAAATTGTTTAATTTAGTACAACGTGATGCACTTGGCAGACAGCTGTGGCCATAGAGAAACTTAAATTGACAAGTATCTTTTGTGTGTGTGTTACGTTGGGGTTCCTTTCGTATGTTCAACTGATTCTCTGTGGAAAAACAGTAATAGATAGAGTTGAAGAAGAGATAAAAACAAGTGTAAGCTCTTTGAAACTTTAATATATTTGCTTTCACAATCCGTGGGTTACCACTTGGGAAAGCAAATATCAAACGTGGCGGGGATGTACCTTGGGTCGGCCTGTACCGCGTTTGTTTAGATAGTCAGGCTCCAGTGGTTTTTGATCTTTTTATGATTTAATGCTTTAATGAATTTTTTTGTTTAAGTTTTTAAGTTAAATCTCTCGAGCTGCTTGGGCATTTTTTTTTTCAAACTAGCAAAGGGACATTTCTTGGGGCCCCTAGTCCTTCAGTTCTTCAACAAATTTCAAATATAGTCGAGAGACATTCAAACATTAATATTGAAAAATGCCGTTTTAACTGCCACAAAATGTGCTATTATTTGTTTTCATGATTCTTTATATTGAAAGTTTTCGCTATATTGATATTTTCATGTGCCTATTAATAAATCCAAGATAACTAGATTCAGACATGATAATATTTGAAATAAATTATGAAAAAATTACGTAATGTACTATTTGTCTATGATCTTAATCAAAATCATGGTATTTTATTGTGTGTACCAATATACCAGACTGCGTGTTACCAGAGTGGATGTGGAACTAAAGGAGAAGGCCAGTTCAGAATTACGCCACACATCACCTTTCTACAAAAAAAAAACAAAAACAAAAAAAACAAAACAAAACAAAACAAAAAAAAAATTTAAAAAATTCCACCTAATCTGTAGCTTTCTCTATGTAACTTAGCAATGAACAAAATACATCGCATGTAAATTTGTTACCTATTACCAACTATGGTCTTATGTCATGAGGCAAGTGCTCTGTTATTACACAGCCTTGCATCACAGTGCACTTGAGTCTCATTCACTCGTATTACTTCCCTTCACACTGGAAAGAGGCCATTTTAAGAGTAAAACCAAGAAATGCATCCACTATTATGCCCCACCTTATGATGTGCTCATTTTCTGAACTGTAATAACTGATAACATTTACTCCTACGGGGTCTACGAAAGAATGACATGTCCAAAGAGATTGCTTTCTCTATTTACATATAAGCAATTGATATAGCAGCTACTCATGATGTTAATTTCTCTTATTATCAACCTGGGGTTTGCGTTTAAATTTCGGGTTAGAGGCCAGTGCTGGCCACAAACAAATTGAGCTACCCATGCTTGTTTAAATGGCAGAGAAAATGCTCTACGCTGTAACAGGTATTGCTTCTATTTCTTTATGGCGTTACAACCACAATCAAAAATGAAATATTACCTTTTGAAATGCTGTTTTTCTATATGTGTTCACACATATCTGTAGTGGTCTGCATCTTAAGGTTGTTAAGAACGTGCAGCATGCAAGCTGTAGATGGCAAGCTCTGAAGGGACATTGTATCATAGCCCAGGAGCATAAGGAAAAGGGTAGGACACAATTATTAGACAGCTGGATTTTTTATGACAAGTGCAGAAACCAATTCTAAAGCCAACCATGCAAAGTTCACCAAGTTCGCCCTTGTGGCAACTTCAGAATTCAATATGGCTGCCAGACCAGAATAAAATGAAGGAGATCCCAAACGCATCTTAATATGTTGAGCACCAACCAGTTATTGCTTTTACACTAGTTTATCTTTAAATGTTCAAGTCCATAAAATGTGATTGACTTGTTAAACCTTTGGTATTATTTCAACTTTGGAGCTTGTGATTATATAAACATTGCTCCATAATGAATGGTCTTGTCTTGTGTCTTCGGCCATGTAAAAGATGGTGTATCGCAATGCCCATTCATGGATTTAATAGGAATTTTGATTTGATTGGTGAAATGTTCTGAGAATTGATTTGGGTTACAACTAATCAACATAAATTCAAGATGGCTACCAGGGCCTTTTATTTAATGTAGAAGCCATAAATGCAGGCGCAAGCTTCAAATCAGAGTTAACATGAAGCCATTTGTAAACGCTAATTTTTATAATATGGAAATCATGTTGAATTTAGTAAAAATAACATATCTCATCATAGGAGCAGTGCTATTGACGACTCAAATAATAGAGGAAGATAGCCCAATCTTTACAAAAGTGCATTAGTATTTCTTTAGGTAGTTTGTAGGCCTGGCCATTATTCATCATAATCAGGGTGTTTGACAGTCCATTTTAAACATGTCAAAATGCAAGATGTTGACGCATTCCAAAAATGCCACATGGCACAAGGTGTACAGGTTGAATGCACAAACAATATACTAAAACATACAAATGCTGCTAACATCTGCAAAATTTATGGACTGTGAAGTTTCTTAAATTCAGTCATTCTGTACATAAATGTGAGATGTGTTTTTCCAATCATGTTTAGAGGAAATAGTGCACACCAAAGATAAATATAAGCCATCCTCGAAGCACCCATATGCTCTCCCACATCCTGTCTTGCAGCCACAGAATACCATCTCCAGGCCCTGATGTGGGGCTACTGGCTTGTCTGTTTTAACTGCAATCTGATGTCATTCCTTATATTGCCAACCCCAGTCAGTTGGCAGAAGTTCATTCCAATGCCACTGTTGAACTATGTGGTATATTCTAAAGCTGTGGACCGTTGCAGCTGTAGATGTAGGTTGGAATGATTCTAACTTAAAACTAAAAGATATGGATGCTCGATGGACAGAACAAAAATAAATTAAATAACAGTGGCTTTCAAGAAACCTTTATTTCCCATCTTCATATAGTTCAAGTAGTACAGCAAAAAAATGATCCATATTCATTAATTCCAAACCCAACAATGACAGCAAAGAGATTCCAGACTTGCCAAAGCATCAACATTTCTTTGCTAATACCAATGTGAAGAAAACAAATTTCACTCCTGACTTGAGACAGGCAGTCACCCATAAAAGGCAACTGGTGGTTTTAAACCGGTCCTCTCAACCTTTGAAATATTCAACATTAACTGCAGACACTAGTTCATTTCCAAAATGTATCGGCCTAACCATCAAAAACACAAATTTCATTACTTCTGCCAAAAATGAAAAGAGACCTGTTAGGCCTATCACCTTTTAGTTCTCCCGACTTGTCAGTCAGCTAAGTTTACAGCAAAAGAGTAAAGTAGGCCCACATCGTTTTTGTGAAATTTATAAATCTGGAACATTACAAACACACTCTACCTCCACTATCATTATGAGTCGGAGAACAAAGCCCACAGCACAACATAGCCAATGAAGTAATTTTCAAATAGTACAGCAAAAACATGATCCATATTCATTAATTCCAAACCCAACAATGACAGCAAAGAGATTCCAGACTTGCCAAAGCATCAACATTTCTTTGCTAATACCAATGTGAAGAAAACAAATTTCACTCCTGACTTGAGACAGGCAGTCACCCATTAGAGTTCACCTGCCCCTGTTGCTTCTTCAAGTGTACTTTCTGTTTCAGAGAATACAATCAAGAACACCCAGTTGTGACACTCTTTAAAATGGTATGTAAAAAGAGCAAGTGTTGTGTAAGACAATCAAACACTTCTTGAATATCACCAATGCAGTATATCAGAAATACTTTTAGAGGCTATATGATGCGAAAAATGTATTCAGATATAAACCTAGAAACTGGTTACAACCAATATATCAGTAAATGTAGGAAGGCAACCAGGGAAGTTTTATATAGAGTTATGCTTAGCATAGTTTGGTTATTAAGAAAAGTCTTAAGAAGAGAATTTATTGACTTCATGATTAAAACGTAACATGAATAAAAAGAACTTTTTTATCTTGTTATGCTTGGTATAGTTTAGTTATTCAGGAAATGTCTAAAAAATAGAATTCATTGACTTCGTGACTGAAACGTAACGTAGACTAGAAAAGGCTGATTTTCCAACAGAAAATCAAATGTCTCCCTGTGCGCCCTTACTTTTGTCACCCTTTTTTATAAATAGGCATACCGATTCCAATGAGCTACAGATACGGTGAAGGTACACCCTTTATTGAAACTTCAAAACGTTGAGTTTTGACGAAATGCCCACGTGACCTTGAAAAGTAGGTCAAGGTCATAGATTTGCAGTTACAAGCAAGGTCTTACAAAAGTCTTACATAGAAACATAATCACAAAAAATGTCAAATCTTTCACGAGTGCATCTGGATTGATTTTTAAAGATTGGCCTTGTGACCTTGTAACTTGATCAAGGTCACTGATGAACAATCCCAGCCTAGTTCATATTATGGTACATAATCATGCAAAAATCAAATCCTTGCGGAGTGATTGCATCTGCGTCAATTTTACATGACATGCCCATGTGACCTTATAAAATAGGTCAAGCTCACCTATCTGTAAACCCAACCTTGTTCATATTATGGAATATAATCATGCAAAATTTCAACTTTTTAAGTCAAATCCCTGCGGAGTGATTGCGTCAATTTTCCATGACATGCCCATGTGACCTTTTAAAATAGGCCAAGCTCACCTATCTGCAAACCAAACACAGTTCATCTTATGGTACATAATCATGCAAAATTTCAACCTCTTAATTCAAATGCTTGGGGAGTTATTGCGTCCACGTCAATTTTACATGACATGCCCACGTGACCTTGAAAAATTGGTTAAGGTCATACATCTGCAGTTACAAGGAAAGTCTGACAAAAATCTTACATAGAAACATAATCACACAAAATATCAACCCCTTTAAGTCAACTCATTCTCGCATGCATCTGCAATTATTTTTAAAAGTGCCCATGTGACCTTGAAAATAGGTCAAGATCACCCATCTGCAATCCCAAGCAAGGTTTTATATAGGAATATCTTCACAATACATATCTACTTCCCAAGTCAAATCTTTCTCGAGTTACCGCGTCCGCAACACACACAACAATGTGTTGAAGAAGAAGAAGAAGAAGAAGAAGAAGAAGAAGAAGAAGAAGAAGAAGACGAAGACGAAGAAGAAGAAGAAGAACAAGAACAAGAAGAAGAAGAAGAACAAGAACAAGAACAAGAACAAGAACAAGAACAAGAACAAGAAGAACAAGAAGAACAAGAACAAGAAGAAGCGGAAGAAATGGACGCTAAAAGAATATGTCCCCCATTGCACGGCGAAACATAATTAAAAGAACCTTTTTATCTTTTTAGATGTAGACGTTTGTCAAAAGTTGTATGTCTTCCCATAAATGTTTTAAATAAAGATTTTAATTCTCTCGACATTAAAAAAGTGATATGATCATCTAAAAAGTTGAAGAATATATAACATAAATATAAATCATCAACGCAATCGCTTTTAATCAATGTCGTTATAAAAATCCTAAAATTGCCTCGATAAAACAAGTTTGCGTTCCTTTGGCCAAATCTACACAGGTTTAAGAAATTGAATAAAAAAGCTAACGAAAAGACCCTGACTGACAGACTTGCAGACAGACGGACAGATAGATGGAGCATTTTCAAACGTTTCAAACATTTCACGAAAGACCAAAATCAATGCACCAATGTCCTTTGTGGCTCTTTGGTCAAAGAATACAAAAATCAGTGGAGTGGTCCTTCCTTAGAGAGGCCACCCCTAAGGCACATACAGCAGGTGGTCTTTCAATGGCGGTTAAGTAACATGAAGCATATAGCACTTTACGCCTGATAAATTTTGCCCTTAGCAGACTGGTGGTTTTAATTTGAGTGGTCCCTCAAAACAGGGACTACTGTAATGTATATTCCCGACGACAGAGAAAGAGGTAAACATAAACAAAAATATTGCATAAAGAAAAATAAATGGTATAATTTCCACATATTTTTATCACAAGAAAGACAATGATTGTGTGAGCAGGAAAGATACATCACATGTATTACATGTATCTAAGTCTTATCATTGGAGAAGCTTAACCAGTGTTAGTATGATAACACTGTTGTAGATGCAGGGACTGGATTGGTTATGAACTGTTATACACACACTTAGCAAAAATATGTTATTAAGCCTGCTTTATAATGCTCTTCCAAATTACATGAAAATCTGTCTTGGTAAAGCATAGTAAAAATACAAAATTAACGTTGATATCTGTGGCATTTGTTTTTCTCGAACGTCACGCAAAGCACTTAAATATAAGTTTACCGAATAGTGGCAATAGACTTTTTTAAAAGTTAAGGCATAATGCATACAGTTTTGAGCGGCAGATTCAAGTTTTAGTGGATATCAGCGAGTTTAACAAATAGCCACCCCGAAACGTTAAAAAGTTAAAAAAATTAACGTTTCGCGGTGATTTATCGTTTGGCGGCTGGACAGGTCCAGGTAACTATTAACTAATTTTGGCATTGTGATAATCAGTGTTTAGAGCAATTAGCTGTTCTTGCAATAAAGCATGAGTCAGCATGATATTGCGTTGGCCAGTGTAACAAATGCTAGATTAAACTGCCCTACACTGTCATTATCCGAAAGTCAAATTGAAATTTCTTCATAAAAAACTATTTTATTGAAAAAAAAAATGCATTTATGAAAACTCTGAAGTGACAAACTGCCCATTGGACCGTGCATACTTTATTGAGCAGTCCTCTAATGGTCACGGTCATTACCCACTGTGTTCATTGTTAATCAATGTTTGTGTTTCACAGACTGATTAAATTATCATTTGTCAAAGGGTACTCATTGCTTACTTATGGCTCACAATGACTAGTTAGCTCTGATAGGGTATAGAGGATTAGGATAATTCAATTCTCAATGGTTTGAGTTCATGATGTACAGGTGTAGTGACACAAATCTTTCAGAATGAATATCTTGGAATGTATACTCACGATACTTGTGAATTTTTGCAAGCATAACTGAAATTTTGATCAAGGGAATGCAAGCGGTGATTGAAGGATAATAGTGGAAGTTTGGCAGGATTTCACATATACAAAACTCCCTCAGCTTCCTTTGATTGTTTGCATCAACATGGTTTTCTAGCTTTTGATACCTTACTAGATCAGCCCTCGTTCATGTCACCAGTAAGAAAGACAAAAAAGATCCCTGAACACAATTCACCAGAAAAAATAAACTGAACCCCCCAACCCCCGCGTCATCGGTTTTTAAAGAGTGCCTAAGAAACGACAAATCCATTTTATATTCGTAGCCGAATCAACAAAGCTACCAATGTATGCAATATGTTATACACGAACAGTGGCCCTTCTCATGAGGCCCCTATTACAAGACGCAAGCTCTCGTATAAGACTATCATTTTAATGCAGAAACAGTAAAATATAACTGGGCCTCTTAAAGATATATTAATACATGGAATAAAAATTATCTTCACGTCCATTTGTCATCTTCAATTGTGTCATTATTTGCCTTTAATAATTAATAACATTATAAAAGCCGGGTTATAACAGGAAACAGCTGCTACAGGTGTTGATAATCCTGACATTTAATACAATGGATTTATAGTTGACAGTTATAGAACAGTTATTACTGGTACAGGAACACAGCTGAACAGCTGTACCATCCCCATTTGTGTCAAGCTCGATGTATCACCATGATATAGCTCATGGTAAAGCTCGATGAACTATAAATTATTTTATATATATATATATATATATATATATATATATATATATATATATATATATATATATATATATATATATATATATACATATATATGTGTGTGTGTGTGTGTTTGTATATATATATGTGTATATGTATATATATATGTATATATATTATATTTATATATATATATATGGACGAAAACAGGATGACAATGATTTGGTTGGTAGCACACTGACACCTTCCATGTAAGATCTGTTCCTCGCTTTATATCGAGCAAATGTTACATAATTGCGGTACTTTATAATGGAAACTATTATACCTTGTCAGTTTGACAGAAGGAAAACACCAATGACCGATGTTCCCATTATACAAAATACCTGGGAATCCGGACTTGAGTATAGGCTCGACACCTACCCACACACCTACACACATAGACACTAGATGCTTCAGACATTAAAGCAGTTTTTTTTATGTATATATGATGCCGTATCTGCTGAGGTCAGCGCTTCCGAACTGCAGGGCTTCAAAAGATTCACACACGCTTGAGGAAGGCCATACATATATTCCTTGTATCTCGTGGTGATACTTCTATAAATGCATCAGTTAAGGAAGTTATTTTGGGCTCCACGAGAATTACTACTGCACGATATATATCACCGTACGAAGAAACTGGGAAGCCCCCACGAGCAGTTACCTACCCTCATTAGAACCTGCATGGACACTCAGTCTGCGCCTGTGTGATCCAGTATCTCTGCAGCAACTGATGGGACGAATTTCTGACGTTTCAGAGGCTTTCCCCGGCCTCCCTCCCAGTGTTTATTTTCCGTAGAGTCTAGCCCATCAGATAATTTTATAACAACCCCACAAAGCTGATCCTGGATGCTTATTTATTTCTCCGAGTCAAATAAACACAATTGTTTTATTTTGCCTATAGATTATACATCTAACTTTTCCCCTGTTTTCCATATATTCCATTATGTCTAGCAACTCCTTTATTACAAGTACATGGTAGTCCTTCCTTAGAGAGACTACCTTGCTAGCAGGCCCAGAAATTACTTTAAAACATATGGTCTCCTCATGAAGGTGAAATAACATGAGTAACACAGCTCTATAGACCTTGTACCTCTGGTTGTAACTATATTAATGTGGTTTTGAGACTGAGCTACTCACTTCCCTTTTTGCGCTGTGCGAACAATGCGACCAAAGCCTGTTGACCTGAACTATTATATTCTATGTAGTGATAAGCACGCGTTTTGGAATGAAAGGTCTATTAGCAAAGAACATGAATCTGGCACCTTTGTAATAATGCAGAGACATACTCTTGTAGAAGTTTGACCTTAGTTGCAAGGAACGCTCAAAAAGTTATATCTTTCAGAGATAAGTGTAAGTACAGTTAAAGTAAAGGCACATGATTGCTTGAAGAAAAGACTTAGTACGTTTTTATATTTTACATGAACATGCCAAGGAGAAGATAAACAAAAAACACAACCTCAGAGATGACCTTGTAGTAATTTATGACCTTTTGTGCTTTGGTCTTTCAAAAGGTGCACAATCCCTTCATTGCAATACCACCAACATTTACACATATGGAATACACGCAATGCAAATTCACATGAGTTTAGAATTTTTAAAACAAAAAGGCAGTTGGATTCAGGAATACAAATTAATGATCTGCTCTTTTTGACACATACTCACAACTTTGTCTGCATTTTATATTATACATTTGGCATTTTGTGACAGATTATGACTGGATATATGGCCAATAATAGGTACCAGTGGTCTTTCCCTTCCTTATTATTATAATGGGTGCTATTACGTCCAGAAAGTCAGGTGTTTGCTTCGTTCTTATTAACTGCATCGCCAGGTGGTAATTTTATGATGAGTATTATTATCTTGCATGGATGTTTTCTAGTTTAGTAAGCGTGTTTTATTTTGATCACAAATAGCACAAATTTCTGCTTAGGTTTGCTGGCGACAGGTGATAACATATGTTTGGCATTGAATTATTGCGTCAGAAACTTTATGTATACAACCCTGCTTGGCGGTCTATTTATTTTGCGGGTCTGGATTCACTCTACGGAGTGGGCCGGGATCTGTGATTCTGACGATAACTACAGTGGGCAATCTCGTCAGTTCTAAGTATTCTAGCCAATAGATAGGACTTTGTTTGGTATTACTATCTTCTTGACAGTGTCAATATAAGCAAATACGTGTATATTATGCGCAGTGCTGAACTATTTTATTGGAAAACCTTTCATGCAAATTGCACCTTTTAGTCACAAGCTCCGTGTTTTGGGGGTTTTTTTATTTTGTTTTATAACCAACCCAGGTGAACCCTAAAGCATACACCACTCGCCACGCCAATTAATACCCTTTTGGTTGCTTGTAATATGTATTTTGTTTTAGTGTTATATGTATTGTCCTCTATGCTACCTTTACGTGTAGGTGCATTCCTAGGTTTTTGTCATGTTACTATTGCAGTTATCAGTATTAAACATTTGTACTCTCTCAGCCTCTGCTCAGGAGCGTTCGAATTTGATATCTTTATTACTGTATTTGGAGGGTATTGAACTTACGTACTATTTTGTGATACATGTAAATTTTATTCAAGCTTAAATATCCTTTTCATGTTCTTCAAAACATTAAGCATCTCCATAGCATTTCTGTACATTTATTTAAATTATTGCACTCTACTCAAGCCAAATGCAACTGTACTTAGTAAAACAAGAAGTCATACTATTTTCTCAACAAATGTAGCGTTACCTAATCTGCGACTAAAACTTATTGAATATTGGTACTCATCTTATCGAGCTCTAGTAAATTTAAGCGTTGCGCTAATCCCATGTACTTTGTGCTAATTTTTTTAGTCATTGAATTATATAAACTGTTTTTACTGGGAAGCAGCTAAGCTTTGCTGACAGCTTTTGCGTTGTTTCCACCTGTAATATATGAGAGGCTCAAAGTTGCAATCTCCATACATGAGGGGGGCAAGGGTATTTTCGTGACTCGTGATCCTATCTTTTTATTTTCCGTGATCTGTGAAACAATAAAATTAATTTTCGGGATTCGTGATTAAGCCATTGCTCGTGAATCGTGAATATGCATATAAGCTGAATATTTTTTCCTGTGAACTGTGAATACATTTTTTTCCCTGTGAACTGTGATCAAGACCCCCCTTGCCCCCCCCCCCCAACTTCTGCTCACTGAGTTGTGGTCTTGTCACCACCTGGTAAATTACATATTTTTGTGTCCACATAATGTGAGTATTATCTGTAACAGAGTGTTTGCCATTGCTAAGTATATCATTAACATGTATTACTACCATTTGTGTGCAGTCATCCGTGATTCCAGTTTTCCCACTAAAAATCAACTGGCTATTTCTACTTGTTTGAATAATTGTTTATTTGCTTATCATGTGTGCACAGTCTTACATTTGTTACTTACCCGTGCAAGCTGAGAGTACAATTGTTTATTTATTTATTTATTTTTTTGTTTTGTTTCCTCTTATGTCACAAACACCTCATTCGTTCCAGCGTCTACTTATTGGCGGTACTTCCCTTGCTATGACTCTTAGCTGGTGATATTCATGTCAATCCCGGGCCCGCTGGTGATCTTTGTAATATTACCCTCTGTCATTATAAATGTTTGTAGTTTAACTACTGACAAGTTTAGATGCCTAAAACCCGATATTGTTCCAGACTTTGACATTATTACCCTGTCTGCAACATTTCTTTCAAACAATACACCTGATGATGACTTTAACTTACCTGGCTATTATAATATTATACATAAGGAACACCATAATATTATAGGGGTGGCGTGGCTGTGCTTGTATCTCCGGCTAGTGTAATTTCTCGTCGCATTGAACTTTTATGGACCGAGATTAGAGTTCACAATAATAAATTTTTACTTGGGGTAGTCTATAGACCTCCTAACTCACTTGTTTCTCTTTGGGACAAACTACAAGAGTTTCGATTAAGCCACTTTTTTTAATATTCAAAATATTATTCTAACTGGCCATTTAAATTCTGACTTGAACACCATGTCGGGTGTAAAGTTGCAGCAGTTTTGCGACACTTATTTTCTTAATTTGCACATTCACGAGCCTAACCTAATAATAGCAACAACCTCTACTTGTTTAGATCAAATAATTTCTAATATACCACATTTTGTTAAAGAACCACGTGTCTTTATACCAATCTCATTCGTGATCATTCAGTAGTTGCTGCCAATACACTTTTTCGGCGCAAAAAGAAATCTTCTTTTGATAGACAAATTTGGCAATACGACAGAGCGGATTTCGATAAGTTTAGGGATTTGCTTGATATAGCAAATTGGGACATTTGCTTTGAGTTTGGAAATGCTGAGTTGTGCAGTAAGATTTGGACAAAAGTGTGCCTTGATGCGGCAAACCATAATATTCCAAACAAAGAAATCTTGATCTTCCATGGTATAATTTGATATTCCATGGTATAATTTTCGGCTTTGTTGTGAGAAGCGGAAAGTTCTTTGGGCTTGTAAGAGGGCAAAAGATAAGAAACATGATCTACAAGCTTGGAGTGCTTATAATAATCATCGTAGTCAATAAGATCACTTGAAATGTGCCGAATAAGCTCACAATAGTAAACTTAGCGCTTCTTTAAAAAGTGCAAAGCATAAAAACAAAGCTTGGTGGCACATCGTCAAACAGCTTATGAAAAGAAATCAATCTCCGTCTATTCCTTCTCTAATACAGTGGAACCTTGCTAATCCGAACACCTTTGTATCCCAGTGAACTGTTCAGATTAATGAAGCATCTGGATTACTGAATCACTATTACTTGAAAGGAACAATTCTGTTCCAGGAGAAGTGTTCAGATTAACGAGACATATGGATTAATGAGGTCCTTATTTATGAGGTTCCAATGTATATGAAAATTGCCACGTGACCGACAACGTATCGAAGCCAAATATTCAATTCCTTTTTCTTAAGTCAGAGCAACCTTGATACTTCATGGGCCCCAATTATTTCAAGCATGGACACCCCTGCTGTCATACTTGACTATTCAAAATGATCAAAGCGAAGTCTTTGACATTCTTAGGAGCTTAGATATCACTAAAGGCCACTGCCCCAGATGGAATCAGTGGTAGACCTCTGAAGGAAGGAGCACCATCAATTTGCATATCATTAACTAAACTCTTTAACCTTAATCTGGGAACTTTTCCCAGTTTATGGAAGCAAGCCAACGTCACCCCTTTGTATAAAAAAGACGAGTCACATTTTTGTAACAAAAAGCGCCCTATTTCCCTCTAAATCTGTGTTGATAAAATTATGAAGAAAGTTATTTTATACACGTTTTGAACTTTTTTAGGAAAAACTTACTTTTACTGGCAAATCAGCCGGGATTTAAACCCGGCGATTCCACTGTTAATCAACTGTTATCTTTATATCATGAATTGTGTCTTGCCATTGATCTTCACAAGGACTTGCGAATCGTCTTTCTCGACATAAGATGGGCATTCGATTGTGTTTGGCACGCTGGTCTTCTTTGCAAATTGGAACGTAATGGGATATATGGCTCACTTTTAAACTGAATTCGAAATTATTTGTCTAACAGACAAGAACGGGTAGATATTAATTGCCAATCATCTGAATGGGGTATCATAAATGCTGGTGTTCCCCAAGGTTCTGTTTTAGGGCCTTTATTGTTTTTGATATTTATAAACGATATAGTTGACATTTTGCGGTCGAATATGAAACTTTTTGCGGATGATACTTCTCTGTTCCTCTTGGTTGATAATCCAAACTTAACTGCAAATATGATTAATAGTGATCTCTTATCTATTGATTCATGGTCTGATGACTGGACGGTGACATTTAGTGGCCGGAAAACCGATGCTATGTTATATTCTTGTAAAAGAGATCCAGTACATCATCCCCCGTTAGTATTTCAAGATCACTTAAGATGCAATGATCCTTTTAATACTATTGTGGCTAAGGCCACTAAACAACTAAATATTGGAAACGTTTCAAATTTGTCTCGACAGAAGAACATTAGAAATAATCTATACCTCCTTAATTCGACCTCTCATTGAATATGGTAATGTTGTCTGGGATGCCTGCACTCAGTCAGATGCATTGAAATTGGGAAGTATTCAATTGGCTGCTGCACGTGTTATTTCTGGTGCTATGCGCACCACATCTTATGCTGAACTGTATGAAGAAACTGGTCTTTCTACATTAGCAAAACGTAGAGAAGTAAGTACACTAATCTTAATGTACAAAATCAATAATAATGTGGTTCCTGGATATCTTAGCGGTATAATTTCTAATGAACAAACTTTTAACAGAGGGTATATAATTCTATTTAGAACCAGAGCTGAATTTTTGAAAATTCTTTCTTTCCTTCTCCAAAAATCTTTGGAACCAAGTGCCTCTTGATGTGAAAAACGTTACTACTTTTGCTGAATTTAAAAACAAAATTTCCTCAAATGTGACTCCATCACTCAAGCAAACAGCAATGTACTATGTCGGTAACAGAATTGCCGCAGGTCTGCATACAAGGCCGCAGCCAATTGAATGGCCATCTATTTTATATTGGTGTTACTCAATCACCAAATTGTCGTTGCAATCAAGCGATTGAAGACGTCTGGAATTTCCTTTTCGTTTGTCCTTATCAAGCTATTCCTCATGTTCGCCTTCAGAGAATAGTAATAAGTTATACCCCTTTCGGCCTTGAAACCTTTTTAAATGGCTTTTCCAAAAATACTCTTGAAATTAATAAGAAAATATTACTGGCAGTCCAAGATTACATTCTGAAAAAACAAATGTTTCAAACCGGTGTATTCACATGATGAATTGACTTACAATCAATCCTGCATTTATATTATAACTACACTCCATAATTATTAATCTTTAGTTTGACGGATGTCAAATAGCAATTTCATCCCTTCTCTACAATTGCCCCACTATTAGACTTGCTCAATTCTCACTGGACTGTCTTCCGTATTTTATTTAAAATGAAATTCATTGCAAAATAAAATTTTAAGTAAACACACGTCGTAGCCTTATTCTGTTACAATACAGGTAGGCCCTTCAAGTTACCTAGCTAATTGGCGTGGAACGTGTCTATAACCAGATAACATTGACCCCAGATGATTAGCGCCAGGTGGTCTGCACTGTGTTTCTTATCACACAGACAAGCGAGCTGTCATAACGCACCCCTCTTCAAAAGCTGTTAATTGGGCTACTGTGTAATGAAGGATTTAATTGCAGTAAACCGTATCAGGCGGAGGGTGTCCAGTGAGACTTGTAAAGCTTGCCGGCTTGTCGCTGCTATGAATTATTCATGAGCAGTCAAGCACGTGACCGATTCAAGGGCATCTCAAATTCGTTGTGTTGACTGTTGTTTATTTACATGCAAGTAGCAATAACAAGCTCTACCACTATGATTTAATGACAATTACAACAAGAAAAAATTAAAGAGGAACCATCGTTCGTGACGCTAACCAAGAAAAATGCGCCGACTGGTACCCATGCAACTGTATTCACATAGGTTTGACCGCTTTGATCAAATCGTGATTGAGACCCTTTGTTAGGGTGTAGGGCAAGAGTTTTTTTTTTTTAACTGACAAAAGAACCACATAGAAATGTAGAGGTCTTACTCAAAAAAACATAAATCATGACGTGGATCATTTTGCATTAATGCAAAAATAAAAAAAGTTGTGGCACTGATTTGACTTCACTGATCCCGCAAAACCCCGGATGTTGTGACGTCACTCCCACCGAATTGATGGTAGTCCAGAGTGGGCTTGTGCAAGTTTAACAAGTCCCTGGTGTCGGCACCTGGAGGGAGACGGTCAGCTTTGTCTCGCTTAAGTGGTCACTGACTAGCCATGCATTCATCGAAGACCACTTTCCGCTCTTATCGCAATGATAATGGGACCAGAACTGACTAGGACTCAATAGCTCCTACTGTTGAAACCAGCACAGTGGCAGTGTCGACCAGTTAAAAAAAATAATAATAACAGTAGGACCTACTTAATAACACCGTGTAGTTGGCATAATATTATACAGTCAACTGTGGAGGGGAAAATGTATGGCACTTCTGGGTGGGACCGCGGGATGGGAAAATAGGGACATGCACCAGCAGCTTGTGCAAGTCTACCCCACTATCTGCCTTGTGATTGGTGGTGTCTTTCTTTACTCTGTTGATTGGGAGCAGTGCTCTTCCTCCTGGCAGTGTCTTTTTAACTGCCAGCAGTTTAGAACTTCCCTCTGGACGCTTGACGTTTCGTTTGTGCTGTGAGTTTGTCTTTTTCTGACAAGAGGGGTTAATATAGGGCCTTGCACTTCTACCCAATTGTTTCCTCTTTTGGGTAAAATATGTTTAAACCAATAGTAAGCATCTTTAGTATAAACGTTTCTGTTAAAACTAGAATGCTAAACTTTTAAATTAGCTGTGAAAAAGTCTAGCAAATCGTTGTATAACATACCTTCATGACCTACAAATTTCAACCCAAAAGTGAAAGAAAAGTTACAATTGTCACAAAAGCAGAGATGCAAGAGTTACTGACAGATTAACATTAATTTTCAAATGCCAAAATGAAAAAAAAAAATCATTCCTGACTTTAGACACGTTGTCACCCATAGAAGGTAAATCATGGTTTTAAACTGGTCGTCTCAATCATACAAATAGATCTTGTTTAAATACAGACATTTTTTTATAATCTTTTATTCCCAGGATGGATACATGCATACATCATACGTCATACAATAACAGAATTTTCATTACATTACTGCTTGTCTTGAGACCCATACATGTAGTAATAAAGAGATAAAAAAAGGTCACATGGCATTTATATACAATCTCCGGTGTCTTTACTTTTCACATTCATTTTGAGCTTTAATAGATCTGTTTCCACTGAGTTAAGTTGGCCGCTAGTAGAAAACTAAAAGGATGTACAGTGTATGAACCTTTTGGGATTGGACCATGCTGAGGCTTTCATATATGCACACCACAGGTGGAGACTGAAGGTGATATACTTTCCAAAACATCTGATGCAGAAAGCATACTGCTGGGTGTGGCCGAAGCAACTATGGCGTCATGCATACACTGCCACTGTGGAGCCGTCATTGCGCCCAGCAGGTTAGGCTTTCCATCACTGCCTTGTCATTGTCTGCCCATGTAGCGCACATCTAACACGTGAGAGCACCATGCAAGGTCACATCCAACTAACTGATATCAATATAAAATTGATCCCAATTTTTTGTGTACATTATGTTCACCTTTTCGTACAGCTATGTTCTCTTCTATCTGCTTAGTTTGAATTACATATGTATTAAAAGACATTATATCAGGCTAAATATGAATCTTTTTCCCAATTAAAATAATAAGTTCATTACCAGTTTCAGGAAGGCATTTCCAAGATACACTTCTCTCCTTGAAAAATGATTAATATGAACCATACCAAAGAAACTTCTCCAGAACACTTGATTCCAAAATCCCTGTGTTACAACACAGTCCCAAAATAAATGATTAACAGTTTCAACATGTGTTCCACAAAAGGTACATTTGTTTGTCTCAGAAAATTTACATTGATATAACCTGTCATTGGTAAATATACATCTGTGTAAAAACGTATATTAAAATTCCCTTAACAATATTGAGATTGTTGATTTGTAAATTATACAAAAAAAAACTAACCATTCACTTTCTTCAATGATAATGTTCACATTTTGCTGCCATTTGTTTATTATGCTACTTTGATTTCTGTTGCATTTTCTATCATTGCACTATGTACCATTTTTGGAACTTTACCTACTTGCATAATGTTCTTAATCTGCTTTAATAATTTGTATTTAAAAGATATCACGTTCACCTCTAGAAAAGGCATTTTCAATTATTTGTTTCCAATTGATTGGAATGGCAGCCAACACCAAAAAATGTTACAAAGTTGACTCTTAAATTGTATTTTCTGCTCCGAGCTGAGAAAATTACCATCGGGACTGAGTAAATCTTTCAGATATTGGACTCCATTTTGATACCATTTCTTATAGAAAACTACTTTATTATCAATTCTAATGTGAGAATTGAACCGGATGGTTTCTCTCAATATTTCAGCTACAGTATCAGGAATTTGAAAGTTGAACTTGCACCAACTGCAGATTACTTGCTTCTAAACTAAAATGTATAAATGTTTAAATACAAAAGGCATAACTTTTTCAAGTAGATTTCATATCCACATATATTTTTCTTTACATGGTAACTAAGAAAAAACCAAATTCTACATTGCAGAAGTATTTTATGCTAACGTTTTGATGGATGCGCATTTTATTGCAATAAATTGAGTAGCAATATGGGGGAAACCTAAACCTCCCAATGTTAAAGGTGCTATAATGTAGTCTCTTTTAATCTTAACTGGTTTGTTGTTCCAGAGATATTTAAAAATATGGTTTCTAATTCTTTTCGAGTCTTCATGTTAGGACTTGGAATGACAGATACTAAATATATTAACTGAGACATAGCACGAGATTCAAGGATCAATGTTTTACCGTACAGAGATAAATTTCTTTTGTCCCAGGAGTTTAAGATACTGTTGATTTTCGTAAGTTTTGGTATGTAATTTAACTGTACTAAATCTACTTTTGAGCTGATTTTTACTCCGAATAATTCTACTGGATCAATTGTCCATTTTAAATATAAATGATTTGCAAATTTCACTCCTAATAATTCTGCTGGATCAATTGTCCATTTTAAATATAAATGATTTGCAAATTTAGCATTTGTTCCATATAAATTAGCTCACATCAGAATTGTAGTTTTATCTTCAGTCCAGATATACATTGGAAATCTTTAAACACTGTCATAACTGTTAGTAAAGTATCTTCCTCTGCAGATATAGTTAAAGAGGAACGGTATCATCAGCATACTGTGAGATTTTGTAATCTTGAGTTTTTACTGTAATAACTTTTATATTTGGATTCTTTCTGATAGCTATTGCTAATAATTCTATGCACAAAATAAACGAATACGGAGAAAGGGGGCAACCCTGTCGAACATCTTATGATAAACTGAATGATTGAGATTCCCATCCATCGTTAACTAAACAGCTTTGAATATTGTTATAAAATATTCCTACCCATTCAAGTAAAGATGGTCCAAAATTAAATATTTCAGACACCTTTAAATAAATTTCCACTCAAGCATATCGAAAGCCTTCTCGAAATATATTAAAAAAAGTATAGAGCATTACTTTTCTGTTTCTTGGTATGATCAATGATACTTAATATCCTAGTTGTGTTTTCTCCGATATATCCATCATCTAAATAACCTTTTTTCATCATCACTAATTAATTTTGGCAAAACTTTTTTTTTTTCAATCTGGTTGCAATACATTTAGCTGCAAGTTCGTATTCATGATTGAGTAAGGATATTCGCCTCCAGTTTTTTTATTCTAAAATATTTTTGTCCATTTTGGTAGGGTAAATTTAATGCTTTCAAAAGACAGGATTTGATGTCAATCCAAGAAAAAAAATTGTAAAACTCTACAGAAAAACCATCGGATTCTTGAGACTTATTGTTTTAGCAGCTTTTTAGAGTATCCAAAAATTCCCCTTCTTTTGCTCCCCTACACTTTAAGTTTTTCTTCCTCTGTTAATTTGGGAAGTTTCGGATCTTCTTCAAAGAATATTCTATTCAATTCTTTAATTTCCTCATCAATATCTAAATTGCTTTTATACAAATTTTGGTAAAAAGATTTCACTTCCTCAAGAATTTCAGACGAATTTGTAATTATTTTGTTTCTTACCTGTAGCTTACTCAAAACCTTGTTATTATATTTTTTTCTAAATTGAAAATATTTTGTGGGTTTCTCACCTTCTTCAAACTATCTGGTTTTACATCTTAGTGCACCTTGCATAATATATTTTAATCCCTCTTCCAATTCAATTTTAGTTGATTGTATTTCCTGTTCTTATTCATATGATCCATTTATTTCAAACTCTTCTATTGGTTTTATTTTAGATTCTAAAGTTTTAATTTTTTCCCTTCTTTCCCGCTTTTTTCTTACTTGAAAACTACATTGTTTTATTCCGAACTTCCATTTTAAACATTTCCCATAATAGTATATCATTTTAATTTTCATAAATTTCGCTGTTTTCCAGGATGCACTTCTTAACTGTTACTACGTATTCGGGATCGTTCAAAAGTGAACAATTAAACCTCCAAAAGCCTGGACCTCGTTTATTTTCATTTAACCCATAAGTCCAGGTTATCGCTGAGTGGTCCGATTTATAGCCTGGAACAATATCGGTGCCTGTTACAAAACTGCTAAGTCCAAAAGATACGACGAAAAAATTTAAGCAACAATATATAGGAGTACGATTATTCCTTCTCCATGTATATCTTTCTGTATAAGGGTTTATTTGCCTCCATATTTCTATTAAATCATAATCGTCCCTCCAAATATTTACAATATCTTGCGTCCTACCATGGGTTGCAGGGTTACCTCCTTTTCTGTCTTTTAAAATATCAAGAACAAAATTATGGTCTCTTCCGATTACTCTGTTGTCATTCGGTAGATTTTCAATCTTCGCTGTAAAATCTTCATATAACTCAGGATTGTTTGTATTACAACCATATATATTTGCCAAAGTCATTCGTTTTTGATTAACAGTAATATCTAATATAATGTATCTTCCAGAATCATACTTGATGGTTTAGTGAATTTCATGCTCAAAATCATTATTTAACAATATGCAAACACCTGTAGCATCATTGGTACCATGACAAAACATAATAGTATATTCCCATTCGGCATACCATACCTTTTCTATATCTGTAGTGCAGTGAACTTCCTGCAGCATGAAAATAGAACTTTTCTTTTTCCGCAACCACAAAAAGATCTCCCCTCCTTCCCGTGGGTCTCTAAGACCTCTTACTTTAAATGAAAGAATTTCCACTGGAGCCATTTACAAAGCAAAAACAGTATATATATTCCATGGCATGAAATGGAAATTAAAGGTTAAATATCAGGAGGCCTCACAAGATTCATTACACTAAATCTTATAACATATCTAGTTGATTTAAGAAAATATAAGATCTTAATTTCTGCACTTTGAAAAAACAAAAAAACAACACATATCACCGTCAAGCAGAAGAATATGGCCCACCTACATGTATGACCGTAAGTACAGATTTAAAAGAATGAAGACCAGCCCAATACATACATAAAACTCTTACTGGTGCCAGTGCATTATTAATATCTGAAGGTGTTTGCATTTGTGAAAACATAAAAAACGTATAATAACCTGAAATAAACGAGATAGTTGATGGCATCCCTTTTACATGTAGTTAATCTCATCATACCAAGAAAAAATTCTCAGTCTGTAATAAGACTGGCAATATGCACTCATGCTATACATGGGTATTTGCACTTACCACAGAGATACTGAACTAAATATATGTATATAAGCAAACTGATTGTGTTACCGCTGACTAACAGCATCAGTAACACTGAAAATAAAGGTCAACCTCATGAATTACATCGGCATGTTATTAATAAACAAATGTCCAAGACGAGATGGTTAATTACTTCCCATAAGCATCTACTTAATCTCTCCACAAAAACAAAAACAAAAACAAAAACTAATTCTCAGTCTGTCGTAAACCAGCAACATGCACTCAGCACTCATGCCATCTATGAGTTTTTGCTCTTACTGCTGGGATACTGGAGTAAACATGTACATGAGCGAACTGATTTTCTTGCAGTTTAACTTTCAGTAATGATAACATTGATAATCGCCTATGCGTAAGGGGTAATAATTGGACAGATGGTGACTTCAACTATGGGGTCATTATACCACCCGATGATGTCTACCAATATCCTGGTGGAAAGAACATCACTGGTACTGCATCATTTGGTACAGAATCTAAATGTAATTATCAATGCTAGTAACTGATTATTGACCCTTAATGTACGATACTAAGATTGTGCCAACTACCCCTCACTGGGCACCCCCCCGTACTAAGCGCACAAACGCATCCCAAAAATGCCGCCGACAGAGGCCCCACCCTCAGCACAAAGCCAGTTCTATCAGTACCCAAGGGACAAGGTCCCCTCATGAAAAACTTGAATCTTAATTATGTTTAAAAAAATTCTATTGTAGCCATGCATGGTCATACCTAGGGTTCCAAGTGTCAGAGATTGCTATATTAGATCATGCACATATTCTATGGTGCTGTATATAGCGCAACTTTTTTGAGCTGCATATACTCCACAAAACAAGAAAGTACACCATATCTCAGTGTAAACTCAGTTATCTTATTATAATAGGCCCTGCCATCTTACGTTTTAATAAAAATCTTTTTATAGAACTGTTAAATCGCATTGGCCAAACTTATTTTTAACCCTGATTGGTTACTTCAATATGAAGTATCTCTTTGAGTCGCTTATTGAGCTAAAAAGGGAAGCAATTACCCAAATTTACATATTCTTCTCAGACAGAAAAAAATACATGTACTTAATATCCACCTTTCAAGAAGTCAGCACTGTAATATTTGACAGGCCGACACCTGATGAATCTGTGAAAATATTAGAATTAAGACTGTCAACTTAGTTGACCCTTATAATGTGTATTTTGATGAACTCATTTAATAAGCCGTACAATTATAGTATCTTATATTTATATTAAGATACATCTCAAAATATTCACAGTACTCTAGTTTTTTGATAAGGTACATCTAAAAATACTCACAATACTCTAGTTTTCATTCTGTGAAGAGATTAGGTTGGTAGGAGTCAACCTTCCAGAACATCACACACTGATATTGTCTGCTTAAAAATGCCCATAGATTTAAAGTCTGTTGAAAAGTGCCTGTAAATTTAAATTCATGGCATTAGATTCACATGTACATCAATCTGATTTCTGCGTACATGTACGCATTCCAGAAAGCACAAGTCAAATTTTTCAATGTCAGTGCATGTATCATCGTATATGCAATTGATGTATCGTATTTGCATGTGTTAAGTATACAAATACAGACTTTTTTTTTCTGAAACATATAGGCCTTACTGTTCTAACCCAAATATCATCACTTGTGCCAAAGATAAAAAGGGACACGGCAGGAGAACCCGTATGTGCACAGACATCTCATTATCAGACGGGACAGAATATGATACGATCTTAGAAAAGGATAACTGCTTGCCTTTTTCTTCAGAGAAAAGATGGCTATATTCTGAAATGAGAATCCAGTCTGGTTGATCGTCTTGTACAAATTAAGTGTTCTTTATCCCCATAAATATAAGTGTAACCGCTAATGTAACAATCAATAATATATCTTCTAAAGTAATCTTTTATTAATAGTTCTGAAAAGGCACTTTAAATGGTCCGTCCTCCTGCTTGTGGTGTAAGTAGGCTATGTGAATAACCAATGGATTCTGGAATGCCTGTTATAAAATAGGGCATACCTTGTCTGCATACTGATGACCGTTATAATCGGCGCATTCATTGTGGATTTCAAATGATGATGCAGACCAAGTATGGTCTAGAAGGTGCAAAAAGGATCAATAAACTTCCTGTTTATGCATAAACTTGGCAAATGAAGAAAATAAATGCAGGTTTTGCTTTCATAAGGATTTGCATACATAAGAGCAATAAAAATGTGAATTAGAGTATGGACCTCCTGACAATGACCGAAGCGTATACATCTAAAGCTATGCATTTATTAGAGAAAATTCTGCTTTATTAAAATTCATACGATCAATTCACACTTTTTTTCATTAAGTGTCCAATATTTAAAGCAATAAATCAATCGAATTGGGATTTGGATAATACGTTGTTGTGCTCTTCGCAATCTTCATCGTCTCAATGTTTTAAATGATTCAAATAATTACATATTACAAATTTACATAAAGATACCTTTAAAAGTTTTGAACATAGGTCTTTTACATTGCGAAAAAATATTGTCATCAACTAGCCCTCGGACAAGTTCGAAGATGAATGACCCTAACCCAATTTCCAGGGTCGCAGAGCCATTTTAGTTTATTTGGTTTGCACAGAATAACTCAAAGCGTTTTTGAGGTAAGGCTTTCATACTGCACGTTTATTGTCCTGTATCAGATCTCAGACAAGTATGAAGATTAGTGACCTTGACTCTATTCCCAAGATCAAAGAGGTGATTTTTGAGATTGTGGTTTTCACGTGATAATACAGAAAAGTTTTTGACTTAGGGCTTTCATATCGCATATAAGGTTTTGACGACGGCCTTTTTAAATAGAAGGCGATTAAAGTTCTACATAAGATCTCGGACGAGTTCAAAGATGGATGACCTTGACATAATTCCCAAGGTTACAGAGTCATTTTAGTGAATTTGGTTTTCACACGATAACTTGAAAAGTCTTTTGCATTGGGCTATCTTATTGCACTTGCAGTCCAGCATTAGGTCTGAGACAAGTTTGAAGATGGATGTCCTTGACCAAATTTCCATGGTCACAGAGCTATTTTATGAGTTTGGTTTTCACACAATAGCTTGGAAAGTGTTCTGCATAGAGGTTTCATATTGCACATGTTTATAGTCCTGCATTAGGTCTTGCAGGAGTTGAAAGATGTGTGACCTTAACCCAATTCCCAAGGCCAGTTCGAAGATGGGTGACCTTGACCCAATTCCCAAGCCAAGGTCACAGAGGGGGGATCTAGCAATCTCTGATAGCGGTTAAATTACCATGGTTATTGGGATCTTTAATGTGTGAAATCTCTCCAGAACTACTGGAACCAGGATTGCGATATTTTTGCATGGTTATTAAAGGACACACTAGTGTACTTGCATGTTTATGTTAGTTTTCCACAAGATCACAGTGTGAACGCACATCAACATAGTGGAGAATGCACATTTGTCTTGGCAATGTTACACACAAGAATGACGCTTTAAAGACAATTTCCCATGATGTTCGCATTTTGTTTGGAGGTTCACGATAGGGAAACTGCTCCGTTTTTTTATGTTTGACATTTGATATTCTTGTTTTCTTACTGCTTATACAGTCACCCTTCCACGCATGTACTTTTAAGGGCATAGGCCCAAAGCCAAGCAATATATACACTTTTCAAAATAAAATGAAACTAATACAACTGTGAAACCACAGATTTGTACGGTCTTAGCTAAACTTCTGTAATATTGGACACGTACTGTCAGTAGCATTTTGTAAAATGATATTGTCCTTTGTTCATATGACTGGACCTTCCTCTGGACCTCCAATGCCATGTTCTGAATATTTCTTTGACATTTATTCACCAAAACAAGACACTGTGTTAGGACTACAACGCAGAAATCTCTGGGTAGGAAAGACATCTGTCACCTGAAATGACGTATTTTGATAAAGATGCACAGCAAATCTTCAGAGTTTTTGTATTTAAAGTTTAGAGATAGGCATGTGAAGGGGGGGCGGAACGCACACGGGAAGTATAGAACTTTGAAAACGGATTCCAGGAATTTGATGACCGGTAAGAGTGGCATGACGTTGACTTTTTACAACAATAGTGCTTGTATACACCCAGCAATATGTCTGCTGTGGTATATGCAGTATGACTGTTTGCAAATCTAGAATAAATGTCATCTCTTTGCATGAATAATATAGAATGTCCAATCAAGACTTCCTCCATAAAAAACAACTGTTATTGAGGACCAGCTTTCAGTCGTGGTTTGGTTTATCCTGAGTTGAATTCTATTCCTTATGAAGGCCACTACTAACACTTTATCTTTCAGCTCCATGTAAAATCTTAATAGGGAGAATCTACAGGGTCTTGATTGACTGTGCGACTCTGAATGGGGAGCTCGGATTAAAAAACAGCAAGTCGCGAGAAAAACGCAACATGGATTCATCCCACTTCTTTTCTGGTAACATGCTTTTTGAAAACTGTCAATACTTTCAGTAATCTTGAGTATTCTTTTTACATTTTACTCTGAAGTCATCGACTGAGAAAGTCTTTCTTTGCCTGATATAGTGGATTAGAATGTTTCATAATACTTCCTTTCCCCTCATTTCCTTGCCTAATGTCGGATTGTGTGGTATGGCTGGTGACAACAGAAAAACTACCATAAATTATCTTCTTTATGAATAGCATAGTTTTGTGTGAACATGTGGTGGTAACCAGAAGACTAACTAACATATTATCACAGGTGCCAACAGTCGGATAACATGGATTCTGTTCAGTTTGTGCTTTGTTAATGTTTCATGGATCTCCAGTGCCATATCTTGAGCATTTTTCAAACATTGATCTGCGAGAGGTACTCACTGTGCCATTGCGACACGGCAGGAGCTGTTGGGTAAGGAAAGCTATTGTCATCGGAACTGACAGTTCACAATATTGAATAACTTTTACCTGTGTCCTACATTATGTCCCAATTCAATACATACATGTGCAAACAGGACGACTTTTAAAAATTCCAAGACAACATTTAAAAATTCCGAGACAACATGTCACATCTTTCCAGAAGTTGTGCTCGAAACAAACTTTATCATTTCGCTTTCATTCGTCTATTTGGTGTCATTTAATGTCATTAAATATCTAGATTTTGTAATAACATTGATGAACATGTAGATTTGTATTATTATATTGAACCTGGTTAGCACCATAATATTGTGGTCCTTTTTATCATCCTTTCTTTCTTGGAAGACCTAATTTACTCGGTTGACTTTCAGTTGGGCTAAGGCTAGGTGAGAGGCAGGGACCACGATATTTATATTTGATATAAAGGGAAATCAAAATTAACTTTTTATAGTTCATTCACTAATGAGGGAGAACATATGGAACCTATTTCAAGGTCCTCACACCTATGAGCATTCATAGAAGCCATATTTTACAGATAGAAAAGTACCAGAAGTAAAAAAAATGCTTACAGACAAAAAAAACAGAATAAACTATCCCTACCTTGCCCGAAAGGCACTAGAAAGATAAGACAAGACAATGATTTATTTCTTTATAAAAACTTCATTGTATTATGTTCACGTTAAACAATAACCTTTATATCAGTCGCCAATCCCCGCACTGTCTGACGATTGTTCATGCAGGTAAGGTTTGTGAAAGAGAAACGGTTGACACGACTAAGACTTAAAAAGTGTTGGAAAACCATTAGATTTGTTTTCAAATATGATAACAAAATTATGTGTGTACATTCGGTAAGTATTCATCATTTGCATCACAGCCAGCGAAAGTTTTAGAAAGTACCAAAGACTCATTTTCCTATTCATTGATTCAGTGCAGTGCAACGTTTGAATTGAATTAATAGGAAAATATGCTTGACCTAGTTTTTTTTCTAATGAAGACGGCTTGTTAGCATCAGTGAATACAAAACACCCATTGGCATGAGTTATAATGTGGCATCCTTTGACTTTTAGTGTAATGCAAATGGCTTATACCATCAAATAGTTCAGAAAAACATTACCCATATGCATAAACTGATGAAGTTCAATCCAACAATGACAGCAAAGAGATTCTAGATTTACCAAAGCATCAACATTCATCTTCTGATACTAATGTGAGGAAACAATTTTCACTTCTGATTTGAGACAGGCAGTCAACCATAAGAGGCAACTCTTAAGTTAAATTTTGTTTCTTGCTTTAAAAAATTGTCTGTAATCGTCACTTATGTTTCACACAAATGTCACCAATCTTTCAAGCCAAACTTCACAACACGAGGTAGCGAGTACTACCGAACGAAACAGTGGTAGAAAAACGATACATTTGATTGGACAGTGAACACCCTATATTCCGGGGAATGGTCTTTCATAGTTTCCTACTAAATTAATGACGCATCTATTTGAAATAGAAGCAGTTTTGGAGGGTCCCCCTAAAATACTTTTGTTTCAGCCAATGGGAGAGCTTGTTGTTAAAATAGACAAGGCGCGTAGACGAAAAAAGATCGAGATCGAGACGATTAAGTCACCCTATTTTTGTGCATTTTTGCAAAGTTGCATCATTCAAGTTATCATAAACAACGGCCTGACCATTGATTTAAATCAGCGTAGCCGGAAAATATTCATTTTAACGCAAAATCGAAATAGCCACTGGCAAGAACTTATGTTTTATATACAATAAAAAATGTGCGTGCTTCCATGTAAATAAAAAACAGTAAACAACAGGAATTTGAGATGGTCTTGAATCAGTCACGTGCTTGACTGATCATGAATAATTCATATCAGCGATGCTTAACAAGTCTCACTGGACGCCCTCCGCCTGACGTGAGGCACCGCATTTAATCCTTTATTTCACAGATACTCAATTAACAGCTTCGGAAGAGGGGTGCGTTATGACCCTTCGCTTGTCTGTGGGATAAAAAACACAGTGCAGACCGCCCGCCGCTAATCTGTTATCTGGTTATGGACACGATCCAAGCCAATTAGCTAGGTTTAGGGGCCTACCTGCATTACAACAGTATAAGGCTACAGCGTGTGTGGCAGGGTTTCACTTGAAGTTTTATTTTGTAATGAATTTAATTGAAATGAAATACGGAAGACAGTCCAGTGAGACTTGAGCAAGTCTACTGAAATGACTGAAACCTAGATTAATGAGTGCCTTAATTAGGAAATGGCATTTTGTTACCAAGCCATAATAACTTTACTTTGGTAAACCTTGTGTCTGTGTTGCAATGCATGATGATGTAACCCACTGACCTGCTTACATCAAAGAATACAAGGGCAACAAACGGCTAGATAAACAAGTATCATGAAGATAGACAAATGGTGGAAGCACGCTGATAACACAGGTTCATGCATATTTTTGTGTTAACGTTAATCGCTGAAGTGGAAATCGTCTGACTGACAGACCATGGAGCTGTTCCGTTTCGTAATAGCTCCATGGACCAAATGGCAAGTCACTTTCCATGCAATCCGAGTAACTTTGATATAAATACTGAACATGCACATTTATCATATAAAAATAGATATATGCATAATTATACACATATACATTTAAAAACACACAAATACATGCATACCAGCAGACACATAAAATTTTTGGTAATGAAATCAATTTTGTCTTTAAAACGCAGGTAACAGCTGTAAATGTCACCTATAGGTACACTGAACACTTATCCACACCCATGATTTCGTTTTCTTCCAATGTGAATAAACATGTGCTTAGTGGAGACTAACCTGCAGTGGGCAGTTTTTGTACTCGGAAGATCGTTAGCTGTATTTATGTTTCACTGCATACTGAGTGTCCCTGGTCAAACAGACTATGGTATGATAACAACGCTACTACAATGGATCAATATATAATATACTTATAAAGACCAGCACAATAAGTTAATCCATTTCTGCGTTCCTAGTATTAGGAAGCAAAGCAGCATGACGAGTAAAACACCAATAATCCAAGCTGAATTGCTATCACTCGGAAACTTATCTAATGTTTCCAACAGCAAACTGTCCAGCCGTGAAAAGTGTTTGATGTTGTAGTATTGACAGTTTACATATGCTTCCCCATTCAATGTTAAAAACAAATTAAAGGGTGAGATAAAAAAAGGCATATATCTGTGTACTAATGCGTGCTAAAAGAATTTACGATGTAGGTTATTCCACGAAATAAAATAAATGTCATATTCATCACATTAAGTGACATTTATAGCGCTCTTAACTTTGTGTGTATTCTGCCAAAATAGGCAGAACGTTTTGGTAACAATGATGCCCTTTTTGCTCTGAGTATAACACAGGTAAATTTCCATTATAAAAGATGTGTTGGAGAAATGGGTGCTTCTCTTTTACCAAAAGCAGTAAGTGTTGGTGTCCGTAGTAATCATCTCATTCACAAAAATTATGTAAATTTTTTTTTTTGAAAAAGTTTTACATGTTCATTTTTTTATTTTACAATAAGACACAGAGACAGTAGCGTGATTATGGTTATAAGGTGATGCATACAGTTATGCTCATGCAACTGTACCATTCACAACATCAGGTGGAACACATACAAGCTTAATATTGATAACTAATTAGCAATCTTTTGGTTTTATGATCTCACGTTAGTCAAAAAATTACTTCTAAATTAATATCTTTATGCCTATTTCATTTGCAAAGAGTTGTAGTTTGCAATGGGTTAGGCCCACCTATTTGCCACATTTTTTTTGCGCATGCGGACCACTCATCTGATAATTTTCCGATGTTTGCCAAAGGATTTACACAAGCAATAAGGGCTCATATGGTAAATAGAGCTACCCCTAGCAGTGAAGATAGTTGTACTTGAAAAACAGAGCACGCTGCACCTGGTAACAAGATGGCCAAAAGTTCGAAACAGTGACTAACACTACATGGGCAATATAGCTGTGCCTTATGCTGACACACATATTTTGCCATCAGCCGTTGTATTATGGAAAGAAGTGTCGCTCAGCCAGGTAAACGCTCATGTACGGAAATGGAATTAATTTCATCTTCAGCTTGATTACCAACCCCTTCAATGCTGATGGAGAATAAAATACGTTTAATAACAGAGTATCCAAGAATTTTGAGAGTATGCTTTTAGATAACAGTATATAGAAACAATACCCAATTCCACTAATGTTCTGATGTAGGTACACGTGACAACTGGATATGGAAGTGTTTGATGTTGTGGTGTTGACAGTTTACACATGATTCCACATTCAATGTCAAAAACGAATTAAAGAGTGATATAAAAAAAGGCATCTATCTGTGCACTAATGCGTGCTAAAAGAGTTTACAATGTATGCTATTCCACAAAACAAAATAAATGTCATATTTATCACATTAAGTGCTAATTTTAACGCTCTTAACTTTGTGCGTATTCTGCCAAAATGGGCATAACGTTTTGGTAACAATGATGCCCTTTTTGCTCTGAGTATAACACAGGTAAATTTCCATTATAAAAGATATGTTGGAGAAATGGGTGCTTCTCTTTTACCAAAAGCAGTAAGTGTTGGTGTCCATAGTAATCATCTCATTCACAAAAGTATGAATATTAAAAAAAAAAGATTTACATGTTCATTTTTTTTTTATTTTACAATAAGACACAGAGACAGTAGCGTGATTATGGTTATAATGTGATGCATACAGTTATGCTCATGCAGGTGCACCATTCACAACATTAGGTGGAACACATACAAGCTTAATATTGATAACTAATAAACAATCTTTTGGTTTATGATCTCAAGTTAGTCAAAAAATTACTTTTTGATTAATATTTATATGTCTATTTCATTTGCAAAGAGTTGTAGTTTGCAATGGGTGAGGCCCACCTATTCTCCTAATAATGATTGGCTTGGATAGAGAAATTCTAGGTAACATTCTGCACAATCGTTTGCTATTAACTAAAATTTGAATGATTGATGCATTAATATCGTTTGTCAGGCTCTCTAATGTAGAGTCGTCAGTCTGAGCTTGTCCAAATCTACTTCTCACTTTAGTGATGCCCAGGATAACGCGTTTCACGCCCAAACTTAACTAACAGGGTGGCTCGATGGAGGTGAAAACGGGATAGCACTACTTTTGTTTCTAGCATGAAATACTTATATTCACTTCTAATAGTAAGAGACCATTATGTGTCAATGACAGCATCGGAAAATCAATCAAAGTCGAAAAGCGTCCAATTCCTGACAAGTTCGTCAACAAGAACGTAACAGATATAACAGCAAGACTTGAATATGCACCTAGCAATACATTATTCATTGAATGTCAAAAGGTAACAAGATCTCACATTGACAACAAGAAAATAACAGTTTTAACAACGCTGGAGAAACTGCATCGAAAATACAAGCAAACAAGAAAAATCCATGATCAAAAGGCGTCAGTCATCAAACCAGCAAGGTCAAATTCCAGAGGTTCAAGGTAGACATACCAAGAAAATATAATACTTTTATTTGTCTGTGAACGAATAGAAAATGCAATATGAGGTCAAACATCTCGCTCCTGACTTCAGACAGGTACCAACAAAGGTATGCCTACCACAACAGCGTTTATACTGCATCGCTTCTTAACTGCGCTTTCTTGGGTGGGTACTTATTAAATATTTCAAATCCTGCCAATAAGGTGCAATTATAAATTATTTTTTCTGAATTTGTTTCCCAGATTTTTAGATTTATTAGCTGCGCGCCTTCACCAATTTATTCAACTTGTCATACATCAACAACTTTGTCGAAGTTTAGGGTCATATTTTTTGTGTGACTGAAAATATATACTTCTCCGATGAAACTGACCAAATCCATCTCTGAATTGGATGTGGTGTTCTTGAAGATAGTCTGTGCCAGATTCGTTCAAATGATCATGCTTCATTGATATCTCTATTCTTAACCTTTTTTGTTTAGTTTTGAACATGCTTTGATAATGTTCCTTTTGGTCCAAATGATAATGTTTTCACTTTAAGTGTAATACGGATGTATGTTTGTGGGCATGATGTTATTGTAGGTATATATATATATATGTATGTATGCATGTATGCAAGCATACTTTATGCACACATGCAAACACGCGGTACATGTACACACTCCCATGTATACATCATGTATCATACTTCCATTCATACATACGGTGCATCCATACATTCATATGTATATATGCATATATATATATATATATATATATATATATATATATATATATATATATATATATATATACACTCAATGTCTGACAGGAATGCAAATTTGCATCATTCACACACACACTGACCACACACCCATAGCCACAGACTGATGTGGATCAATCTTATTTTGCGAGAAGTTTCATGATTAAATCATTGTTTACAGTTTTCGTTTTTACAGCCTACTGGGCAGTTGTACCAAGACTTGACTTCTGTGACAGACCCTGCTGCCTTGTAGTAAAATTTACAGTGAAGCATTTGGTATTTGCTTTAATACACTGGTAGCATAATATATGCACAATGGTTACCCGGATGAAGTCCAACGGTTATAAGTATTTTAAGATCAGTATATCATGTTATGAAAAGTTTCATCTTTGGCCTATTTTTTTTCCACAACCTTACTAAAGCTGGCCTTGTGTGAAAAACACTATCTGATTGACTGTGGTATTTGTGATAGTGATTTGAAATAGCAAAATAATATAGCAAATTTGGAATACAGGTATTAAGTCTCAAAAATGTATTTAGAAGACTTTCACGAATAGATTTTTAAGACATATGGTGGCATATTGGATGTGGACAAAGGGCAATAAACAGATACACACAGGGCATGGTCATGTTGGGCAAAGAAGTTATTGGATGAACAGTAATGATATGGGTCTGCAAGGGTTGTGTCGAAATCCTTGTGATTTGTTTCCTCGCAGATACATGACCTGAGTACGTACATAAGAGGGTTTGATATCACAGGGTCTGTTTACCTTGTTTATGGGCATAGGTACCTGTTTATATTTATTCTAATTGAGAAATGAGGTGGGCAGACATGTGGAGGTGTGTTAGTAAATGAATTTGCGTGTTTCGTCCTATATTTAAAAAGTCGTTTTAATTGCATAAGTCTTAAATCTGTGGGATGACAGAGTCATGGTTTCAGTTAATTCTTGAAGTTGCATTAAAACTGTTTGCTCAGAATTTGGGCAACAAAACCAAAACTGCTGGATTGCTTTTCAAAACTTGTAGCCTACGTTTGTAGCACGGTCTTTATCTTGATCTGTGTAAGCATAGATCCAAATTTGCGGTATAAAGAGCCACACAAAGGTCGGTAGACTGGTTTTTTTTTCTCTGATGTGTGTCCATAAAAAGGGTGAAAATGCAGTAAATGATGTGCATTAGTGTCCGAGGGTTTGCACACTAGGGAAACCTCAGAGACCTGCCTTGGAAAATGAACGAAAAATAATACATATATATCAACAGACATGTCTCGCCAAATTGCCTGCTGTGATGTGTGTGTGTCTTACTGAATAGATATGTGTGCCATTGCAACGTAAACAATCCGACTCTGTAACTACATGTATATAATCTAATTTGTCCTTCCTTGAAATATGTAATGTGTTAAAGTTCAGGTTTGCAGTCTTGTTTAGTGTATTTGGTATAGCACTCTTATATAAGAGCCTGGAAAATATCTTTAGCTGCTCCCATAAAGGCTCATATGTTCCTTTCCATTGAACTTTGTCGGACCCGATCATATCAGTTGCGACACACAAAAGTAACTGTTGCATGGAGATTACTATATTTCAGTTTTTCCCATGATCAATGTTATGGTGCAGCATGATGTTATGTTTAAGAATATGAATTGAAATATTTTGACTGGGCATGTCACTTATCGACAACGAGAAACTAGCCAGACATTTCAAGTATAGTGGCAACAAAGTGCAGCTCAGGGGTGCAAAGTGCACCATAGTGATACAAAGTGCATTGTTGTTTCAAAGGTTTGTCGGAATGTCCATTTTTTATAGGTAACTACTATACAGATTCAATTAAGTTTACATACATATACATCATGATACAGTAGGTAGCAGAAAAAAGCTGAAGAGGGGTACACCAAATCAGTACAATGTTTTTTGTTTCTGCAAGCGAGTTAGTTAGTCACCGAAAATTAAAGATTTCTTACATTAAAAGTCACACAGTGATTCATAAACACTAAAAGAAAATAACAAATGTGCATAATAAAAGGTTTATATAAAAAGAACATTTGCTTCAAGAACAAATAAGTCTCAGTTTGTTCAAAAGCTTGAATAAGCTCCTGCAACTTTTGAGTCCGCAGGCTGCATCTGCCGCATAAAATATGAGAATGTGACAACGACACCAAAGGAAAATTAAATGTTGAATTTGGATGCCGGAGTGGCGACAGTTACAAGTTTGCCTAATTGTACTTAGAATCTGGTTTTAAAAAATGTGTTTTGTTAACATGTTTTTGACTTAAATGCTAATGACTTTATTTTTTTTCCGACATGCCTAAATACACATTTACTCATTATCAAAAACATACTCAAATTTGACGGTATTAACTCACATGTCACAAACCTGACCCATTATTTTAAAAAATTAACTCAGGGTTGGCAAGGAAATCGAGCTTTATTGTTTGGAGACGATCAAAGTGAGGAGTAGGTGTCATCATGGGGTTTGTTTTACATTTCTGGTGCACGATGTCCATTGCTGGAGAACTTGTTAGGATTTCCCTCGGTTTTGTGCATGTGGTCTAGCTGCAACTGTTCATTTTACCATTACTTGGTCTAAATATAATGCAGCAGTTTGTTTTACTGTAGTTAAACACTGGCAAGTGTTTTAAATAAGATGAGTAATCTAGCTGGAAAGGGTACATACTGGTTCAGATATAAGTCAAATTGTTCTTACTTGACCTATACAAATGAACTTTTTGTACACAAATTTAGTTATCATGTTAGGTTTGACAGGTATTCTTCATTCATAAAAACGCTCTGCATTTATAAGCAAAGCTTAAGGTATTTAGCTTATTCATCATCTTGCACGTTCTTATTTATTCATTATTATGTGTATTTTCTTCGATGAATATTTAGCTTAGACAAGGAGCCGTTACTCAGATAGACATGTACTGGTATAGGCTCCGAAGCATGTTCTGAGTAGTAACCTGCTGAAGACCCTTTAACTTATTTGGGCTTATAAACCCTATGCCAAAATTCTATTGAAGACATGCGCCATATGGACAATAGTACTTCCATATGTATATATAATGTAGGTCAGACAGTGACAGGTTAGCTTATGGAGAGTAAAGAGTTCAAACTGCGAAATAGGGTAATGACTACTAGGAAGTAATTCTGGACGAAAAGACACAAATACAATGCACATAACTCCATTTGAAACAAAGATTTAATTGTACATTGCTCAATACATTAAAGCAAAGTAAGCTATCAGCAGACGTTCAAAGATCATGTATGATTAAAACTCCAGCAACTCCACATGAATTGAAGGACCAACAACTCTACCTCACTGAAATTGTTCAAGTAGCCCTAATAAGCATAAACTAAAATTCTACCATTTTTCTTGTGTTCCACTGGCTGCACCGTTTGCATAAACCTATGAATTCACATTTGAATTGAACATTTACCTTTACGTTTTAAAGAAATTCAATATTTAAGCTCTTCAAAAGAGCATCTTATTAACATAACTTATAATTCTACTACTTATATTTGCGGTTCATTTGATGTGCTTATAGCACAAAGCTATTCAAGTTGAAATGTCAACCCTTCGTTTAACAGTTTTGAGGTTTCTAAACATTTATACGTTTCAAGTGCCCCCAATTTGCGTGAATTAAAATTTGTTTTTGTTTGTGGTTCATTGCATGCGTTTATAGCACAAACCTATGAATTAAAATTGGAATTGTCCCCAACCTTTAACAGTTTTGAAGATAAGCCCCGAATTTGCACAAATTGATATTCTATAGCTTTTGTTTGTGGTTCATTGGATTCACCTTTTGCAGAACTCTATGAAGTTAAGTTCGAATCGTGCCTCTGCCGCTAATAGTTTTAGCAGATATTGAACATTTAAAATTTCAAGTGGCCTTAAATAACATAATTTCCAAAACGTGAACTATTCCAAACCCCCCGCTTCTTTCACGTCAAGTCAATCACGGTCCCGATTTTGGTACATTTTGGAGTCGTAGTATTCATGAACATCTGGGGACACAATTTACACGTAAATAAATCAAGAATTGGAAAAAAAAATAAGAAATTAATAAAAAATAAATAAAGGAAAGAAACGAAATAATGAAGAAAAGAATAAAGTATCTAAGGGGAAAACAAAATGTATGTGTTGGCACACAGACGTAGTAAAGTTGTGCCGCAATTTGATGAGCAAATAGAATTTCGGGGTACCCGTAAGTGTCATTCGGCAATTATAAGCATTGGCTCAACACTTTTAGAACAAACTTGTTGAAACGTAATGGACAAAAAAAAAGGATCCCCCCCAAATACATCTTTTAGGCACCATCTACTCAATTAGGGAAGGAATTTATCAAATACAATCCCCCACAATAAATACAAAACTGTATCAAAGCAAAGTAGAACAAAACAAAACAGTAAAACAACACTTACTTGTTCCTGGATAGACGGATATAAGACGGCAGCGGAGAAGTAGATAAGCTTTACTGACTCACAAGATATCTGGGTTACAGGAATGAAACATGGTCTATGATTTCACCGTCTACTTGGAGATTTATTATACCTTTCCAGCAACTGTGTGTTCTAGTAATTCAGTATTTGGCAAGTCTGTTTTTGCTGCTTTTTATTTTTTTTATTTATTTTTTTTTATTTATGTATTTTTATTATTATTATTATTATTATTATTATTATTATTATTATTATTATTATTATTATTATTATTATTATTATTATTGGTTTTTTTTGTTTTTTGTTTTTTGTTTTTTGTTTTTTGTTGTTTTTTGGGGGTTTTTTTTTGTTTTTTTTGTTTGTTTAAATTTTTTTTTTTAAATTGGGGCGTTGATTTTTGGTTTTGTTGTGTGTGGGGGGTGTTTGTATTTTGGGGAGGGTGGGTGGGTGGGTGGCGCTTATTGACGGTTTTTGTACAAACACCGGTAGGACGATAGAGTGAAGACATCACAAGTCAACTTTCTATCTCCATTAGAGGAAAATGTTTAAATATATAAATAAGTGCATGTGGGTTCGTCACGACAGCAACCCCTATAGCCAGCGATTTTGGTCACTAAAATCATTGTGGACATTTATTTCATCGACAAAACAACTGATCAGTGGAAAAAACAAGAAAGATACCTATATTAGCTACTTTAAGCACAAGTATCGGACAGAACATTCACACCAACATAAATGATTATGCGACATAATGACTGATGGATAATCATATAGGTTGTGTGAATGGACAAAGCCACCTGTATGCCACCAAGTTTGGCTTTCACCACCTCCACGTTTACGTTGGTTAGACCAGGATGATAAACATGTAGAGAAGACAATATGGCGCAAGTAATTGTAAGGTGAGCTTCTATCATCAAAGTTATGTGGCCCTGCATTCATGTTTGTATTTTCTGTACCTTTTGGTTGGCAACTGTGAATTTGCTTGGTTATTTGTATCCACATGATGACGTCCCAGTCCATTTACGTTTTTTTTCCACTTTATCCAAACAAACCTCCCCCTTCCCGACTTTCCTTCTACAAATAATTTCTGAATGCAAAAAGCAGTGTGCTATAGGGACGTTATGACGTCACTGAACACTACACAGCTTTCGTACGTCTAACGTGAAGTGGTTTTAATCTCAACCTTTACTCATGTGTAACCTTCTATCACAAATCCGTTGCCAGAAAAAGTCCCCAACCCTCAAAAAGAGAGATATTTATGTATTATGCATAGGTTTTGCTAAAACGATTGTAAAATGTATCAAATATTTTCAATTACCCCAAGTCAATGGTAGGCCTACCTAGTCTAGCCAGAGAGTGTCACGTCTATACACATTAATGAAATTAATTAAAAATGTTAAAGTTCTAGAACTACCACCTATTTAACAAGTTCATTTGAGACACCTTTGGTAAGTAATTCTCTACATGTACTACAGATCCTAACCAATATTATTGGAGAAATGGCACATATTTTGCAGACAAAAAATAATGAAAAAAGAGAGAATACCGTCAAGAATCTGCCGATTTGTTAGTTCTTCTAACTGAAATGGCAGAGGCACATCCTAAACTATATTTGGACCAAGTTTGGTATTTTGGGCATATGTTCACTGTTTTTTACATAAATTATAGCACTGCCCTAAAATTTTATGAATTTGGGAAGTTTCGTGAATTTTGATGCAAAACATGTCCCGGCAATTGTCGATAATTAGAAGTCATCGGAAAAAAAAAATTGTTCTAACACGGGAACCTACAAAGTGTAGTGTTGAAAAATGTAAAAAATAATATAAATTTCATCATGGGGAAAAAAGTCATCAGTTACGTCTACACGGTTGCTCATCAATAGAGTAGCTGCATTGCATTTGTGACCCTGTTGACGCGCTGCTAATATTATTATCAAGCTCAAACGGTTTTGAATTTGACTCTTAAATAGTCCTAAACTTTTATAGTCGTTATTATGAGAAACAAATCGTAGTAACGAGTTTTTATGATTGTAACGAGTTTTGCGACTATCAAGAGTCCACTTAGAAGCTTCAGACAGTGACATGTCAGGGATGATCAGCCCATAAGGAAGTGCAAAGAAGTGCGCACTTTTTATGCACTTCATTTGTTCCCAGAACACTTGCATATGGACCTTTTTCAATCACAACATGCAGTTGTTGCGAGGGCACCTGGCTATGAATCAGAAAAATATCTATGACTCTCTGGAAATAATGTATGTCACTTTACACTTCAAATAAAAACGTGCGGATATTGGTTATTGATTATATATGAAGTAAAAATTTCATTTCAATGTGTCAAACTATTTTTGAAAATCTTACTCTTTTATTTGTATAATAATACGAGTTATGCATTATATGTGTGTGAATGTTATATCTTTAACACAATATCCGAGCATCACAATAAACATCATTCCTCTGTATATAACTCATTTGAATAACTTTTCCCTGTTTATCCCGTGCTATGTGGAAAATACTGATATCATGTATTTTCATGTCATGCACTGAGTATATCTATACGTACTTTTTCATCTACACTGTTTTATAGTATGGGCAGGAAGTTCAGTATACTTCAATTCGGTTTCAGCTTCGCCCAAGAAGTGGAATGCATTTCATTGCACTTCCAGCCTCATTCACTCATTTGCACCCGCACTTCCAGTGCAGTTTCCTAAAACATATGCCGAGTAGACCATGCTCTTCAAGTGCACGTATCCCTACACTTCTAGGGGAAGTGCGCTGTGCTCTTTTCTGCACTTCCTCGTGGCCTGGGCATGTTTTTGCAGTTGCATGTATAACAAGGTTTCACTAGCAACTTGTGAGCTCGTAATGTGAAATTATGTAGAAATTACATTAACTCAGTGTCATTGTGCATGTGGAAAAACGTATTTGGTTTCAGTGAGCCATGCTGTATTCATGCTTCCACTGATCAGCATTAATTTTGATTTGATGTAAAATTTTATTTTTATGGTATTGAATATAGAGAATATCCTACTCCCAACATAATTACTGTAGGTTCATATGGAAAGGATAAAAACGAGAAGTCGGCCGTATCATTCAGTTCTGGTCTCGGGATTCTGCTGTAGGACATGTGAAATAAATCTGTTACATATTCTGTATCGGTAATACAAAGTTAGCTACCAAAAGGTGGTTCAGTTGAAGTAGCTGTTATGAGGGTCAGAAATTCATTCCAGGCCTTATTTGGACAGCTGGCGCCAATTTGGACCTTTATATCCACATGTAAGATGGTTGCTGGACGTACAATCAATAATTTACATATGTATTTCGCTAGTTTTGATCAGCTTGACCTACAAACTTATGGTATACATTGGTGCACAGATGTGAAGCATGGTGCCGTTACTGGTAAGTAAAATTAATACCATGAAACAAAACAAACACTTTAACGCATCAAAATAAATTGATTAGTTTTTATCACATTTTAAACATTTTTCATAAGTAACTTCTAGAATTATGGAGCGACCCAAATCTTAAATACAGTGTATGGCCATAATGATGAAAACAAACAGTCTCATCAGTATAGTCTCCAGACTTAATCATCAATGCCGTACCAATTTCGCATTTGTGACCCTCTTGGCATACTGTTAATATATTGCCGTAGATTTGGCAAATTGACTTGTGAGAGTCAGAAAACTCGTTCTCTCGAGAAAAAACTCATAATTTCGAGTTTTCTATACCCCTTATCACTTTTAAAAAATTCTTTACTACGAGTTTTTACTCGTAATGACGAGTTTTCCAACTTTTGCATAAATGACTTTATGAATAATTGAGTGAACCAGGTCTTGATGTTTCCAATGTCATACCAATTTCGCCTTTGTGACCCTGTTAGCATCCTTTTAATATCATTGGT